>JAGFNQ010004032.1:279206-403427 GCA_024364735.1 Boesenbergia rotunda | reverse complement strand
GAAAGGGTCAGATTAATGCTCAAGATGCTCAGGCCCGAGATAGCTCTGAATGTAGCCGGCAGCGTTAATAGGCCCCAGACTGTAGAGGAGTTGTTCAGCAGCGCCCTTATTACCAAGCATTATCTGAAGAATATTAACCAGCAGAGCCAAGCACTGACCGCCAGCAAGAGTCAGAGTCAGTCGGGAGGTCAGAAACCTCAGAATAGCAACCCCGACTGGAAAAAGAACTACAATGGAAAGAGGAAGCCATGGGATAAATCTGCCAGTGGTACAGCAGGCAAGAAGCCTAAATATTCCCCATGTGCCACTTGTGACCCATCGGTGGAGTCAGTCGGGAAGATGCACCTCGGGACATGCATCTTGGGTGCCAGGAGATGCTTCACCTGCAGGAAGGAAGGACACATGGCCAGGAAGTGTCCTACTGCAGCCAAAGCACCTCAACAGCAGCATGTTCAGTACAAAGGTGCTCCTCCCCAGCTACACCTGATGCAGGCAGCTATAGATGGTACTCAGATATGCCAGGGGAGATTAGAGGCCCCGCCTGCCACGACAAACGCCAGGGTTTTCCCTCTTACGAAGGAAGACATGGCGACTGCCTCCACCGATGTCACAGGTCGGATATTTATTTACAGTCAGTATGCTACCACTTCCTATGATATGAGTATGATTTATGTGACCAATCTTGTCATATATAAAGTATGTTTAAGTGGTTGAAATATGATGTATGTATGAGCATGTCTTATAGCCCATGGGGCACCCTTATGAAATTGCATGTGATGTGTATGTTAAAATGCTTGAAAGGATACTCCACTAAGTATGGGATCAAGAGCACCCCTTATGTTATGTGGTGTGTCCCTATGGGATCATGAGCACCCTTGAAGAGTGGTGTGTCCCTTGAGAGTGGATTTGGAGTACTCCTTAGCATATATGTAAAAGTATGATAAGTATTTTACTTTGAAAGTTGTGTACCCGACTCGGATGGGGGTCGTTAAACAAATCTGGGGTACATGTTAACTGAAGGGCATGGCTCCGGTAGGACGGAAGGGTCCTGCTCTAATGTGATTGGTGGCTCGCTACTCCAATTCATTAGGGAACGCACTTGATGTGGTACACAACTGGGCCCCTATATGATGTTAAAGTATTTTTAAGTAATACCTTTATGGAATTGTTTTGAAAACATTTATTATATGTGAAGGGTATGCTTAAGATACTTTATACTGCTTGCTTAGAAATTTTGATGTTTAGTATGCTATGATAAACTCATGCTTATGATTCATTATGTGTACATGTTGTATTCTTTCGTATGGATTTTGCGAGTAGGACAGGATCCTTACTAAGCATTTGTGCTTACTAGTTTATGTGTTTTCTTATGCTGCAGATAAGGGTAAGAGACACTTAAACTAAAGGAAGAGATAGGAGGGCTGAAGATGTGTGGGGTGGTGGCTCGGGAAAGAAAGATTCTTATATCTACTTTACTATGCTTATGTTAATGTTTCCTTGATTATGAATGTTAGTGATTACACTTAGATTTCTCTTATACTTGATTATGTTGTGAGTTGAACTGTTATTATGCATGGAAACCTATGACTATGCTTCTAAATGATGTTCTAGGATGTGAATTCACGATGCTTTGCAATGGAATGTATAACCTCACTATCATGATTTATGTGTTACTAAACTTGCTATGCACTTACCATGTTCTAATCATTAAAGCATGATATCTGATTGGAATGCATTGACTAGTATGCTTAGCACTTGTAAATATCACTTGATAGTTTTAAACCAGCATGCTCAGTACTTAGTCCTTGCACCTTTTGTTTTTATTTTATGTTAAAAAAAAAATTTATGATTTATTGTACATAACCCCGCCCCGAGAGTAGATATAAGGGCGGGCGTTACAAGTTCCTGTATGATGGATAATGACAAGTAATTGTAAGGTATGTGAACATGAACGATACTTTCTCTCATATATATATATATATTAATTAATAATTTAGAATTTTGAGTAGGGGGGTGGTTACATATTTAAATCGCTAGGGTAAACTAAACCGATTGTGTGTGTGTTTTTCATCTGTATATGTTTGCGAATTGAAAAGGAAATGGTTTTGTACTGGCTTGGTCGGTTTAGTACTAACTATGTCATTTTCTTTTCAATTCCAGATGTTGCATGAGAACTACACTGAGAGGTGCCGCGAGCTGATGGAGCGGATAGAGGTAGTTGAGTACTGTCCGACCCGGGGAATTCAAGGCAACATGGGGTTTTTGGATCGGCTATTCTGGAAACTGGAGAAGGAAGGGTTTCCAGTCATGGACGATCATAGGATCGGAGCTTTGCTTCGTTCATTGCCCAATCGGGCGAGAGAGGTTGCGCATCAGATCTGGGGACAGCACGGATGCTGTATCTCATATACGGAATTATGTGAGCAGCTTCTCCGCCATGAGTTCCCGGAAGATCTGGGGGACTCGAAGGAGGATCCTGAACCGTTCAAGGAGGATCCCGAGCCATTCAAGGAGGATCCCGAGCCGTTCGAGGGGGACCCCGAGATGTACGAGGAGGACCCCGAGCCGTACGAGGAGGACCCCGAGCCATTCAAGGAGGATCCCGAGCCCTTCGAGGAGGATCCCGAGATGCTCGAGATGTTCGAGGAAGACCTTGAAGCGGTCGAGGAGATTCTCGAGATTGAAGAAGAAGACCCGATGGAAACGGTAGAAGATCCTGAGGCGGGCCAAGGGGAGATGAGCGAGGGGGTGGTAGTCATTGCTATGATGTTCTTTATTTTGGGCATAACGGCAGCCCATCTTGCTCACTGAGTTAGACTAGCTTTGTATGTAGACTTATAAGACGGGATAAAATAAATTTTTGGTGATATAATAAATAAGATCTCATTTACCCTATATTAATCATGCGACAAATAAGGACAAATATTTCGGAAGCATAATATGAGTTGGGTTACCCATAATCACGATAGGTACATAATTATGATGTATGTGTATAATTATACCAGGAAGCCATTTATGACACTATCACCGACATTATTCGACGATATTCTGGAAAAGCAGAATCATGATCCGAGTCTTCAGAGAATCAAGCAAGAGGTTCTCGAAGGCAAGGACGATGGATTTCGGATTTCGGACAGCGGAGTTTTATATCTTCGGAATCGATTATGTATTCCCGACGACTCCGATTTACGGACAAGAATCCTTGAGGAAGTTCACGGAATGCCTTATGCGATGCATCCTGGGTCTACCAAGATGTATCAAGATCTGAAGAGCAAGATGTGGTGGTCCGGTATGAAGCGAGATGTAACCCACTATATCGGTATGTGTTTGACCTGCCAGGTCAAAGCAGAACACTAGAGGCCTGGAGGAGTTCTGCAACCTCTGCCGATCCCCGAGTGGAAATGGGAAGACATCTCTATGGATTTCATATCAGGGCTGCCTAGAACAACGAACGGATATGATGGTATATGGGTTATTGTGGACAGGCTAACCAAGTCTGCCCATTTTCTGGCTATCAGGATGACCTACTCAGTAGAGCAGTTGGCTCAACTGTATGTCAAGGAAATTGTCCGGCTACACGGGGTTCCCAAGACCATTATCTCTGATCAGGGATGGTCGATTTATTTCAGATTTTTGGGGACACGTGCAGAAGGCTCTTGGCACGAAGCTGAGATTCAGTACGGCCTTTCACCCCCAGACTGACGGGCAGACTGAAAGAGTGAATCAGATATTAGAGGACATGTTACGAGCTTGTGCCTTGGACTTTAAGGGAAGCTGGTGTCGATACCTGAGCCTGGCAGAGTTTGCTTATAACAACAGTTATCAGGCTACTATCGGGATGGCACCGTACGAAGCACTATACGGAAGGAAATGCATATCTCCTATATGCTGGCTTGAGAGTGGTGAAAAGAAGGAGATGGGACTCCAGACTGATATTGTAGATGAAACCACTCAGGCTATATAGAATATCCGCCAGAGGATAGAGACTACTCAGAGTCGGCAGAAAAGCTACGCTGATAAGTGACGCAGACCACTAGAGTTTTATGTTGGGGATTCAGTATCCCTTAAAGTGGCCCCTATGAAAGGGGTGATGAGATTCGGGAAGAGGGGGAAGCTGAGTCCGCGATATGTGGGACCAGTACCAGATCAAGAGAACCTAAGTTCCGAACGCCGACCTATTCAGATCCTAGATCGGGAAGTCAAAAAAAAAACTAAGGAACAAGGAAGTGCCCTTAGTAAAGGTTCTGTAGCGGAACGAGCAATTCGAAGAAGCCACCTGGGAACGAGAGGAGGCAATACGATTAAAGTATCCGGAACTGTTTTAAGTTCGGGACGAACTTTTTATAAGGTACGAGGGATTGTAACACCCCAAATTTTGCCCATATGTAATGTTATGAATTCATGAAACATTATTATGAAATGTCATGATGGGCTTGGCTTAATGGCTTTGATGTGGATTAGTGCAAAATGTGATAAAAAGAAAGTGTAGAGAGGAGGAAGCAAGGATCGAACCTTGAACCTCCTAGTTACACTAACCATGTCTTAACCAATGCACCAAGAGTGTTTCATGTTGAGAGAATAAGAAACGTGCTCGTTAAAGCTAGGGAAGTGAAAAGACATGTCCCTTCATGAGAATAGTATAAATAAGAGAGGAGGGAGGGAGAGGGGGAAAGAACTTTCATTCTTCTTCTTCCCCACTCTCCCCACCGAAACCCTAGCCCTCTTCTCCCTTTTCAATTTTCGAAAATACACCCTAGGGTTCTAACCCTAGGGAATTGGAAGGAAGAAGACCCCATCCAAGGATCTTGCCCTCTACTAGGGCCAAGGGTTCTAGAGAAGTTCTAACAAAGAGAACTCTCACTCCTCCTTCAATCAAGGGTACCCTAAGGTTTTAGAGAAGGTGAATTTCAAGCGAAAGGATGTAAGTATCCCCTCGCCTGCAGTGTAATTGTTGTGCATGATTTCTTCTCTTTTTGTTTTCGAAAATGGGAGTACCCCTTGTGCAATTTTCGGCCACCCCCAAGGGGGAGACCTTGGCTACTCCTTGATGCATGAGGAGACCCCTTGGGACTTAGGATATATATGTATGTTGTTTCCCTTCATGTTGCGATGACAAAAACTAGGGTTTGCACCCCCTACATGTTTCGGCCAAGGATGAAGAATTAGGGTTTAGGGTTGCATGATTATCCTATGATTTATCCATGCTTAGTGTATTACATGGTAGTTTGTATAAATGTTTGGTTACAAAAACCCAACTTTTTTCCCTACCCTACACTTTCGGCCAACCCTAGAAGAATTAGGGTTTAGGGTTGCATGATTATCCTATGATGTAATCTATGCTTAATATGTGGCATGATATGTATGTGAGGTGTTTGTGTAAATGCTTGTGTGAATGTTTGATTTCAAAAACCCTAATTCCCCCTACCCTACACCATTCGGCCAACACCCTAAAGTTAGGGTTCGTGAAGGTTAAACTACCCTATGAGATATGCTTATGTTTGGAAGATGATATGTATATGCATGTGATGTTTAAATGGAATGCATGATTGGAAAACTTAACTCTCCCTAGTAGGACTTTCGGCCAAGGCATGAAGATTGAGGGTTTAGGGTTGCATGATTTTTCCTATGATGTATCCTATGCTTAGTGTCTTGCAGGATAGTGTATACATGGTGTTTGTATAAATGTTTGATTGGAAAACTTAATTTTCCCTAGCATGACTTTCGTCCAAGGCAAGAAACATTAGGGTTGTGAAGGTTGATTACCCCATGATGTATGCTATGCTTAGTATGATACATGATGTATATATATGTGATGCTTGTATGGGATGTTTGATGTCAAAAACCTAACCTACCCCTACCCTATGACTTTCGGCCAACCCTAGGTTTAGGGTTAGGAAGAATTAATTTAATCCATGAAGCATGCTACCACTTCCTATGATATGAGTATGATTTATGTGACCAATCTTGTCATATATAAAGTATGTTTAAGTGGTTGAAATATGATGTATGTATGAGCATGTCTTATAGCCCATGGGGCACCCTTATGAAATTGCATGTGATGTGTATGTTAAAATGCTTGAAAGGATACTCCACTAAGTATGAGATCAAGAGCACCCCTTATGTTATGTGGTGTGTCCCTATGGGATCATGAGCACCCTTAAAGAGTGGTGTGTCCCTTGAGAGTGGATTTGGAGTACTCCTTAGCATATATGTAAAAGTATGATAAGTATTTTACTTTGAAAGTTGTGTACCCGACTCGGAAGGGGGTCGTTAAACAAATCCGGGGTACATGTTAACTGAAGGTCATGGCTCCGGTAGGACGGAAGGGTCCTGCTCTAATGGGATTGGTGGCTTGCTACCCCAATTCATTAGGGAACGCGCTTGATGTGGTACACAACTGGGCCCCTATATGATGTTAAAGTATTTTAAAGTAATACCTTTATGGAATTATTTTGAAAACATTTATTATATGTGAAGGGTATGCTTAAGATACTTTATACTGCTTGCTTAGAAATTTTGATGTTTAGTATGCTATGATAAACTCATGCTTATGATTCATTATGTGTACATGTTGTATTCTTTCGTATGGATTTTGCGAGTAGGACAGGATCCTTACTAAGCATTTGTGCTTACTAGTTTATGTGTTGTCTTATGCTGCAGATAAGGGTAAGAGACACTTAAACTAAAGGAAGAGGCAGGAGGGCTGAAGATGTGTGGGGTGGTGGCTCGGGAAAGAAAGATTCTTATATCTACTTTACTATGCTTATGTTAATGTTTCCTTGATTATGAATGTTAGTGATTACACTTAGATTTCTCTTATACTTGATTATGTTGTGAGTTGAACTGTTATTATGCATGGAAACCTATGACTATGCTTCTAAATGATGTTCTAGGATGTGAATTCACGATGCTTTGCAATGGAATGTATAACCTCACTATCATGATTTATGTGTTACTAAACTTGCTATGCACTTACCATGTTCTAATCATTAAAGCATGATATCTGATTGGAATGCATTGACTAGTATGCTTAGCACTTGTAAATATCACTTGATAGTTTTAAACCAGCATGCTCAGTACTTAGTCCTTGCACCTTTTGTTTTTATTTTATGTTAAAAAATTTTATGATTGATTGTACGTAACCCCGCCCCGAGAGTAGATATAAGAGCGGGCGTTACAGAGGTCACCTCGGGAGGTCAAGTCCCCAAGACCACCTCGGGAAGGTAAACGCCCGGGACCCCCCCCCCACCCAAGCCAAAGGACCCCGAGATCACCTTGGGGTAGCGGATCCCAAGAAGCACTCGACCTCAAGTAACGGTCCATCTTTTTTCGGATCTGCGGATAATCATCACCAATTATTTTGGGATAATCATGACCCATAATTACCATAACGGTCCAAATTTAATGGCTGCGTGGACCATTACGAGGATTATCCCGTAACCGACAATTGAGGGGATGTGGCGAAGATCGTGGAGACATGTGTGACTATCGCCTCAGGTATAAAACGTACTCCAACTCCTCCGGTAAAGGGGTTACGCACTCTCTAACTTACACATTCTCCTTGCTTTCTCCCTTTTGCTAAACTCAGGCACTAACTTGAGCGTCAGAAGTGGACTCCGCCAAACAACCTCCGGCATGTTCCCATTAACGCTCGTGTTAATCTCGCAGGGTGGAAGTTCTTCCTCCATCGTCAGCATCCGCGTGGGTTGTACCATGGTGATTGGTCGTCGACGTCGATTCCTTCTAGACTAAGAAATTTATTATTTTTCAAAAATTAAACATACATATTGAAAATACTTTATTTGATTGGAAAATCCTTAAGACACATAAGAAATTTTCTTGTGGTCAACAAGGTTCCTAGGATTGTGTCAGATTTAGGGAAATTTAAATCAATAAAGTACTTAGATTTTCAAATTTTCTTTCTTAAGTACTTAGAATTAATTCCTTATAATATTTTCTAAAAAAGGTTACTTAGTTTTTTTTAGAAAAGGGGATCCCTCAATATTTTTTTTAAAAATCTTTTCAAAGTTCCTTCAAAAATCATCTCAAAAAAAAAAGGAAGATATATGCAAACTTTCAAGATAATAGGGAGAGAATCATTATTTAAGGGGGAGCATGTCACTTAAGTATTTTTCAAAAATACTCACCTTAGAAAACTCTTACAAAAGTTTTCTACTTAGGATTTTTTTCTCTATTTACAAAGAAAATTTATCCTTTACTTAAGAAATTTTATTCTCCTTTATCTTGAGGAATAAAAATAAGTGACTAAAAGTTCTGAACTTAGACTTATTGACCCATGCTTAGACTTAAATCATTAAATGCTTTAAGTTTTTTTTTCTCTTATTATGCTTGGACTCACTAGGATTATCATCTTGGTTCAAATCTTGTCACTTTTAATTTCTATTTACTTGGTTCATTACTACTAATTCTTGCTTAGTTCATAATTCAGATGCATTCTTGATTTATTTTGCAAGACTAATCAACTCTGATACACAATATTTTTTCCTTCCCTTAATTAAACTTTTCTTTCAAAAATATGATTTTTTTCAAAAAGAATATTTTTTTGATATATGGCAAAGGGGGAGAGTAGAATAGTGCAGTTAAAATTAAAGAAAAGTGAAGTTAAAGTTAAAAATTGGCAAAGGGGGAGAGTAGAAAAATTAAGTTGTCAAAGGGGGAGAGTAGAAAAATTAAGTTTTCCTCAAAGAAGTTTTACCCTTATTCAAAAGCTTTTCTCGTTAACAAGTTTTTTTCTTTAACTTAAAGGTTTTTCTAATGAATTTGTAATACTTATAATTCTTTTCAAAAATTAGAAAAATCTTTCAAAAAGGAAAATTGCATGTTTTCAAAAGCTTCAGGGAAGAATTTCAAATCAAGGGAGGAGCTTTATGCAATTCTTCAATTTTCTAAGATTTTTTTCAAAACATTTGAAATGTCCTAAAAGAAGGAAATTACTAATCAAGGGGGAGAATGAAAATTTTGACTTTAACTTTATGCTTGACTGTGAATTAACTCTTATTCATGTTATTTTTAACTTAACTTTTGAACTAGGTTGCCATAAATCAAAAAGGGGAAGATTGTGAGTGTCTGAAGCACTTGATCAAACCTGGTTTTGATAATGGTAAATGGTTCAAAGTTAAGTTCATGTTGTGATCTAATGTGTTTTATTGAGTGTGCAGGAAAGTCCTAGTTAAGCTAGGCATGAAGTCTTGACCTGTAGGGTTGAGCACGATGTCCTGGTCAAGAACTGTGCACGAAGACCTAGCCGAGGGCTGGGCACCGAAGACCTGATTGAGGGTTAGGCATGAAGACCTGGTCCATGGAATTGGGTTAGAAGTCCTGGTCATGGATTGGGCATCGAAGTCCTGATCCGAAAGATCGGGTAGGAGACTTAGCCGAGCTAGGATTGCAGACAGAAGTAGAGGCGGGTTGAGGTACGGATATTTCGAGATCCGATAGTCTCGAAGGTCGAGCAAAAGTCCAACCGGAGAAGCCGGTTTACAAAAAGGTAACTTTTCCAGAGTGGAGTAGGTGAGGACGCGTTCCCCGGAAGAGGGAACAGTAAGCATCTGTTCGACCTAGGATTTCATTTTGAAATCCAAAGTCAGAACCAAGACAGCTTCGGCTGTTAGTCATGCATTTATTTTTAATATTATATTATTTTTGGACTAACCCTGGTTGCAGGACTGAAAGGAACCAGTTGTTGCATCCCAGACTCCTGAAAGGGTTCAGGCACCCGAGAACCTAGGCGCCTGATAGGTATCAAGCACCCCAGAAGGGGTTTTTAGTGGATGGAGAAGCTAAGCTGGCAGGTTCGCTACGTCAGCTTCTCAGGCGCTCATGAGCCATCAGGTGCCTCAGCACTCCCAGGCACCCAAGACCAGAGATAAGGTTTAGCCAAGTCTGCGGATAAGCACGCTCTAGTTTAGGTGTCGTGGCAGGTGCCCCAGGCCTTATCAGGCGCCCAAGAAGGCACTATAAAAGGGGCTTCACCCCTTTACTTCAGAGCAACTGTTTTCCAACTCAAGCACTTAAACACGCTCCATCATTCTTCCATGCTCAAGTTTCCCGCGCCGATAACGATCAAGATCGACGACACGTTGCTCGAGAGTCTTCGCCATTTCCTCAGTGTCGTCGGTATAATTATATTTTATTATTTAATTCTGTATTCAAAGCTTTCTCTCGTATACCATTTTTGACATATATAATTCTCTATAAAAAATGGTCAAGGATCGTGGGTCTTGGGGTAGAAACCGTTACAAACTCCGAACCAAGTAAAAAAGAAATGGTGTTAGCATTGTTTTAATTTTTGCAGCGTATTCTCTCTGTTTCCGAAAAATTCAAGTCATCGATATTCATCTCCCCCTCTATCGATTATAGTGATCCCACAAATAGTAATGCATATCATTAAATAGTCCACAAGTCAGACATTCTTGATATTAATGTGGGAACAACCATAGAATCTCGGAATGCAACATTCTTTGAAAATGTATTCCCAAATAAGAAGGGAAACGTTCAAAGTGATTACAATGGAAGTTCTAACGAACAAGACGTTTCAGAACTTAGTTGTCGTAAAAGGACTATTGCTGATCAAAGCTCAAAGCCACGTCGGAGCAAACGGGCTAGAGTTGAGAAATTGTTCAGGCCGGACTTCATGACTTTTATGTCGAAAATGGACTCAAGAATATTAAGTGAAGCTCTCTCTAGTCCCGACACCCCATTATGGCAAGTGGCTGTCAATAATAAAACCGAGTCCATCATGAATAATCATACTTGGGAATTAGTAGACCTTCCTACCAGAACTAAATCATTAGGTTGTAAATGGATACTAAAATGCAAGTATAAAGTTGATGGATCGATTGACAAGTATAAGGCTAGACTTGTAGCCAAAGGGTTCAAGCAAAATGAAAACTTTGACTACTTCGATACCTACTCATCTATGACAAGGATTACGTCCATACGAGTGTTGATATTCATCGCAGCATTGTATGACCTTGAAATACATCAAATGGATGTTATGACTGCGTTCTTAAATGGTGAGTTGGAAGAAAAAATCTACATGGAGCAACCCGAGGGGTTCGTAGCTCCAGGAAAAGAGGAAAAGGTGTGTCGACTTGTTAAGTCGTTATACGGACTTAAACAAGCGTCTAAATAATGGCACAAAAAATTTAACAAAATAATGATGTCAAACGAATTCAAAATAAAGAAATGTGACAAATGTATTTATGTCAAAACCACACCTAAAAGTCATGTAATCGTGTGTCTATACGTAGATGACATGCTTATAATGGGTTGTAATCATGAGATAATCATGAGTATAAAGAGAATGTTGATCAAAAATTTTGATATGAAAAATATGGGTCGAGCAAATGTTATATTAGAAATTAAAATTCTTAGGACATCTGATGGGATAGTTCTGATACAATCCCACTATGTAGAAGCGATATTGAGAAAGTTCAATGTGTATGATCTCTCTACAGTGAAAACACCTATGGATCTAACTCAACACTTAGCAAAAAATCATGGTGAGCCCATATCGCAATTGGAATATTCTCGGATAATAGGCAGCATGATGTATCTCACAAACTGCACATGTCCGGATATTGCTTGTGCGGTCAACAAGCTGAATCATTTTACGAGTAATCCAAACGACACCCATTGGAAATCACTGATGCGAGTTCTTAGATATTTGAAATATACTATGAAACAGATTACATTATGAAAGATATCCCACTGCCTTAGAGGGATATTGTATGCTAATTGGATATCAGACACAAAAGACTCCAAATCCATTAGTGGATATGTATTCACGATCGATGGGGGAGCGGTATCTTGGATGTCCACTAAGCAAACGTGCATTGCCCGATCTACTATGGAATCTGAGTTTATAGCACTAGACAAAGCAGCTGAAGAAGCTGAATGGTTGCGAAACTTCTTAGAAGATATTCCGAGCTGGACGAAACTTATGCCCGTAGTACTTATACACTGTGATGTCAATCAGCGATTGGAAGGGCACAGAGTAGTATGTATAATGATAAGTCGTGACATATACGTCGTAGACACAATACCATTAGGCAGTTGATTTCGAATAGAGTGATTGCAATCGAATATGATAAGATTAAAGATAATTTGGTAGATCCTCTTATGAAGGGGCTAAATTGAGATCAAGTATATTGCTCATCAAGAGGAATGAGATTAAAAATCTACAACTAAATCGACTGTAGTGGTAACCCAACCTTGTTGACTAGAGATCCTAAGATCTTGGTTTAATGGAACAATGAAGTTACAAAAGTTGAGTTATAGTACACGAGATATATTATCTCTATCCCAATCATAGGATGAATATGTGTTGTCCTACCATTGTAGTGAGGTTAAGCTTATGCATTTAATGACTTCTATACCTTTATAAGGTGAAGTATGGTGGAATACTCTTGATAAAAGCGTCACCTATATGAGTGTGAAGACAGATCACTTCAATGAAATACTCATGACTCCAAGATGGTGTTCATGGATAAAACGGAACCAACCATAAGAACCAAAAGTAGGTGAGATAAGTCCCTGTGTGGGTGTTATTGTCTTAGTATACACAAACAGCTGAGCAGTTCAAGATATCACATTCACTGTGCAGCCTAGTATGCTCGATAGCATTCCACTATGGAAGGTTCAAAGTCACAAGCTACCTCTCCCAATGCATTGACTTATCGATTGGACTCTTGTAAAGTGTCAGCATGCATACACGCATTAATTTCCATTCATGTGGGGGATTGTTGGATATTTGGTGCTTAAACAAAAAAAATAATTAAGACCAAATACGATTTTGCAAAGGAAAATTGAGGTGTCATCAATCGATGAAAGTCAAAATTGACTTCAAAAATGATATTTACGTTTCGCGTAGATGAATTTAGACTATTAATTTATTCAAAATCGATTACGGGTGAATGAGAAATTAATTGTTTAAAGTTAGCCCAAAATTTGCATAAAAGGAAGTAGATAAGGATTAGTCCCACATCTAAAATTTTCAAAGAGATTTACTTCCTTATATGTGTTCCTGTGCTAATGGAATTAAAAAGAAACATAGGTGATCTCTTCTCACAGGCGAGCAGGTGCTCGCACCTACGAGCCTGCCACCCGCCACGCGTGCACGTGCACACATGCGCAATGGGTGCTTTGTTGGCGCACTTTGCACTTCGCACATACACATCATCGCGAGGAGCTTAAATTTATGCTGCAAGTGATGTGACACTCGGGTGATGTGTTGGTGATGTGATCGTACGTACGCATCGTTGCGAGGAGCTTAAATTTATGTTGCAAGTGATGTGACACTCGGGTGATGTGTTAGTGACGTGGCAGTGCCTACGTGGCGCTCGGGTGATGTGGTAGTGTCTGCGTGGTACTCAGATAGGAGGAGAGAACAAATGGCAATCGTTGGATCGAAGATGGGTGCTGGATCGCAAGTGATGCAAGCTGGAGCATTGAACATGAAGAGTCACGATCTGACCGTCGGTGAAGAGAGACTTGATCTAAAGCGTCAGATTAAATTTGGCAGCTGAGAACAATGGGAGATCTATAAGGTTACAACCATTAAGATCTGATGGATGAGATCAAAGGGTTATTTGAAGGGTTACAACCCTTCAGATCGAATAACCCAGATTTATCCTAAACTAAATGTCACACCACTCTCCAAAGGGTACCTCTCCTCTTCCCTTGTATAAATAGAGTCCTCTAGGTGATGGATTCATTCATTCATTCAATTATCAAAGTCATTAGCATTCATCTCATCGTGTGCATCCAGAGTCTGAAAAGCCTACGAGAAGGTTCGCTAGTCTCGAAATTTGTAGTGTTACTATTTCGAGACATCGTCGTTGTATCTTAGAAAATGAATTATTGCTATTCATGAGCACCTGTAGCGGAGCAATATCATTTTATGGAGATAGTGTCCAACACTAGCCTCGACGAAATTATATCAGTTTGCATCCTCCCGAGAGCTTACCCGGACGACGCGACCATACAATTGTATTGTCAACAACATTTGTAATTCGTTTGAGAGTCTTCTCTGAGTTTACAAGTCTGTGAGAGGCTTCTTTGCCCACAAGGATTTATTTGTAAATTGAACATTCAACTGCCTTAGATTAGCAACCACCTTGGTTGCAACCAAGTAAAATCTAGTGCCTCTTTATTTTAGTTATTATTTTTTTTATGTTGTGTTTTTATTTTGCTTAACTAACCTTATCATTGTTTTAGAAGAAAAAAGATCTATTTTTTAATTTGTAGGGTTATTCACCCCCCTCTAGTCAGCCCGATCATTACTAACAAGTTTCCATCTTGCTAATAGTCTTCTCTACCTTATTAAGTCTTAACCTCATGAATTGATTTTCAATCCTTAAATCCTCAAATTTTGATTTTTCATTATTGCCTCAGATTTTTCTTTTTCTAGGCATGTATCTAATTTCCTTATGGGTTTTGCCTAAATTTTTTTCTACCTTCCTATACTTAAGTAGTATTATTCTAGTATGATATGATCTATAATTATTATTAGAATTACATGCTTTATATTTTTATGATAACACACTCTAAAATCATAAAACTTATTTCTAGCATATATTTTATCTTGATGTAAATGAATAACATTATTAAATGATACCTTTAAAAGTCCTCCTAAATTTGAGCTTCATTCTTTTTATTTTGATGTTCCCCTTTGGGCATTGATTCTGGTAATGCCCTTTTTGGTTGCATATGAAGCACATAATGTGCTCTTTGTCTTTGTGTATCAAGGGTTCCACCTCTTTTAGCTTCTCCCTTATCTTGGATGTCAACTTACTCTTTTTCTTCATTAATTTAGGACAGTTACTTTTGTAGTATCCTTTTCCCCTACATTCGAAATAAATGATATGTTCTTTATTTTTAACAATTAAAATTATTATACCTTCATGAGGTGAGCTATCTTCACTTATAGAGGCAACAAACTCTTCTTCCTCATTGGCTCTGGATGTTGAGGCTTCTTCTTCTTCTAGTGTCAATGGCCCCTCCCCCTCTATCCTTGAGGTAGAGGTTTCCTCGATTTTATCGTCAAATGTTGAGCACCTCAACATTCGAATCTTCAAGTTCTTGATCCAATGAGTCTACCTCTTTAGATTCATTTTCACTTGGCATTGAGGTTGGATAGTCATGAAACTGCATTTGCTTTGTCGACAATTCCTTGGCATCTTGATATTCATCTATCTTACACAAAATGACTTTAGATAAAATATTAACTAGTAATTTAGTTACTTTTTCATTTTTCATAAACTTTTGAATTTGTTCTTCGCTCCATTTGCTCCTCTGAAGAAGTTTTCCTTTTGTATTTCTTGAAGCTTCAAATCCTTCTATTAGAGCAAACTATTGCTCTATATCCATCATAAAGAAATACTTCATTTTTTATTTTCAATACTTGAAGCTTGCCATTTTGATGAACGGAGGTACTCAGATATCATATTTGAATTCATCCCTGCGTTCCATTATGAAGTTAAACTCCTTCAATGACTAGTCCTTTGACTTGTTGATATTGAGAGTTCAAAATTTCAACTTCATCTTTCCTCTAGCCTTGTGCTCCTTCTGGTAATTAGTCCAGTGAAGAACAACTTTACTCTGATACCACTTGTTAAGACCCGTGTGAGCTACAGGGGGAGAATAGCTTTGATTGCTTCTCATCTTCACTTTGTGCTCATTGTTGAATGTGTAGCAAAAACTTTAATCAAATTTTACGTCACATACACAACACCTTAGTTTTGTTGGTGTAGTCAGCACCGATAATCAAATATATATTTTGATGTATGGTAAATGGTTTAAAGTTAGACATTATATGTTTAATGGGTGAGCTAAGTGTGCACATCACTAAACATGGAAAGTCCTAATGGTCAGGAAGGCCAAATATTGGGCATTAGGAAGACCTAGTGGGCTAGGATGACCAAATACTAGGCAAGGAGTCTTAGTGGATTAGAAGGACTAGATACCGTGTAGGAAATTAGATGAGTTGATCTGACAATGCACTTGATGGTTCAGCTGGACTAGACATCAAGTAAGTAAAGTTTTGATGGGTCGATTAGACACTGAGCAACAACGGAAGTTCAAATAGATCTGTCAGACTAAATATTTGGTAGATAAGTTAAGATAAGTTCTAAAAGTGTAGTATAGTGAGGTCACATTCCGGTTGGATAAACCCTAGGTGTCGATTTGATTGAAAAAACCAATGGAGGTTTCCAAGTCTAGAACAGACAAACCCATCTTTCTTCCTTATACATGTATATTTTATCTAATTTTGTTTTGCAATATCATAATCATCATTTTACTATGCTAACTTTGTTCTGCATAAAAATGAAGTTTGGGATGATCTAAAGGTTCGATTGATCGAACCAAGTGGTTCAGTTGATCGATCCCCGATGATGAGATCATTTCAAATTCAAATTGAGTCAAAGGAGGAAAATATTGGTTTAGATGACCGATAGCACTATCAGTCGACCGAACGTATTTTGGAAACCAGAGATCAGATAGAATTGAATCACACGAGGAAGGAAATAACACAGTTCAGTCAACCGAGCAAGTGATCGATTGATCAAACATATTTGGTAAGTAAAGATCGGATTAAGCAACAAAAGGAAGTTCTTGGTATTCAGTCGACCGAACGGGCATTCAGTCAACCGATAAAGGCTAATTTTGAGAATATATGATCTAGGTAGATCATGAACCTGGATGCAAAGTTGGGAAAATTCTGAAGGTCGACCGACCCAAAAAGGATCAGTTGATAGAATCAAAAGGTTATAAAAGACGCCTCGAGGTCCGAGAATAAATAATCAATTCGCTCATAATCAATCTTGTTGTTGTTGCTTTTATTTATGCAAGTACTACTATTACGACATCGTGAGACTCTCCAACAACTGACACTAAATCTTCTAATACTTGTTGTTAGTATACTCGTTCATCACTTGCATTCATACAAGGAGATAGTAATCTTGTTACTATCCTCCTCATTCTTTATATGAGTTTTGCTCATTCTTTGAAAGTTTTCGAAGAGGAGAATTTTAGTTGATTACATACTCAGAATTGATCAAGAATCGTTTGTTGGTGCAGGAAACACCTAAGTCAAACATGTGCTTTGATAATGGCAAAGGGTTCAGAAGTTAAGGTGTTAATGTAATCTAACAAGCTTACTAAGTGTGCAGGAAAAGTCCTAGGTTCACTGGGCAAGAAGTCCTGGCAAAGGGCTGGGCAAGAAGTCCTGGTCAAGGACTGGGCAAGAAGACCTGACCGGAAGTTGGGCAAAGAAGTCCTGGTCGAGGACTGGGCAAGAAGTCCTAGCAAAGGGCTGGGCACCGAAGACCTGATCGGAAGTTGGGCAAGAAGTCCTGGTCGCAGACTGGGCACGAAGACTTGATCGGGAGGATCGGGCAAAAGTCCAACCGGAGGAGCCGGTTGGCAAAAGGTAAACTCTCCTGAGAGGAGTAGGTGAGGACGCATTCCCCGTGTGAGGGAACAGTAGGCGTCGGTTCATCCTAGGGTTCCATTTGGGAGACCCAAAGTCAGAACCAAGATACCTTAGGCTATAAATAATGGCTAACATATTTTGCTTCTTGTGTTTTGGAACTAACCTTGGTTGCAGGGAACGAAGGAATGTGTTCGCCTCAAAGGAGTGAGGCGCCTCACTGGAGTTAGGCCCCCGGATGGATACGGGCGCCCCAGGTCAAGGCCAAAACAGAACCATCGAAGCAAACTACCACGAAGCCTTTGGAGCAAGTCAGCTCAGGCGCCTGTGTTAACACAGGCGCCCCCATCAGCCCAGGCACCCCAGTGAAGGGGATAAGCACTGACCGATCCTGCGGATAGGAGTTCGCGCAGGAGAGGCCACGTGTCAAGCGCCCCCATCGACACAGGCGCCCCTATGGATGCTATAAAAGGGGGTTCACCCCCAAGGCTTCAAACAACTACGCTCTCAACGCTTCAAGCACTTTCGGTCAAGTGCTATGCTCCGGCAAGCTTCGACTTCGAGATTCTAGCGCCGACGATGACCCTCTGCTTCGAACTTCGATCCACCTCGGGCATCGATAAATTTAATTTACGAAAAGTGTTGCAATTTCAAAATTCCAATTCTATATCTGTACTTAAAGTTGTAAAAAGATTTTTCGAATATAGAATTGTCCAACGTAAACGGTCAAGGACCGTGGGCCTTGGAGTAGGAGCCGACTGCGACTCCGAACAAAGTAAAACCAACTTGTGTTCGTGTTTATTTAGTTATTTTTCGCTGCGTAACTGCTCTATTTTTCCGAGAAATTTGACATCGATATTCTCCCCCCCCCCCCTCTATCGATTTTCTCCAATCCAACAAGTGGTATCAGAGCGGGTGGCTCAAACTTGGTGCAACCACTAGTTTGGGAGTTTTTTTTCGGATTTACGAAATTTTAAAATTTTTTTTGAATCTTTCTCGTTAATCGAGGTTAGTGCAACACCACTTGATCATTTTTTCGTTGCTATCAATTTCATCCGCACTACTAATCCAAGACTCAGTCTTGGAACAACTTTTTTGTTAAGTTTTTTTTAGAAAACATTAATGGCCATGCAAGAGGGATTCAGCACTGCTAGACCACCTCTTTTCAGTGGAGAAGATTTCTCCTACTGGAAAAGCAGGATGGAAGTCCACCTGAAAACTCAAGTGGACATGTGAATAATCATTCAATCTGGCTTGGAGATTCCCAAGAACACAGAAGGAGTGGCACAACACTATTCTGAATGGGACGCCTCATTGAAAAAGAAGATCGAGGCTGATACAAAGGCAACCCAGACTTTGCAATGAGGATTGACCAAGGAGGAGGTGAACCGAGTGGGACCCTTCAACAACGCCAAAGAACTTTGGAACAAGCTGATTGAGCTGCACGAAGGCACTTCCGACACCAGGATCAGCAAAAGAGATCTGTTGCTGAACAGACTCTACACGATTAAGATGAACGAAGGAGAATCAGCAGCACAGCTCCACGCCAGAATCCAGGAGCTAATGAATGGGTTGCATACGATAGGTCACAAGGTCGAGAACCGTGACCTAATCAGGTATACTCTAAACGCGTTTCCAAGGAACACACTGTGGGCATCTATGGTAGATGCTTACAAGGTTTCCAGGGATCTCTCCAACATTAAATTAGATGAACTTTTCTCTGAATTAGAATTGCATGAATAGACTAACTCCACTTTGGTCGAGAAAAGTATTGCTTTCATTCTAGGAAAATCTCAAGGAAAGGCCCCCAAGAAGAAGCCTCTACCAGCACCCAAGTCTAATTCAGACTCAAACTCAGAAGACAGTGAAGGGGATCGACCCAAGTTGGTTCGGCTAGCTCGGGACTACTACATGGAGCTGAAGCACCAAGCAAATAAAAAGAAAACAAGTCGAAGAAAGGAAGATCCAACTAAACCTTCAACATCTTCAAAATGCAAAACTAATGTCACCTGCTACGAATGCAACAAAAAGGGAAATTACAAGTCAAAGTGCCCCAATTTGAAGGAAACAAAGAAGGCGCGAAAGAAGAAGGCTCTCCAAGCCACGTGGGATGAATCTTCCTCCTCCGAAGAAGAAGAGGCCCCGCACGCGAATCTTCACGCCTTAACCACTTCGAAAGACGTCAACACCGGATCGGAATCGGACCCAGATGACGGAAGGCTCACAATCTCGAAAAACGGTCAAATAACGGTAAGAGGTTATTCTGAGGTTGAACTATCCAAATTAATTGATTACTTATCTCGCAACTTGGCGAAAGCCAAAATCTGGGTCGAGTCCCTCTGACAGGAAGTAAAATGCCTGAAAGAGGAAGCCGACTCGAGATCCTTGACCGAGAATATTCAAGAAGGAAACTCCACTCAAGTTCAGAAGCTTGAGGAAGAGAATTTGTCCTTGAAAACTCAAGTCAAGGAGCTCAGAGTGGCTTTAGAACGATTCACTTCGGGTTCCAAGGGTCTTGACATGATCCTTGGAATGCAGAAGTCCATTCTTAATCGATCTGGATTAGGGTATCGAACCAAGTCTAGGCAACGTTCTTATTATGCTGTATTGAACCAACATAGAACCCAAGTTCAAGCATGGGTCCCCAAGCTCTGTTTGAACAAACAAGCTGGACCAAACCAATATTTGATTCCCAAGGACAAGATTCACATCTTGCCTAACCATTATCGAGGCTATAGTCTAGGGGGAGCCAATACAAAAACAATATTCATAATTAGATAAATTTTTTTTAATTATAATTTCTCTTTATTGCATGCTTGTTTGTTTATTTCCTACTGCAATTCATCATGCTTAGACCTAGGACTGGTTAGACTGAGGACAAAATGATCTAATTGAAATTTGAATAACCTAGTATTGGGTGGAGGTGAGATGATAGTACGTTAGGGAAACCATTCTGGTGGAACTAGCCGAAGCTACTGATCCAAGACGCAAACTAGTTAGACCAAAATCTTTCAAGAAGTAACTTGAAGATGAATTTTCAATAAAAGGCTTTGTCAAGGAAAGGGTTGATGATCCAATAAGGCTACGGCCAAAGAAGGCCTAGTGCCTCGCTAAGTCCTGGAAGCCAATTATTGAAAATCAAATTCACTTTACAACTTGTTAAATTTGAATCTAACACAAAATTCAATTAATCTTAGATTCAACACAATTTTTTGAAATAAACTTAAAACTTAATAAAAATTTTCAAAATTAATTTAACCTTTTAAAATTAACCATGGTTTTAAATTAAAATCTTTATTTTTGTTAAAAAAAACTGTCTCACAAAACCCATAAGGTTAACGTGATTGATAACTCTAGATTGGGTGAGACAGACTAGGTTGTGAAAATCAATTTTAAAGCTATCTTTGACTCTAATTGGATCCAAATCAATAAATACTTTATATGTAGGAACATAAAGATTTGGACCAATGGATGTTGGATAGTGGATGCTCCAGACACATGACTGGAGACAAATTGAAATTCACCAAAATCAAGTTCAAGAACCTTGGCTCAATAGCATTTGGCAACAATGCTACACTCAAAGTCATTGGGTCAGGTAACATTGAACTCAAATCTGATTTTGTGATTAAAAAGGTACTCTTGGTTGAGAATTTCAAGTTTAATTTACTTAGTATAAGTCAACTATGTGATACTGGCTATGTAGTTACATTTACCAATTCTGACTGCCTGATTCGAAACCTTCAAGACTCAGAAGTCATGCTTAAGGGTACTAGGAAAAACAATGTTTATACTATCAGTCTACCTTTAATACCAAGATGCCTCTTAACTCAATTAGAAGAATCCAACCTCTGGCATAGGAGATTAGGTCACACTAATGTTAGACTAATTTCTAAAGTTACCCAACTTGATCTAATTAAAGGGGGGCCAAAAATTAAGAACTTTGAAAACACAATTTATAACTCATGTAACCAAAGCAAACAAACCAAGTCTAACCACAAGCTAATTCAATCAGACTTAACCCAAACCACACTTGAGCTCCTTCACCTTGATCTATTTGTTTCACATGGAGCCAAGTCACTAAGCGGGAACCTGTACTGCTTAGTTATTATTGATGATTTCTCTAGGTTTACCTGGGTGAGGTTCCTAAAAACTAAAGATGAAACCCTAAACCTGTTTATTGACTTATGCAAGATAATCAAAAATCAAAATGTTACCAAACTCAAAAGACTTAGGAGTGATCACGGGGGAGAGTTTGAGAATCAAAGGTTTGAGGAATTCTGTAAAATAAACAGATATATTCACGAATTTTCTTGTCCTAGAACCCCCCCCCCCAACAAAATGGGATAGTAGAAAGAAAGAATAGAACCCTTCAGGAAGCCGCTAGGACCATGCTCAATGAATTTAACCTAGCTAACCAATTTTGGGCAGAAGCAATAAGTATGGCTTGCTATATCCAAAATAGGATCTTAATTAACAAAAAACATAACAAAACTCCTTATGAACTATATTACCATAGACTGCCCAACCTACATTACCTAAGGGTCTTTGGGTGCAAAGTCCATATCCTGAACACCAAGGACTACTTAGGTAAATTTCAGTCTATGTCAACCTCAGGGGTCTTCTTAGGATATTCAACAACTAGTAGGGCCTATAGGGTTTACAATAAACAAACTAATAAAATTGAAGAAACAACTAACTTAATCTTTGATAAGGAAACTAATCCAAAATCTGATAACCAAAACTTGAACCAATCAAGTAGTGATCAGGAAGACAATGAACAAACAATTGAACCATCAATCGAACCACTAATTGAACCTATAAATGAACTAACTCTTGAACCAACTACTATGTCAACTGAACCAATAACTGAACCAACCCAAGTAGTTGAACAGAACACTGAACTGAACCGTCCAGCTGGACCTGAGGCTGAACCAAGTTCTAGAAGAACCAAGAAACCCAGACTCAGTCACCCTTCTGATCAAATTATGGGTGTCCAACCTTACGAGTCAAAACTAGGTCTTCCTATAGAAATCTTAGCCAGATAGTACTAATTTCAAAAATTGAACCTAAGACTATAGAGGAAGCCCTACCTAATCCTGATTGGATCATAGTTATGCAAGAGGAGTTAGCCCAATTTGAAAGAAACCTAGTCTGGGAACTAGTATCTAAACCTGAGGGCAAGTCTATTATAGATACTAAGTGGGTGTTTAGAAATAAACTAAATGACCAAGGGAAAATAGTTAGAAATAAAGCCCGCTTAGTATCTAAAGGGTTCAGTCAAGTCGAAGGATTAGACTATGATGAAACATATGCCCCAGTAGCCAGACTTGAGTCAATTAGAATGTTGTTAGCATTTGCAGCCCATAGAGGGTTCAAGCTATACCAAATGGACGTTAAGTCTGCCTTTTTAAATGGGTTCATCAAAGAAGAAGTCTATGTAGGACAACCCCCTGGATTTGAGGACCTAGAAAAACCTGACCACGTTTTCAAACTTAAAAAGGCACTTTATGGGTTAAAACAAGCACCTAGGGTATGGTATGAACGCCTATCAACTTACCTTATTTCTAAGGAATTTAACCAAGGACAAATTGACTTCACCCTTTTTGTTAAAACCTTAGAAAAAGACATTTTCAATGCCCAAATCTATGTTGATGACATAATTTTTGGATCCACCAACTCAAATTTTTTTAAAAAAATTGTAAAAATAATGGAAAATGAATTCAAAATGAGCTTAGTTGGTGAGCTCAATTTCTTCTTAGGATTGTAAATTAAGCAAACTAGAGATGATAATTATGTTCATCAATCCAAGTATGCTAAAGAGTTAATAAAGAAATTTAAAATGGATAACTCCAAAAGCATAAGTACCCCTATGGTCATAAATGTCAAAATTGATAATGACCCTAAAGGTAAACCTACAGATCTTAAGTTATACCGAAGTATGATTGAAAGTCTACTTTACCTTACAGCTAGCAGACCTGATCCTATTCTCTGTAGGAATGTGTGCTAGGTACCAAACTTGTGCTAAGGAATCCCACTTAGCAGCCCTAAAAAGAGTACTTAGGTACATTAAGGGCACTCTAAATGTAGGGATTTGGTATCCTAGGACTTCCACCTTTGAACTGTCATGATATTCTAACTCTGACTATACTGGGTGCAAATTAGATAAAAAAAAGTACCAGTGGAAGCTGCCAACTTTTAGGACATAGTCTAGTCAACTGGTGCAATAGAAAGCAACACTACGTGACACTATCTACAACCGAAGCAGAATATGTTGCCTTAGGAGAGTGTGTGGCACAACTCTTATGGATGATGCACACCCTTAAGGACTTCCAACTTGACTACACCCAAACTTAAGTCTACATTGATAACATACGCTCAATCAACTTGACTGAAAACCCAATTCAATACTCCAGAACAAAATATATAGAAGTTAAACATCATTTTGTAAGGGATCATGTAGCCAGGGGTGAAATAGTCCTTAAGCATGTGGACTCAAAGTCAAACTTAGCTGATATCTTTACCAAACCCTTACCTAAGTCCGAGTTTAGCTCACTAAGAAGACAGTTAGGGTTATCCTTAGTAGAATAGGACTGCTCTGTATTTCTTTTTAAAAAAATTGTTTTACTTTCTTATCGATCTTTTGTGAAAAATCATTTCTTTTATCAAAGTCTTGAAATTTAAAATGATTTTCCAACTTAGTTTTTTTTGTCAAAAACTTACCCCCTTCAAAACTAGTGCTTTTCCGCAAATGGACTTAGCTTAGGCCCTAACCCTAGAACTGCATGGACCTATAGATCTAGAAGTCAGCATCTCACAAGCACCTTAGGGTACTTTTGATTGAAACCTAGATTGGGTTAAGATGTTTAGGTCTATGCCTTGATTCAAGATGCTTTAAGTCATTGCATCTGCAGTAATTGGGGCAATAAATACCAATTGAACAGCAATCAGGTTAAGTGTCAAACTTAGAAAATCTAACTTGATCAAAACACTTAATTTGACTAACCCTAGCGAAATCTACTGTTTATAACAGTCAGTAAGTAGCTAACTGGGTTAAACAAGTCCCGAACAAGAACGATTTAAGTTAGTTTGGTCCAGTTTATGCTTAAACTTATTAGAGTTGGTTTAATAGAGAACTTCATTTCTTTTGCTCAAAATATTTTTTGCTATAATTATTATCAATTTATTTTTTGATATATGGCAAAGGAGGAGAGAAAGGAAAAGAAAAATTTTTCAAAATATGAGAATTTTTTTTCAAAATTTTATCCCTTTTTTCAAAAAGTAAAGTAAATAACTAAAGCTCTTAAAAGTACTTAACTGATTCTAAGTGAAAATCTATTTTCAGAAGTGTTTTTTGGTGCACGAAGTATTTTCAAGAAAATTTTCTAAGTATGAAAAGACTTGAAAAACTTTTTGGAAAATTTTCTTGCGAAACCCCTTTTTTGAAAATTCTTTTTGAAAAATTTTCTAAGTGTGAGGAAAATTTTTTGAAAATTTTCTAAGTATAGAAAGCTTGAAATTTTTCTTAAGCACTAAGCCAAAATCTAAAGCACATAGAAGGTTTACAAAACCCACATATCTTTGAAAAACTCAGGGGGAGAATATTCATTTCAGGGGGAGAAAACTGAATGTTTTTTAACTTCTTTACTTGTTTTTTTTTAACTTAACATTTTGAACCGTGTTGCCATAAATCTAAAAGGGGGAGATTGTTGGTGCAGGAAGTACCTAAGTCAAACCTGTGTTTTGATAATGGCAAAGGGTTCAGAAGTTAAGGTGTTAATGTAATCTAACAAGCTTACTAAGTGTGCATGAAAAGTCCTAGGTTCACTGGGCAAGAAGTCCTGGCAAAGGGCTGGGCAAGAAGTCCTAGTCAAGGACTGGGCAAGAAGACCTGACCAGAAGTTAGGCAAAGAAGTCATGGTCGAGGACTGGGCAAGAAGTCCTGGCAAAGAGCTGGGCACCGAAGACCTGACCGGAAGTTGGGCAAGAAGTCATGGTCGTGGACTGGGCACGAAGACCTGATCGGGAGGATCGGGCAAAAGTCCAACCGGAGGAGCCAGTTGGCAAAAGGTAAACTCTCCTGAGAGGAGTAGGTGAGGACGCATTCCCCGTGCGAGGGAACAGTAGGTGTCGGTTCGACCTAGGGTTCCATTTGGGAGACCCAAAGTCAGAACCAAGACAACTTAGGCTGTAAATAATGGCTAATATATTTTGCTTCTTGTGTTTTGGAACTAACCTTGGTTGCAGGGTGTAACGCCCGCTTTTTTTTTTTAAAAGCGGCGTTACGCTGACATACTTAAGGCATGTAACATCATACTGCAGCGGAATAACTTAAACCTTACATATACATGCCCCTACTACCATCCCTAATATAATGACATGGAACTTAACATATGAACGTCATGCTTCACATCATATCATAACATGCTTAACATAATACCATAAAGTTCATATCATATCATACTTGACATCTTATCATAGAGTTCCATAAGTCACTATTCGAGCAGATAGGTAGCAAAAATAAAGTTCTTAGCATAAACGGTTAACACATTCGATTTCATGGGCCAAGTCACCATCACACACATTTCAGGCCCTCCTGCTGCTTCCTCGTTATCCTCTTGCATGATCTGCGGTATAAGGAAATAAGACTATAAGCACACAGGCTTAGTAAGACTCTTTCCTACTCACAAAACCATTCATCATTCATCATCTCATAATGAGCACATAAAATATTAACATACTTGGTGCTCTACTTGGAACATAACATCTTACATCACTTATCGTATACATAGCATGTCATTCATAACATGGCATATCATTCATAAACATGGCATATCATTCATAACATAGCATATCATTCATAAACATGGCATATCATGCATAACCATGGCATATCATTCATAAACATGGCATATCATTCATAAACATGACGTATCATTTGTAAACATGGCATATCATTCATAAACATAAATCACATCTTACCATAGGGCTATTGGGACCCTTACTTGAAATAAATCTTAACTTTTATCCTATTAACCCTTATTGGCCGAAACTTGTGGAGTCCCAAGGCCATGCGAAAATTCACATAATCACCATCCATCATCCTTATATCATGGCAACACATAAACATATGCTTGAAGTTAAAGACTCAACCCTAACCCTTGGGTCCTTGGGGTTGGCCGAACCATATGGGCCTCTAGGATGCTTCAAAAATTCCCAAAAATTATACATAACTTCTAAACATCATAAGGGAACATAAAATAACATTATCATGATTTTTAACATATTTATAGACATTTAAATCATGGTGGCCGAAACCCATAAACATAGGGACCTTGGTTTTGCCCCTTTCATGTTGGCCGAAACCCTAGAGTGTCCTAGGGTACTCCAAAAATTCCCAAAAATTATACTTAACCTCTAAACATCATAAGGGAACATAAAATAACATTATCATGATTTTTAACATATTTATAGACATTTAAAACATAGTGGCCGAAACCCTTGAACTTAAGGTTCTGGGTTTTGCTTCTTTCATGTTGGCCAAAACTCTAGGGTATCCTAGGGTACTCCAAAAATTCCCAAAAATTATACTTAACATCTAAACATCATAAGGGAACATTAAACAACTTTATCATGATTTTTAGCATATTTATAGACCTTTAAATCCTAGTGGCCGAAGCCTTTGAACATAGGAACCTTGATTTTGTTTCCTTTCAACATTAAATCCGAAAACTAACCCATATATCATGCTAAAAATCATGGAAATCATAGGTAACTATTATACCACAGGTGAGGGAGTCTTACCTTAAATTTCTTGATTTTTCGAACCTTGAAAGAGGAGAAGGAAGAGGACTTGGTATCTCTTGACCACAACTAGACCTTGTCACCTTGTAGGAACTTTAGATCTTGAGAGATGAGACCTCTTGTGAAGTTTTCTCCAAGGAACTCCTCCCTTTGGTGCTCGGCAAGAATGAGGAATGAAGAGGAGAGGTAATGCAATTGATTGAGAGAAGAAGTAACTCCCAAAACTCCTCTCATTATAACCCATCAAGGAGGCAAATGAAGAGTCTCTCCATGACCCTTCACCTCCTTTTACCTCTTAACCAACCTCCACTTCAATTACTCATAAGAATTCCTTGCTAGGTGAGTTGGTTAAAGCATTCTTGGTTGTAAAATAGGTCCAAGGTTCAATCCTTGGCTCATGCACATTTATTTTTATTTTGATTTTCATTTCATTTATTTTATTACTTTATTTTCTTAAATTCCGAAAATCCCCCCTAAAATTACCCATAATTGTACTAATATTCCTAAATAAAATTCTTTTATATTTATATTAATTTTACCTAATTAATACCCATTTTTGGGCCCATTTAAAGCCCATTAGTACCAAATTCCTCAATTTAGATGGGAACGTTAGGCTAATACTTTCCTATAATCATGTTAATGTGCCCAAATAAATTCATATTTATATTTATACTAATTCTTCCTAAAAATCCACCTATAATCATAGTACTAGGAAGCCCATATAAGGCCCATTAGTACTTGGTTTTCTCAATTTAAATGAGAAAACATGGATTTCCTAGGCCAATATTCGTATTAATGCCTCTAGGTCCTTCGGAAAATTATCTAGACATGCTCAATATTTTCAGAAAATATTAAGAGAATTTTCCGGGTCGTTACACAGGGAACGTAGGAATGTGTTCCTGTAGCTGAGGCGCCTCAAAGGAGTGAGGCGCCTCACTGGAGCTAGGCGCCCGAATGGATACGGGCGCCCCAGGTCAAGGCCAAAATATAACCATCGAAGCAAACTACCACGAAGCCTTTGGACCAAGTCAGCTCTGGCGCCTGTGTTAACACAGGCGCACCCATCAGCCAAGGTGCCCCAGTGAAGGGGATAAGCGCTGACCGAGCCTGCGGATAGGAGTTCGCGTAGGAGAGGTCACGTGTCAGGCACCCCCATCGACACAGGCGCCCCTATGGCTGCTATAAAAGGGGGTTCACCCCCAAGGCTTCAAACAACTTCGCTCTCAACGCTCCAAGCACTTTCGTTCAAGCGCTACGCTCTGGTAAGCTCCAACTTCAAGATTCTAGCGCCGACGATGACCCTCTGCTCCGAACTTCGATCCACCTTAGGCGTCGGTAAATTTAATTTACGAAAAGTGTTGCAATTTCAAAATTCCAATTCTATATCTGTACTTAAAGTTGTAAAAAGATTTTTCGAATATACAATTGTCCAACATAAACGGTCAAGGACCGTGGGCCTTGGAGTAGGAGCCGACTACGACTCCGAACCAAATAAAACCAACTTGTGTTCGCGTTTATTTAGTTATTTTCCGCTGTGTAACTGTTCTATTTTTCTGAAAAATTTGACATCGATATTCACCCCCCCCTCTCTCTATTGATTTTCTCTGATCCAACATCGTTGGCATTGGAATAGTAGTCATTGGACTACGAGCTAAGTAAACCGAACATGTCATTTTATTTTTTATTTTGCTATCTATCTCTGTCTTCGTAAATAGAATGTTTTTTTGCTAATGATATTCAACCCCCTCGTCCCCTTTATATTGCACTTTTCGGTCCTACAGTTGATATCAGAGTCGATTCCTCTGAATAAGTTTAACAACTTTTTATGAGTTTTTGAAAAGTTTCTTTTTGTCATAAAATAAACTTTTAAAATTTTTTTAAATAAAAAATTATCCTTCTCTTTCATATTGGAATACTCTTTTTCTATTGCACTACTTACACAAGATTTTGAAAAGTGTTGGAACATTCTATGTTTATCTCTGTAAGAAAATTTCTCAACAAGGATTCAATACCGCTCTTCCACCACTCTTTGACGGTAAAAACTTCTCATGGATGGGGTGGATGGAACAATTTTTAAAGACATAAATTAATACATGGATCGTCATCAAGAAAGGTTTTACACTGCCAATTGACGAATTTAGAGAATTGATAGAAATGGAAAGATGGACTCCCGATATTAAGAAGAAGGTCTGATTCAACACTCAGGCCACATAAATCATCCAATGTGGCATGGCAAATGAAGAACTTAATCGAGTCGGACTTACCAACAATGTTAAGGAATTTTGGAATAAGTTAGTAGAAATTCACGAGGAAACCTACGTTTGAAAGGTAAAAAAAATGATCTTTATTTAAATAATTTATATAACACTAAATGCAGGACAATGAATCATCTTTGGAGGAACCAAATCAAATGAGCTTCATGGCTCTAATGATGAAAGAAAAAGAAGGTGAACTCGAGTCCAAACCTAAGTTTGAATCCGAATTTGAGTTCGAGTCTGAGTCAAGCGACGGATCCATATCCGTTTTAGATAAACCAAATACTGAGGTAAATTATCCCTTAGTTGATATGTTGTATGAGATGATTTCTTAATTAACCCAAAAATTGGTCAAGTCAAGTCACTATTTAACGAGGTTAAAGCCTTTGAAGAGAAGACTAACTCTAATTCCTCAACTGACCAAGTTCTAGACTGAACCAAAACTTAAGTCCAAAAATTTGAGGAAGAAAACTCCCTTTTGAAAGGTCAAGGTGAAAAACTAAAGGGAGCATTGGAAAAGTTCACTTCGGGCTCCAAATACCTAATCATGATACTTGGAACTCAAAGGGTTGTGTACAACAAACTGGACTCGGATACAGGCCTAACACTTAACATAAAACTTATCTGTCTTTGGTAAATAGAAATGATAACAAATATGTTCAGGCATAAGTTCCAAAATCACACATGATCAACAAAGTAGGAAATAACAAATTCTTGATTTCAAAAGAGCATGTTTACTATGTAGATACACAATACTAAATATGTGATCCAGGGAAGGAAAAATAAAATAATATCATTGATCTAGAGGAAGCTTTTATTTTAATTTTTTCTTTATTATTTGGCTTATGTGTTTATTTTTATGCTTTAAAATGCCATGCTTAATCTAGAATTAATGGTTAAGGAAAGGTTTAGCCAATCTTGATAGCATAACATTGGAATTGATTGAGATGATAGTTGGCTAAGAAAACTTTGTCGAAGGCTTGTCTAGGCTGAATCGTATGTATTCTACCTATACACTAGACTTAGTGAATCTAGCTGATGCTACCCTAGTCAAATATGAGCTAGTTAGACCAAAATTTAGCGTTAAGTTTTTTGGGTTGGTCATTTTTGGAAAGTTGTCTCAAGCACGTGATTACTTTAATGATGTTCTTTGGATTTGATGTTTTGTGACTTATCGTAGTCTAGAAGCTTAGCTTTTAAACTTCTTCTTGATGAACACAAAGTTAAGTTTGAATCTAACTAGGGTTAACAACCTTTTCCAAAAATGCATCCTTAATTAATTCAAAATTAATAATTAATCAATTACTTTAATTAATTCAAACTAATTTAATCAATAAAATTTAAGTAATAATTATTTAACTAACTTCTAATCAATAATCAATACTCAAAATAATTCTTAATAATTAATTTTAAATTAAATAATTAATCCAAATAATAATTAAATTTGAAAATTCAAATTAAATCAATTTAATTCGAAATTAATTAATCAATTATTTCCAATTTAATTCAAAATTAATTAATCTTAAATTTTAATCAATCAAAATAATAAACAATTGAATTTAATTATTAATTTTAACTCTAATTCTAAATTGAACATTCGTAATCCTAATCTGAACTCTTAATTCAAAATCAAACATATAAAAAATTAAGCATCTAACAAAACCATAAGGTTTCCATTTGTTTAATGGTAAGATGAATAAGGTAATTTAAGTTAACCAACACTTTAGCTAAAAAATTCATACATTACATGTAGGAATTTAAAAGTCTAAATCAGTGGGCGTTGGATAGTGGATATATATCGAGATCATAAAAAATTTACCAAGTTAAAACTCAAAAATCTATGATCAGTAATGATAGGAATAAACATCACGGGGTGGACACATTGCACGCAGAATCTATGTGGGAGCGCCTGCCGAACTAGAGCTCTATGGTCAGACCGAGACTATCTCGGAAGAAATGATTAGAGCCCCGAGATCAGACTAGCAATCGGGCTCTCGAGACTACCTCGGGAGAATGGAAGAAAGCTCCCGAGGTCAGACTAGGAATCGGGCTCCCGAGACTATCTTGGGAAAGTGATGAAGGCCCTAAGGTCAGCTCGGAAGATGAGAATCCAAGACTGACTCGAGAGAGTGGAACCCAAAGATCTTCATAGGAGTCAGAAAGCCCGACATCAAGTAATCATTCCTCTTTCCAGAATAGGAAAATCATCGGATAATTATTGCCCACAATGCACGACAATTAAGGCCTTAATGATCGCAGCGACCGTTACTAAAAGATAGGATATCTATTAAGTGACCGATGATTAAGAGATGTAGAGGAGAATGTGAGGACACGTGTGACCGAAACCTCAGGTATATAAGATGCCTTGGTGTTCAGGTAAAGGAGGTAAGCTTTCGGAACTAAGATCAAATTTGATTCCTCGTCATCCTCCGAAAAAGAGATAAGATTCCTGACCTGAGCGTCGGAGCGGGCTCCACTGGAAAATCTACCGGTGCATCCCCTTTAACGCTCGTGCTAATCTTGCAGGCCATCGACATCCTCTCCCCGTCACCGTCATCGTGGGTTGCGCTTTGGTGACTCACCATCCACGTCGTTCCCTTTCGGAACAAGTAGAATTTGGAAATAATATAAAATTTAAGATAATTGGGTCAAGTAATATTAAACTTAAGTCTAACTTTATTATTTGTAAAGTTTTACTTGTTGATATCTTTTATATGACTTAGGGGGACACTCAGAAAATATATGAAACAAATTAGATGAAGAAATATCAATGAACATAATGAACATTGATGGGGTTGAGCACCCCGTGGCTGACACGTGGACTGAAGAAGCTATGTGACAAGATCTACCGAGTCTGAACAAATCTCTTTATGTGGCGCCCGAGGCCCCCTCGGGAAGGTGGGTTCCCAAGAACACCACAAGCAGACATACACTAGAGACTGACCCTGGAAGACACACGCCCGAGATCATCTCGGGAGGTCAGGTCCCCGGGACCCCCCCCCCCCGGGCCAAAAGACCCCGAGATCACCTCAGGGTAGCGGAGCCCAAGGAGCACTTGACCTCAAGTAACGGTCCCTCTCTTTTCGGATCTATGGATAATCATCACCTATAATTAAGGGATAATCATGACCCGTAATACACGGTCATTAACGCCTTCATCATCGCAACGATCTAGATTTAATGATGGCGACGACTGTTACAAGGGTTATCTAGTAAACGAAGATCGAGGGGGCGTGACGAAGATCGTGGAGACACGTATGACTGTCACCTCAGGTATAAAAGGTACTCCAACCCCTCCGGTAAAGGGGTTATGCACTCTCTAACTTATACATTCTCCTTGCTTTCTGCCATCTCCTATACTAAGGCACTGACTTGAGCGTCGGAGTGGGCTCCGCCGGACAACCTTTGGCCTGTTCCCATTAATGCTCATGTTAATCTCGCATGACAGGAGCTTTTCCTCTCTCGCCATCATCTCGGTGGATTGGACTCTGGTGACGGGCCGTCTACATCGATTCCTTCCAGAACAAGATTGGCGTCGTCTGTGGGAAACCAATAAAGCACCAAAAGGAACACCGATGGCAGAGCCTGCCATCGGGACAATCCATCGTCCTGATGAAAGAGGAACTAGATCGCTTGATGTCCAACGGCATCAAAGGGGCGCTCAAACTGCATCAAATCGAGCAGGCACCTCACGGCGAGACACTTCTATGCAGGAGGAGATCTCAAGAATCTCCATCTCGCACCCCCAACCACGAAGATCTGTCTCACCGTCGGGGAGACAAGCCAGAGCAGTCCCGGACCACCAGCGGGAGTCTCCAGGAGATGTGGAGAATGCCAACTCAGTTGCCTCCAGCACGCTGAGCAGGAAGATAGGCCAAGGAAGAGGGAAGAACCTAAGGCCTCCCCAAAGGCTCCCTCTACCCCTTTCTCATCGGAGATTGTAGAAGACCCCATGCCAAAGCAGTTCCTATAGGATCGATTTCGTACGCTAGAGGGGGGTGAATAGTGTTAGGATCGTTCCGTACGCTAGAGGGGGGTGAATAGCGTATTTTGATGACTTCGTTCTCTACAAGATGTTAGCACAGCGGAAATACAAAATAAAACAATAAGAACAAAGACTAACCAATGCTAACGCCTCAGATTTAGTTGGTATCCACCCCGATCGGGTGACTAATCCAACAATCCTTCGGCGGATCAAACCCCGGATAACCTCCGGCTATCACGTGTCGCTCCTTGTAGGTGGAGAAACCTCACCACAACACCAAACAAAGCTCTGGACACGAAGACTACTAACTTGCCCTTAACCAAGACAAGTTTCGTCCAGAAACTCAGCCACCACGAAGTCCTCTTTAAATAGGACTCGGGGTTGATTTCTCGCTACCAGTCGACTGCCTCCAGGGCAGTCGACTGGTGCCAGTCAAATTCGACCGTTGACACTCCCAACGTTCGAATTTGCCAGCTCACCAGCCACCTACCAGTCGACTGCCCCTTGGGCAGTCGACTGGTCCCTAGCTGAAACCCTTCCCGAGTACATTCACACATCACTCGACCCTCACGACTCAACTGACTCCTCATCCGCAGTCTCGACTGTTGCCTTCGCGCCCTCTTCATCTTCGGCCCTCGTCCCTCGGATGCACACGCAAGCCTCCAGCTTGCATCCATGCCACCCTTCACGTACGCCTCGAAGTCCGCGTCCATCAGCTCATCGTCCCTGCACTCCATGGTCCCTCAGATGCGCACGCCAGCCTCCAGCTGACCTCCATGCCATCCTTCACCGTACTGAGGCCGTCCAGTCAAGTCCATATGCGTAACCTGTACAACCTGCACACTCAACATACGCATATAAGAATACAAGGGAAAACCTAACTTAAACCCTTTGCCCAAACATCAAAACCTATGGTTACTCCGGACCATCTTAGGGCTGATTGCTCCAACAATCTCCCCCTTTTTGATGTTTGGCAATCTGTTTAAGTTAGAAAAGCAAGATAGTAGTAAATAGCAAAAACAATGCTAAATGAATGCATATGCAATGCATAACTGGATCCTATCCCAAGGCATCCCACACCTAACCCTCCAAGTTAGGAATTTTACACCTAGCCCTTCAAGCTAGGATTTTCCCACCTAACCCTCCAAGCTAGGATTTTCACCACCAAACCGGGCTTTTTAAAGCTTCTCCCAAGCTCCCCCTTACATTGGACTTACAAAGGCTTTTTAAGAACTTTTCCAAGGTTCCCCTTACGCCAAGAATGAAGCAATCATGCTCCCTCTTAATCATAGCTCCCCTAAACCTAGGGTTTCTAACAAAGGTATGTTTGGTTTCCTACTTAAACCCAACACAACTCTCCCCCTTTGCCATACATCAAAAAGAACTCAACAATAACCCAATTATTGATTCTTTTAATCCCAAATGGTCCTAAACAACGTGTACTAGCCCCCATACACTTGTTTTCAATCACTCGGACCCAAGTCAGCTGCTGGATACCCACACCAGCCCTGACCAGTCGACTGCCCCCAGGGCAGTCGACTGATACTCTGATAATCAGTTTTCTGGCCGAATTTCAGAAACGCGCCAGAAATTCCACAAATCTCCAAAAATTTCCAAATTTCGTGGAGAACTTTGTGGTACCCATACCTACTTGGGAAAAATACATTTCACCATGTATCTATCCCCATTCCCATGTTTGGTACAAAACCCAAAAATTTTCTTATGAAAATTAAGGCAAATAGGAGACAACCTCCCCCTTAACCCATGCCTTCTCCCAATTTTCATTTTTCCCAGGTCAAGTTCTACCCAACTTAACCTCCTAGACACCACGTTGAGTCATACACAACCCAATACCCGAGTTCTTCCCCCTTTGACACTATCATAGACTTGCCCCAAGCAATCTTTCCCTAGGTGCCAAAAAGAACTCAACACAATCTTAAAAACTTTAAAGATTGCAAGCACACTTACTAGGATATACCCTATCCTAGAAAAATATGATATCATGGAAATATCAAGTGTGCTTGACTTTTGGTACACATCTACGTTTCTTAAGAATTTTGCATTAAGTATCAACTTTCAAATTCGTTTCTAATTCCATGTGTTTGTCAAATCTACCCATCATAATTCAACACATGGAATTGTCCTCAATGTTCCCTGTTTAACCTCTAAATCTTAGATACCTAGGGAACCTTATCAATCCTTCTTGATTTCCATAAAATCCAATAAATTCTTATCAAATCATGGGATAACACTTTATTCAAGGAATGTGAAATCATAACCAAGAATTTTAATCCTAAACCATATCCCATAACCAAGTTTGTAATTTCTGATTAGCCAACATTCTCATTTTCAATTTCAGCCTACGGACCAGTCGACTGCCCCTGGGGCAGTCGACTCCCAAAACTCACAGAATGTTTCTGGGCTCGAGACCAGTCGACTGCCCCTGGGGCAGTCGACTGATACCTGAAATTTCAGGTTTTCAAGCCGAAATTCAGAAATGCCCTGAAAATTTTACAAATCTCCAAAAATTATGAAATTTCGTGGAGAGATTTATGAAGCCAATATCTACTTGGGAAAAATATGTTTCCAAATAAATGTACTCCAAATCCCAAGATTGGCACGAAATCCTACTTCTTCTAAAAAGTATCAAATGAGCTCGCCCTAAAAGTGCTAATTCTCACTTCTCTTCAATGCATCCACTTCTCATTGATCACAATTCTTTTCTACCACTGAAATACATGGTATTCTACCATTAAACCTCAATTTTGTGAATTATGGCTCCTTTTTCACCTTTTCTCCCTAAATTCTCCTTTTGATGTGCCAAAATCTAGGATTAAGACTTACCCAAGTCTCCCAACCCTTTGTGGCACATTTCACCTAATTTCCTAAGGGAGAAACTTTTGAGATCCATTTACCATGGACCCCAAAGGCTCCTAGAGCTCCCTCTTGAGCTCTTAGCCTTAGCCACCTCCCTAGGTGACTCGATCCACACTAGGCCACACCGGTATGCCACCGGTGACTCTTGGCCTACAAAATTGACCTTTTTAACCTTGGACAACTTGTCCTTGGTTAGGTCACTCTTTTTACCCTTGGATGGCATTCCCTGGCCATCCTTAGACTTTCCCTCCTTACTAAGATTGCATGCTTTCCCAGTATTCTTCTTCCCATTGCCCTTGGAGGTCTTAGATCGGTACCCCAATCCCGACCTATCATAGTTGGGTTTGATGCTACCCAACACCATGTCTAGACCTTTAGATCCAATCTTGAATCTTTCTAAGGTCTTTTCTAAAGTATCAAGTCTTGCCCTTAAGGCTTGATTTTCCCTTTTTAGGCCTTGAACCCTAGAGTCCATATGTCCACCTTGGACATTCCTAGACCTATCCATTTTCTTAGGCATTTGTCTCCCCTTTTTGGGGTCAATGCCTTGATCCTTAGGTACCCAAGTCTTAGGTCTATCATGATGCATGCTTTTCTTAGGGTTATAATCTACCTTGTTACCCTTAGCCCTATCATTGTACTTAAATCCATGATTATGCACAAATAAACAATTCTCATGAGTTTTAGCATGCATGGGTGGGTAATTAACATGTTTCTTGAAATGTAAAGAAGAACTTGAAATCGAATTTCTTTTTAAACTAGGGTTAGAGGGTACCTCCCTTACCCTTGTAGTCCTTCCTTGTTGTGAGCTTCTTCTCTTCCTTCTTTCTTCTTTTTCCCATCTTCTTAGATTTTCCATCTTCTTTAGCTCACCTTTTCTAGGGCACTTGGTGTGAAAGTGCCCCATCTCTCCACATGTAAAGCATCTAATCTCCTTCCTCCGTTCTTGGGCTCCTCCATTCCTACAATTTATATTAGATTCAAATCGAATAGACCCGGGTTTAGAAGTTACATCTCTTTTACCTTTTGGGCACTTGTCCTTGTAGTGCCCTTTTTCATTACACCCAAAGCATGTAATGTGGTCCTTTCTCTTGGCTTTGGTGGAGGTAGATGCTAGGTTGACTACTTCTCCAACTTTTGATGATGTGGAGGCTTCCTCTTGATCATGTGTAGATGAGGGTCTCTCCTCCCCCTCAATCCTTGAGGTGGTGACCTCTTCTTCTTCTTCTCTTGAGGAGGTCGATGATCTATCACTTAGCTCCTCCCCCTCACTTGAAGAAGTTGACACTTCACTTGATGAAGTGGATGACTCATTTCTCTCCTCTTCTTGAATCATGAGGCTCACTTCATTGGAATCTTCTTTTGACTTAGCTTGGATGGTGTTCTTATGAAAATCTTCTATTTTGCTCCATAATTCGCACGCATTTTCATATGTCCCTACACCACTCAAGACATTGTTAGGCAAAACATCAATTAATATATCTATTACCTTCTTGTTTGCCCTAGAGTAGTCTTGTTGCTCTTGAGTCCAATTTCTGGGACGAATATTCTTTCCATGCTTGTCCTTTGGGACTTCGAATGGCTCTTCTAGCATGACCATGCACTCCCATTCCATGCTAAGCCAATTCTTCATCCTTGCCCGCCAAAAATCAAAATCTTCGTTGTCGTAGGGCGGTGGGGTGTAAATGTTGTCCCCAAGTTTATCTTCCATTATTTTTCACCTCTAGCGGTTGCTCCCTCGGCGGTTAGTCCGATCAAGAGCGGTCCTTCGCTCTGATACCAATTGTTAGGATCGTTCCGTACGCTAAAGGGGGGTGAATAGCGTATTTTGATGACTTCGTTCTCTACAAGATGTTAGCACAGCGGAAATACAAAATAAAACAATAAGAACAAAGACTAACCAATGCTAACGCCTCAGATTTAGTTGGTATCCACCCTGATCGGGTGACTAATCCAACAATCCTTCGGCGGATCAAACCCCGGATAACCTCCGGCTATCACGTGTCGCTCCTTGTAGGTGGAGAAACCTCACCACAACACCAAACAAAGCTCTGGACACGAAGACTACTAACTTGCCCTTAACCAAGACAAGTTTCGTCCAGAAACTCAGCCACCACGAAGTCCTCTTTAAATAGGACTCGGGGCTGATTTCTCGCTACCAGTCGACTGCCTCCAGGGCAGTCGACTGGTGCCAGCCAAATTCGACCGTTGACACTCCCAACGTTCGAATTTGCCAGCTCACCAGCCACCTACCCAGGGGCAGTCGACTGGTCCCTAGCTGAAACCCTTCCCGAGTACATTCACACAGCACTCGACCCTCACGACTCAACTGACTCCTCATCCGCAGTCTCGACTGTTGCCTTCGCGCCCTCTTCATCTTCGGCCCTCGTCCCTCGGATGCGCACGCAAGCCTCCAGCTTGCATCATCCATGCCACCCTTCACGTACGCCTCGAAGTCCGCGTCCATCAGCTCATCGTCCCTGCACTCCATGGTCCCTCAGATGCGCACGCCAGCCTCCAGCTGACCTCCATGCCATCCTTCACCGTACTGAGGCCGTCCAGTCAAGTCCATATGCGTAACCTGTACAACCTGCACACTCAACATACGCATATAAGAATACAAGGGAAAACCTAACTTAAACCCTTTGCCCAAACATCAAAACCTATGGTTACTCCGGACCATCTTAGGGCTGATTGCTCCAACAAATAGCGAATCTTCGGTTCTTTTACATACGTTGTTAGTTGCGCAGCGGAAATACAAACAAAATAAAACTAACAACAATAAACAATGCTAACAAACCGATTTACTTGGTATCCACCCCGGACGGGTGATTAATCCAAGAATCCGTCGGTGGATCACTCCCCGGATAACCTCCGGCTAGCCCTCATCATTTCTTGTGGATGGAGAAATCTCGCCACAATCACTTCGACAATATCTGGCCATAACAGACTACTAACAAGCTTTTACGAAGCAAGTTTCGCCAAGAGTCTCAGCCTCCATGAAGTCCTCTTTAAATAGAACCCTACTGATAACTCGCCACCAGTCGACTGCTCCCAGGGCAATCGACTGGTGCCACTGAAAATCGACTATTGCAACCCCAACATTCGAATTTTCAGCCAAATCACCAGCCTCTACCAGTCGACTGCTCCCAGAGCAGTTGACTGGTCTAGAGCTGCAAACCTTCTGTGAGTTTTATCAGTCAACTGCCCCACTCACACACCTAGGGTTTCCCTTCCCGAGTAGACTTCTCTCAGCACTCGACCCCTAGGATTTCCCTAGTACAATCACACAGCACTCGTACCCTCACGACTCGACTAACTCCTCATCCGCAGCCTCGACTATTGCCTTCGCGCCCTCTTCATCTTCAGCTCCCATCCCTCGGATGCACGTAAGCCTCCAGCTTGCCTCCATGCCATCCTTCACGCATGTCTCGAAGTCCGCACCCCTCAGCTCATAGTCCCTGCTCACCAAGGTCCCTCAGGTGCACACAAGCCTCCAACTTGTCTCCGTATCACCCTTCACCGTACTGAGGTCATCCAGTCAAGTCCATATGTGTAACTTGTACATCCTGCACACTCAACATACACATATGAGAACACAAGGGTAAACATAACTTAAAACCTTTGCTCAAACATCAAAACTCATGGTCACTCCGGACCACAGATTGCCTCAACAATCTCCCCCTTTTTGATGTTTGGCAATACGTTTAAGTTAGGGAAACAAATAGTAAAGAATAGCAAAAACAATGCTAAATAAATGTATATGCAATGCATACATGGATCCTATCCCAAGACATTCTACACCTAACCCTCCAAGTTAGGATTTTTCGAAACGGGCTTTTTAAAACCTATCCCAAGGCTCCCTACACCTAACCCTCAAAGTTAGGAATTTTCCACACCTAACCCTCCAAGTTAGGACTTTTCACACCTAACCCTCCAAGTTAGGACTTTTCACGGGGTTTTTAAAGCTTCTCCCAAGCTCCCCCTACACTGGACTTATAAAGGCTTTTTAAGAATCTCTCCAAGGTTCCCCTTACGCCAAGAATGGAGCAACCATGCTCCCCCTTAATCTTAGCTCCCCCTACACCTAGGGTTTCTAGCAAAGGTGTGTTTGGTTTCCCACTTAAACCCAACACTTCTCCCCCTTTGTCATACATCAAAAAGACCCCAATAATATCCCAATTATTGATTCTTTTAATCCCTAATGGTCCTAAACACAGTGTATTAACCCCCCATACACTTGTTTTACACCATTTGGACACCAAACCAGCTGTTGATATACAAATCAGCCCTGGGCAGTCGACTGCCCCCCATGGCAGTCGACTGATACTCTAAATATCAGTTTTTCATGTCTCATTCAGAAATTTCACAAATCTCCAAAAATTCTCAAATTTTGTGAAGAACTTTGTGGTACCCATACCTACTTGGGAAAAATACATTCCATACAAATGTACTCTGGATCCCAAGATTGGCATGAAATCCAACTTCTTCTAAAATGTATCACTCAAACATCTCCCAAAAGTCATAATTGTGACTTCTCCTCAATGTATCTTCTTATGCTTGATCATAATTCATTTCTAGCACTGAATTACATGGTATTTGCCCATTAAAACCTAATTTTATCAATTACAACCTCATTTTCACCTTTTTCTCCCTAAGTACCCTTTTTAATGTGTCAAAACCTAGGATTAAGACTTACTCAAGTCTTTCAACCCTTTGTGGTACATTTCACCTAATTCCCTAGGAGAAAATTTCTTGAGATCCATTTACCATGGACCCCAAAGACTCCTAGAGCTCCCCCTTGAGCTCTGAGCCTTAGCCACCTCCGTAGGTGACTCAACCCACACTAGACCACACCGGTATGCCCCCGGTGACTCTTGGTCTACAAAATGAACCTTCTTAACTTTAAACACCTTGTCTCTGGTTAAGTTGTTCCTTCTACCCTCAAATGGCATCCCCTTGCCATTTTTGGTCTTCTCCTTCTTGTCAAGATTATATGCTTCCCCAGCATACTTCTTTTTGTTGGCCTTAGAGGTCTTAGACCGGTATCCCAACCCCAATCTATCATAGTTGGGTTTTATACTACCTAACACCATACCTAGACCCTTAGATCCAACCTTGAATCTTTCTAGGGTCTTTTCTAGTTTGTCAAGCCTTGCCCTCAAGGCTTGATTTTTCCTCTCTAGACCTTTAACTTGGAGTCCATATGTCTACTTTGGACATTCCTAGAACTACCCATTTTCCTAGGCACATTCCTTCCCTTTTTGGGATTAGTGCCATGAACCTTAGGTCTAGAGGTCTTGGGTTGATCATGATGCATGACTTTCCTAGGGTTTTGAACTATCTTGTCAACCCTAGTCCTATCATTATATTTAAAACCAAAATTATGCACCATTAAGCATTTTTCATTAAAACTAGCATGCATGGAGGGATGATTAACATTATTTTTAATATGCAATGAGGAACTTGAAATTGAATTACATTTTAATCTAGGGTTAGGAATTACCTCTCTTACCCTTGAAGTCTCTCCTTGTTGTGAGCTTCTTCTCTTCTTCCTTTCCTCATTCTCCCATCTTCTTAAATGCTCCATTTTTTTTATTTCATTCTTCTTTGGGCACTTGGTATGGTAGTGCCCTAATTCTCCACATGTGAAGCATCTAATCTTTTTTTTTCTTTTCTCGGGCTTCTCCATTCCTATAACTCATGTTAGATTTAAAAGAACTTGAAATGAGTGTAGATTTTACCTCCTTTTTATCTTTTGGGCACTTGTCCTTGTAGTGCCCCTTTTTATTGCACCCAAAGCATATAATGTGATCCTTTTTACTTGCTTTGGTGGAGGTGGAGGTTAGGTTGACTTCTTCTTCAACCTTGTATGAAGTGGATGCTTCCTCTTGTTCTGGTATAGTTGAGGGTCTCTCCTCCCCCTCAATTCTTGAGGTGGTGACCTCTTCCTCTTCTTCTCTTAAGGAGGTCGATGATCTTTCACTTAATTCCTCCTATTCTTGAATCATGGAGTTCACATCATTGGGATCTTCTATTAGTTGGATTCGTGTAGGATTTTCATGGAATTCGACCACCTTTTTTCATAGCTCATGTGCATTTGAATATTTTCCTACATCACTCAAGACGTTGTTAGGCAAAATATTAATCAATATATCAATTACCTTCTTATTCACCTTGGATTGATCTTGTTGCTCTTGATTCCAATATCTAGGTCTAAGCCTCTTCCCGTGCTTATCCTTTGGAATCTCGAAGGGCTCTTCAAGCGCGATCTGAAGGTCCCACTCCATTCCAAACCATGTCTCGATCCTCGCCTTCCAATAGCCGAAATCCTCATGGTCGTAGGGAGGTGGAGTGTATCTTCACCCAACTTGTCTTCCATTGTTTTCTCCTCTAGCGTGTGCTCCCTCGGCGGTTAGTCCAATCGAGAGCGGTCCTTCGCTCTGATACCAATTGTAGGATCGATTCCGTACGCTAGAGGGGGGTGAATAGAGAATCTTCGATTCTTCGACCCACGTTGTTAGTTGCACAGCGAAAATACAAACAAAATAAAACTAACAACAATAAATAATGCTAACAAACCAATTTACTTGGTATCCACCCCGGACGGGTGACTAATCCAAGAATCTGTCGGTGGATCACTCCCCGGATAACCTCCGGCTAGCCCTCGTCGCTCCTTGTGGGTGGAGAAACCTCGCCACAATCACTTTGACAATATCCGGCCACAACAGGCTACTAACAAGCATTTACCAAGCAAGTTTCGCCAAGAGTCTCAGCCTCCACGAAGTCCTCTTTAAATAGAACCCTAGGCTGATAACTCGCCACCAGTCGACTGCTCCCAGGGCAGTCGACTAGTGCCACTGAAAATCGGCCGTTGCAACCCCAACGTTTGAATTTTTAGCCAACTCATCAGCCTCTACCAATCGACTGCTCCTAGAGCAGTTGACTGGTCCAGAGCTGCAAATCTTCTGTGAGTTTTATCAAGGGCAGTTGACTGCCCCACTCACACACCTAGGGTTTCCATTCCCGAGTACACTTCTCTCAGCACTTGACCCCTAGGATTTCTCGAATACAATAACACAACACTCGTACCCTCATGACTTGACTGACTCCTCATCCGCAGCCTCGACTATTGCCTTCACACCCTCTTCATCTTCGGCTCCCGTCCCTCGAATGCATGCAAGCCACCAGCGAGGCTTGCCTCCATGCCATCCTTCACGCATGCCTCGAAGTCTGCGCCCCTCAGTTCATCGTCCCTGCTCTCCAAGGTCCCTCGGGTACACATAAGCCTCCAGCTTATCTCTGAGCCACCCTTCACCGTACTGAGGTCGTCCAGTCAAGTCTATATATGTAACCTGTACATCCTGCACACTCAACATACATATATGAGAACACAAGGGTAAACCTAACTTAAACCCTTTGCCCAAACATCAAAACTCATGGTCACTCCGAACCACAGATTGCCTCAACAGTTCCACGGGCCTGGGATTGCTGATTACGACGGGAAGATAGATCCTGAGGATCTTGTTTGTAAGTTCGAAAATGCAACACTTCTGCACTAGTACACTGATGGTGTGAAGTGTCGGTTGTTCTTGAACACCCTATCCGGAGCAGCCCAACGATGGTTCCAGAGGCTGCCCCCGAGTTCTATCAACTCCTTCATGGAGTTTAGAACCGCCTTCCTCCACCATTTCGCCAGCAGCCGTCATTATCAGAAGATGACATTAAACTATTTGCTCTCAAGCAAAAGCCGAAGGAGTCACTCAAGGAGTACATCTAGCGGTTCAATCGAGTGGCAGAGGATGTGCCAACAGCGATGTCAGAAATCCTCGTCAGTGCCTGCACTCAGGGGCTCTCGGAAGGAGATTTCTTCCAATCTCTGGTGAAGAAGTTACCCACCAGTTTTGATGACTTGCTAGGGCATTCGGTCAAGCACGTCAACTGGAAGAGATGCAATACGCCCGCTGCAAGGAACCAGCCAGGGTCCCTCCTCAAGTCGTTGTACGGTCAAAAAGGAGGGAACCTACGGCTCCAGCCTGAGGAAAGGATCTCTGCCTGGGGAAAGATCAGTGGGTTGGTAAGCGGATGCTGGTCGTGACAGTGGACACGTAGCAGCCGGAGCCACTGATGAAGTACTGCGACTTCCACGGCAGTACGACACACTCCATCGAAGAGTATCATGCCTTGAAGAAAAAATTAAGGAAGCAGACACTAGACCTCAAAGGAAGTGGAAGAAGACGGGGTATCGCCGGAGGTCTCCTTGGCGTAGGTTTTCTCCCTAACACTGGCAATCGGTAGAGAACGAGACCGGACATAGGTCTCAGTCACATTCAAGAGGGAGAAGTCAGGGAGCTGCACCCCGCAGGTCTCCCTTATTGGAAAGAGATCCCAAGAAGTGCAAGGCCCCTGCACGTGGCCAGCCCTCGAGACACGTGGGGGTGATCCCCGGAGGACCAACCAGGGGAGATTCCCATCGAGCAAGGAAGGCTCACACCCGGCGGCTAGAGAACTACACAATTGAAACGAATCGGAGCTAGGATCGCAGCCCTATGATCTCTTTCAGCTCAAAAGACTTGGAAGATGTAGAAGCTCCCCATGTAGACGCCCTGGTAATCCTTGCCTGCATCGCCAATTATAAGGTCAAGCGTATCTTCGTGGATACAGGTAGTTCCATGAACATCCTATACAAGGTTGCTCTGGATTAGATGCAGATCGACGAAGATGAACTACTTCCAATCTCAACCCCGCTATTCGGCTTCACCAGGTACCGAGTACAGTCGATAGGGCAAATTACCCTATCGCTGTCGTTGGGAAGTGACGTGCTGGAGAGGACCAGGAGGACCCCCTTCTTGGTCGTGGAGGCTCACTCCTCCTATAATGTCATCTTGGGTCGCCCGATGCTCAGTGTCTTCCAGGCGGTGGTCTCTGTCTACCACCAGAAGATAAAATTCCCGGTGGGCGACCAAGTGGCGAATGTTAAAGGGGACCAGTTGGTGTCTCAGCGTTGCTGCAGTGGGAAAGTCAGATCGGAGTCCCGGAAAAACCCGAGGGGGCAAGAAGGCTAACCGGAGGAAGGTACCATCCACAGGAGGACAGGGACAAAAAGCTGAAGAGGTCAGGGCAGGCCAACTATCTCCGACCCTGTCACCCCCGGTATGATTTGTGAGACATGCCATGTACTTGCCTATGTATTATTGCTGCCTTGTAGTGAATTCGTGAAATAAATAAGACGTGTCATCACAAAAGTGCCAGTACATCTGTCTAAAACCCTACAACCTCATGGTGTTATGGATGCCCGGGGTATGTAGGCTTGGTCTAGGTGGTGCGGATGTCCGACCAAGAAACAAAAATCCTACTACCTTATGGTGTTGCAGATGCCCGGGGTATGTAGGCTTGGTCTGGGTGCTACGGATGCCCGACCAAGAAACAAAAACCCTACTACCTCACAATGTTGCGGATGCCCGGGATATGTAGGCTTGGTCTGGGTGCTGTGGATGCCCGACCACGAAATAAAAACTCTACTACCTCGTAGTGCTGTGGATGCCGGGGGTATGCAGGCTTGGTCTAGGTGCTACAAATACCCGACCAAGAAACAAAAACCTTACTACCTAGCGGTGCTGCGGATGCCCAAGGTATGTAGGCTTGGTCTAGGTGCTGTGAATGCCCGCCCAAGAATTAAAAACCCAACTACCTCATGGTGCTGTGAATGCTCGGGGTATGTAGGCTTAGTCTGGGTGATCCGGATGCTCGACCAAGAAACAAAAACCCCACTACCTCGCGGTGCTGCGGATGCCCGAGGTATGTAGGCTTGGTCTGGTTGATGTGGATGCCCGACCAAGAAACAAAAACCCTACTACCTCGCGATGCTGCGAATGCCCGAGGTATGTAGGCTTGGTCTGGGTGTTGCGTATGCCCAACCAAGAAATAAAAACCCTACTACGTCGTAGTGTTGCGGATGTCGGGGGTATGCAGGCTTGGTCTAGGTGCTACGGATGTCCGACCAAGAAACAAAAACCCTACTACTTCACAGTGCTACGGATGCCCAGGGTATGTAGGCTTGCGCTGGGTACTGCGGATGCCCGACCATGATCTCAAATCCTACTACCTCGCGGTGCTGTGGATGCCCGGGGTTTGTAGGCTATGTGTGGGTGCTACAGATGCCTGACTAAAAATCAAAATCCCTACTACCTTGCAGTGTTCGGATGCCCGGGGTATGTAGGCTTGGGTTGGGTACTGCAGATGTCCGAGGTAAGTAGGCTTGGTCTGAGTGCTGCAAAGGCCCAAGCAAGATCTCAAATTCTACTACCTCGCAGTGTTGTAGATGCTCGAGGTAGGTAGGCTGGGTCCGTGTGCTGCGGATGCCCGACCCAGAGCCAAGCAAACCCTACAACCTCTGACCATGAACTGTGGGAGGCTTGGGGGAATGTAGGAGATAAAAGTTAACACATGGCTGACCAGATATGAGACAACACTCTCAAACAAGGGAAACAAGCATGATATCTAATTATTGCTCGAAACGCTTACAAGTCAAAGGTAACAAGTGTCCCCCTTCATTTCTACGGGGAATACATTGAAAATGACATCTCAAGGAATTACAAAAAATAGGGGATACAATCAGTCGACCCGATAGAGGAGATCACTCCTTTGTCTGGGCTCTCCTCTATTGCCTCATCATCCCCACCTAGTCAATTTGCTCAGAATCGTCGTCCGATGGCGGGTGATTTGGGAGTCATCTCTAATGTGGTCTTGGCCCCTGAAGCTTCAGCCGCGGCTGGGACTTCTTGGTCCTCCATTCTTATAATCACTCACAGACGAAAAGGAAACAAGAGCGACTTGGGGTACACAGGGTAAAGGGACGAAACAGTTCCATTCAAAGGCCCTGATTACCTCTTACACTTAACTCACATTTAGAAACAAAGAAGAATTGCAAAATACAAAGGGATGACAGGAAAAGCAGTGGCTACAACTCCTCCTCGAACGACAACCTACTTCATACCTGACTGATGCCTGAGGTGGACGGCCGGCCGATGCCCAAAACTCGGAGAGTTGAGCAATCAGGAGGTGGAGAGCAATTGGTATGGGCTGGGGAGCAACCAACAAGAGATACTTTCTGATATAAAATCCGAGGAAGTTTGATATGCTCTCGGGTGAAAGAGATGACATCATCTCTGCTATGCTCCCCAGCGAAACATGTGATGTCTCTTCTGGACTCTCCGGTGGAACATGTGGTTCCACCTCTGCTGTGCTCTCCAGTGAAATGGGCGACATCATCTCTGCTATGCTCTCCGATGATGTGGACGACCCTTGTCTTAAGGGAGAACAGTGGGGGATGTACCGGCACGCTGTAAGCTTCCCATGTAACTCTGAGAGCACCTGGCTTCGCCTGTGCTGAAGTGTCTTTGCGCCCCTCTGGGCAGGGAACCTCTTCCCTCTCAGACCTCGCCTCCAGGCTGCGACCTCTTTTTCTTTCCTTGCTTATGGGTACTAACAAGAGGAGGAAGGAAAGATCGAGGAGGAAGAGCAGTTCAACCTACCACCTTTATAGTGATAGCCGCCCATGTGCATTTAATGAGGGCACGACGTGGGGGTGATAATGGACACCAATCTCGAAGCGTCTCCTCTTTTCTGTTGTCATCGACTGGCATGCTTCGGTGGCGCCTCAAAATTCGCGAGCCTTTATGGAGCACTTCAAGGGGTCGCCTGGGGTCCGAAGACGATTGCTCAGATTTCGTGAATTCATCAATCATTCAATGGAGAAGGGAACCAATACAGGCCCCATAGATGAATAGCCTCAGAACTAGCAGTCGAACTTTCAGGGCTACCTTGGGGAGACCCACACCCAAGGTCGAACTCGAAAATCCCCTAAGACATCTTGGCTCAGGAAATACTTGGTATCACGAGAGACTCTGGGTTCCCAAAACCAACCTAAGAGGCAGCTGGGGACGAGCATTGGCTCCCTAGCTCCCCTGCCCCATGGGCCGGGAAGTAATGCTCACCATTCAGGAGTGTTAGTCTGGTATCTGGCTCCTTGAGACGAAGAAAAACACCGGCTCTTCAATCCCCTTGGTCCACACGTCAAGGACAAATAATACAAAGAGTCAAACAAAAAGATACTCAGGGTAGTAAGACGAAAAAGGGTTTTTCATTACGAGTCAAAATGGGTATTGTCGGAGAAGGTAGTAAACATGAATGGGTAAAAGGCAAGGCCCGGAGGGGAAGATAGTCCTATATTTCCTACTACTCCTTGTCTTCAGGTGGGAGCTCCTCCTAGACTCGGCCAATACTCATAAAGGTTAGGTCAACATTCGGAGGCTGGAGTTGGGCATTCCTTAGCTGGTCGATGGCCCCATGGAAGCCCTGCTTCAAATGCTTCATTACTTGGTCGGCCAGGATATCGTCAAATTCATCTGACTCCAAGAACTTGGCCTTGAATTCTGCCTCAGCCTCCTTGAGCCGGGAGTCCTCGGCCACCTAGAGATTGCGCATCTCGGCCACGGCTTCCTCCTGGGCCATTTTTAGCCAAGTGACAAGTTCTCAATTAGTACAATCCTTTGGCATGATAATTGAGGTGTTTTGCTACTTTTATATTTTATTTTACAATTTTTGTCATATTCTTTGAGTGGAGATTGTTTTGAAGCTTTAGTATAAATTTATCTCAATTGTCATAATATTTCTCATAGATTTGAGGTGGTTTTTGTAGGGACATTTTAAATTGATTTAGATGGGCACTTGGTCAAGGCAAACCACAAGGAGTCATCTAACTAGGAGGCTTAATTGATCTAGCTCTAATCAAGGACTTGAAATCCAAGCCCAATACAAGCCAAGCCACCCTAAATAATCCCTAATTCCCTTATGAAACGAACCAAACCCAATTGAACCCGGTTCAAGGAAATCCCACAAAAGGAAAAGAAACCCTGGCGATAGAGTTGGCTGCGATTACTGTTCCATTAGATCATCCACTTCATCAAGCACCGTTTCTCTAAAACTCTCGAGTTCTCACTGTAACGCCCGCCCTTATATCTACTCTCAAGGCCCGGTTACGTAACAACCAATCATATAATTATTTTCTTTTCTTCTAGCATAAAATTAAAACAACCAATGCAAGGGTGCGAGTACTAAGTGCTAAGCCTGCTTGTCAAAAATTATCAAGTGATATTTACAAGTGCTAAGCATGCTAGTCAGTGCATGTCAATCAAATATCATGCTTGAATCATTAGAACATCATTGGAAATATTTTAATCAAGAGTTATTCTATAACATGATAGGTTCATATATTATTTCAAGCTCACAACATAACCAACCAAAATCAAGTATAAGAGAATTCTAAGTGTAATCATTATCATGCAATATCAAACCTAATCACTAGCATTCATTGTTGAAGAAAACATCATCATAAACATAGTAATGTAGATATAAAGATCTTTCTTTCCCGAGCCACCACCCCCACACATCTTCAGCCTCCTGCCTCTTCCTTTAGTTTAAGTGTTCCTTACCCTTATCTGCAGCATAAGACAACACATAAACTAGTAAGCACAAATGCTTAGTAAGGATCCTGTCCTACTCGCAAAATCCATACGCAAGTATACAACATGTACACATAATAAATCATAAGCATGAGTTCATCAAAGCATACTAAACATCCAAGTTTCTAAGCATGCAGTATAAAGTACCTTAAGCATTCCCTTCACATATAATAAATGTTTTCAATGAATGTTTTCAAAACAATTCCATAAAGGTATTACTTAAAAATACATCCATATCATATTGGGCCCGGTTGTGTACCACATATCGCGCGTTACCTATTGCGCGTTCCCTAATGAATTGGGGTAGCGAGCCACCAACCAATTAGAGCAGGACCCTTCCGTCCTACCGGAGCCATGACCTTACGTTAACATGCACCCCGGATTTGTTTAACGACCCCCTTCCGAGTCGGGTACACAACTTCCAAAGTAAAATACTTATCATGCTTTTACATATATGCTAAGGAGTACTCCAAATCCACTCTTAAGGGACACACCACTCTTCAAGGGTGCTCATGATCCCGTAGGGACACACCACACAACATAAGGGGTGCTCTTGATCCCATACTTAGTAGAGTATCCTTTCAAGCATTTTAACATACATATCACATGTAATTTCATAAGGGTGCCCCATGGGCTATAAGGCATGCTCATACATACATCATATTTCAACCACTTAAACATACTTATATATGACAAAATTGGTCACATCATTCATATTCATATCATAACATGCTTCATGGTTTAATTTAACCCTTCCTAACCCTAAACCTAGGGTTTGGCCGAAAATCAAAAGTAGGGTAGCTTAGATTTTTTTTGACATCAAACATCCCATAAAGCATCACATATATATACATCATGTTTCATACTAAGCATAGCATACATCATGGAGAAATCAACCTTCACAACCCTAATGCTCATGCCTTGGCCGAATATCACATGCTAGGGACATTAAGATTTCCAATCAAGCATTCCATTTAAACATCACATGCATATACATATTATCTTACTAAACACAATCATGTCTCGTAGGGTAATTTAACCTTCACAATCCCTAATATTCATGCCTTGGCCGAATATCACATGCTAGGGACATTAAGATTTCCAATCAAGCATTCCATTTAAACATCACATGCATATACATATCATCTTACTAAACATAATCATGTCTCGTAGGGTAATTTAACCTTCACAATCCCTAATATTCATGCCTTGGCCGAATATCACATGCTAGGGAACCTTAAGATTTCCAATCAAGCATTTCATTTAGACATCACATGCATATACATATCATCTTACTAAACATAATCATGTCTCATAGGGTAGTTTAACCTTCACATACATATCATGCAACATATTAAGCCTAGAATACATCCTAGGATAATCATGTACCCTAAACCCTAATTTTTCTAGGGTTGGCCGAAAGTCAAGGGTAGGGGAACTAGGGTTCTTGAACTTAGGTTTCACACAAACATTTACACAAACACTTTGTCTACACTACTAAACATGGATACATCATAGGAAATCATACAACCCTAAACCCTCTTTGCTTCATGATTTGGCCGATACCTTATAGGGGGTTCAACCCTAATTTTTGTCATCACAACATGTAGAAAAACAACATATAAGTATACCCTAAATTCCAAGGGGTCTTCCCATGCAACAAGGAGTAACCAAAGCCTCCTCTTTGAGGTTGGCCGAAACCTACACAAGGGTGAAACCCTAAAGTTTTGTTCATAACATCATGAAGGAAACAACATACACATATACCCTAAGTTCCAAGGGCCTACTCATGTATCAAGAAGTAACCAAGGCCTCCTCTAAGGGGGTGGCCGAAACTCACTAAAGGGGTACAATCCCCATTTTTGAAAACTACAAGGAGAAGAACTCATACAATAACCATTACACTGCAGGCGAGGGGATACTTACATCCTTTCGCTTGAAGATCACCTTCTCTAAATCCTTAGGGTGCCCTTGGTTGAAGGAAGGTGAGTGTTCTCCTTCCTAGCACTTCTATAGAACCCTTGGCTCTAGTAGAGGGCAAGATCCTTGTATAGTTCTTCTTCCTTCCAATTCCCTAGGGTTAGAACCCTAGGGTTGTGTTTTTTCGAAAATGAAAAGGGAGAAGGGGCTTGAGGTTTTCGGTGATGAGAGTGAGGAAGAAGAAGAAGAGGAAGTTATTCCAACTTCTCTTTCTCTTATTTATACTTTTCTCATGAAGAGACATGTCTCTTCACTTCCCTAGCTTTTAACAAGCATGTTTCTTATTCCCTCTACATGAAATATGACTTGGTGTGTTGGTTATGACATGATTAGTGCAACTAGGAGGTTCAAGGTTCAATCCTTGCTTCCTCCTTTCTACATTTCCTTTTTATCACATTTTGCACTAATCCACATCCAAGCCCATTAAGCCAAGCCCATCATGAAATTTCATAATAATAATAATGTTTCATGAATTCATAATATTTCATAATAATAATAATGTTTCATGAATTCATATTATTTCATATGGGAAAATTTTGGGGTGTTACAATCCTCCATACCTTATAAAAAGTTCATCCCGAACTTTAAAATAATTCCGGATACTTTAATCGTATTGTCTCCTCTCGTTCCCATGTGGCTTCTTCGAATTGTTCGTTCCGCCACAAAACCTTTACTAAGGGTACTTCCTTGTTCCTTAGCTTTTTGACTTCCCGGTCTAAGATCTGAATAGGTCGGCGTTCGGAACTTAGGTTCTCTTGATCTTGTACTGGTTGGGGCTCTATCATCTGATTCACATCAGAGGTACATTTCCTGAGCATTGATACATGGAAGACATTGTGGATAGCCGACATTTCTGGCGGTAACTCCAGTTCGTAGGCCACCTTGCCTACCCGTCTCAGAATTTGATACGGTCCCACATATCTCAGACTCAGCTTCCCTTTCTTTCCGAATCTCATCACCCCTTTCATAGGGGCCACTTTCAGGAATACTGAATCCCCAACCTCAAACTCTAGTGGTCTGCGTCGCTTGTCAACGTAGCTTTTCTGTCGGCTCTGAGCAGTCTCTATCCTTTGGCGGATATTCTTTATAGCCTGAGTGGTTTCATCTATAATATCCGTCTGGAGTCCCATCTCCTTCTTTTCACCACTCTCAAGCCAGCATATAGGAGATCTGCATTTCCTTCCGTATAGTGCTTCGTACGGTGTCATCCCGATAGTAGCCTGATAACTGTTGTTATAAGCAAATTCTGTCAGGCTCAGGTATCGACACCAGCTTCCCTTGAAATCCAAGGCACAAGCTCGCAACATGTCCTCTAATATCTGATTTACTCTTTCAGTCTGCCCGTCAGTCTGGGGGTGAAAGGCAGTACTAAATTTCAGCTTCGTGCCAAGAGCCTTCTGCACGTGTCCCCAAAAATCTGAAGTAAATCGACCATCTCGATCCGAGATGATGGTCTTGGGAACCCCGTGCAGTCGGATAATTTCCTTGACGTACAGTTGAGCCAACTGCTCCACTGAGTAGGTCATTCGAATAGCCAGAAAATGGGCAGACTTGGTGAGTCTGTCCACAATAACCCATATACCATCATATCCATTTGTTGTCCTAGGTAGCCCAGAGATGAAATCCATGGATATGTCTTCCCATTTCCACTCGGGGATAGACAGAGGTTGCAAAACTCCTCCAGGCCTCTGGTGTTCTGCTTTGACCCTCTGGCAGGTCAAACACATACTGATATAGTGGGCTACATCTCGCTTCATACCGGACCACCAAAACTTGCTTTTCAGATCTTGATACATCTTGGTAGACCCAGGATGCATCGCATAAGGTGTTCCGTGAGCTTCCTCAAGGATTCTTGTCCGTAAGTCGGAGTCGTCGGGAACACATAATTGTTCCCGGAGATATAAGACTCCGCTGTCTGAAATCCGAAATCCATCGTCCTTGCTTTCGAGAACCTCTTGCCTGATCCTCTGAAGGCTCGGATCACGATTCTGCTTTTCCATAATATCATCGAATAATGTTGGTGAAATCATCAGGGTGGATAACTGTCCTGATATGATTTCAATCTCGTACTTCATAATTTCTTCCCCTAAGGGTTGTGACAAAGCTGATAAAGACATCAAAACAGCACATGATTTTCTACTGAGAGCATCGGCTACCTTGTTGGCTTTTCCCGGATGGTACAGGATCTCACAATCATAATCCTTGACCAATTCGAGCCATCTGCGCTATCTCATATTCAGATCTTTCTGGGTGAAGAAATACCGCAGACTCTGGTGATCTGTATAAACTTTACACTGAGTTCCATATAGATAGTGTCTCCATATTTTCAGTGCAAAGACCATCGCTGCTAATTCTAAGTCATGGGTAGGGTAGTTCCTTTCATGTTCCTTCAGTTGCCTAGAGGCATAGGCAATTACCTTCCCATTTTGCATAAGCACAGCTCCGAGTCCAAGTTTGGATGCGTCGCTGTACATATCGAAACCCATATCGCTCTCTGGAAGAGTCAATATTGGAGCGCTAGTCAGCCTCCTTTTCAGTTCAGTAAAGCTCTTCTCACATTCCTCGGTCCATACATATTTCTTGTCTTTCTTTGTAAGAGCTGTCATAGGGGCTGCAATCCGAGAGAAGTTCTCTACGAATTTTCTGTAATAGCCTGCTAGCCCGAGGAAACTCCTGATTTCACTGGCATTCTTGGGTCTAGTCCAGTTACTCACGGCTTCGATTTTAATTGGGTCCACCATTACTCCTTCCTTGGAGATAACATGTCCCAAGAATGATACTTGATCGAGCCAGAACTCGCATTTGGAAAATTTAGCATACAGCTGTTCTTTCTGAAGAATCTGTAGTACTATATTCAGGTGCTCAGCATGTTCCTCGGGAGTTCTCGAATATATAAGGATGTCGTCGATAAAGACGATCACAAATCTGTCGAGGAATGCCGAGAATACCCGATTCATTAAATCCATAAACATAGCTGGCACATTGGTAACTCCAAATGGCATAACTACGAACTCATAATGTCCGTATCTGGTTCGAAAAGTCGTCTTCGGTATATCCTCCTTTTTCACCCTAACTTGGTGATAACCAGATCTCAGGTCAATCTTAGAGAATACCGTGGCTCCCTTCAGTTGATCGAACAGGTCATCTATCCTGGGTAAAGGGTACCTGCTCTTGATAGTCACGTTGTTCAGTGACCGATAGTCGATACACATGCACATCGACCCATCCTTCTTTTTCACGAACAGTACGGGAGCTCCCCAGGGAGAATGACTAGGGCGGATGAGTCCCTTGTCAAGCAGCTCCTGCAACTGTCCCTGTAATTCCTTCAATTCCGTCGGCGCCATCCGGTAAGGTGCCTTAGAGATGAGGTTAGTACCAGGAACCAACTCAATTGCAAATTCTATATCTCTTTCAGGTGCTAATCCTGGTAAGTCATCAGGAAATACCTCTGGGTAATTGCATACAACTTTGACATCTTCTAGCTTCGGGCCCTCTGTAGGACTGGTATCAACCACATGAGCTAGAAATCCAGAGCATCCCTTTTCTAACATCTTCCTTGCCTTCAGAGCCGACAAGAATTTGCTTGTCCTCTTCTTCGGCTCTCCGATAAATTCGAATAGAATTTCTGCCTCAGGTCGGAAGATAACTCTTTGTTTACGGCACTCAATAGAGGCGTCATATTTGTTCAAGAAATCCATGCCCAATATCACATCATAATCTGACATATCAAGCACTATCAGATCACAGTAGAGTTCCCTATCTGCGATTCTGATTAATGCCGCACGTAGCATTTGGGTAGAGGGCATCACCTCACCCGAGGGTAGTGTTGTCAGAAATTTGCAGTCCAAATCTTGCAGTGACATATCCTTTCTTTTGGCATATTGCATAGAGATAAACGAATGTGTTGCCCCAGTGTCAAATAAAGCAGTAGCATACTGACTGTAAATAAATATCTGACCTGTGACAACGGTAGAGGCAGTCGCCACATCTTCTTTCGTAAGAGAGAAAACCCTGGCATTTGTCGTGGCAGGCGGGGCCTCTAATCTCCCCTGGCATATATGAGTACCATCTATAGCTGCCTGCATCAGGTGTAGCTGGGGAGGAGCACCTTTGTACTGAACATACTGCGGCTGAGGTGCTTTGGCTGCAGTAGGACACTCTCTGGCCATGTGTCCTTCCTTTCCACAGGTAAAGCATCTCCTGGTGCCTAAAAGGCATGTCCCTTGGTGCATCTTCCCACAAGTGGCACATTGGGGGTATTTAGGCTTCTTGCCTAAATAACCACTGGCAGATTTATTCCATGGCTTCCTCTTTCCGTTGTGGTTCTTTTTCCAGTGGGGGTTGCTATTTGGAGGTTTCTGACCTCCCGACTGATCCTGACTCTTGCTGGCGGTCAGTGGTTGGCTCTGCTGGCTAATATTCTTTAGATAATGCTCGGTGATAAGGGCGCTGCTAAACAGCTCCTCTGCAGTCTGGGGCCTATTAACGCCGCCAACTACATTCAGAGCTATCTCGGGCCTGAGCATCATAAGCATTAATCTGACCCTTTCTTTCTCTGTACTGACCAATTCCGGACATAATTGTGCCAGTCGGTTAAATTGCTTAACAGCACCGTTGACTGAGAGATTTCCCTGTCGGAATTCAGTGAACTCATCAAAGTGCCTGTTTGTGACTCGCATATTAAAGAATTCCTCCAGAAATTCGGACTCGAAGTCCTTCCACTTCATCTGGTCCACTGACCTTCTAGCTTTTACCCATTCCCACCACATCCTGGCGTCGCCAGTGAGGCAGAACGAGATGCATTTAATTTTCTCATGCTCGGGCCAGTCTAATAATTCCACTGTGCTCTCGACTGTCTTGAGCCAGGCCTGGGCGTCTCAAGGCTCGCAGGTGCCCGAGAACTTTTCCGGCTTCAGTCTCTGCCACTGAATCAGATAGGCCTCCTGTCGGACTCCTCGGACCGGAGTGTCCGGGGGTGCCTATGCAGTTGGAGGCTCAGTAGGTATCACATTCTGACTTCCCTGCGGGGTTGCAGTGTTCCCCTGTTGGGTCATCAGAGTGCTTATTATCTGCTACTGCTCAGTGACCTGACGCTGCAGATCTGTGATCACTTGCATCATATTAGGTGGGGGTGCTGTCTCATTACCCCGATTGCTACGTCCTCTAGTCATATCTATCATACAGGTGATAAATAAACTAACATAAGAATTAATGCTACTTTTTCTTGTTGTGCAAGCATAAATCATCTCTCTATATATCATTACTGTACATGAAATAAAGTAAAGCGAGGATAGGATCTCTTACTTGGAAGCGGCAGGATGAAGCTTGATGTGTGTGTGGTGGAGGGGAAATCTGCTCTGATACCAACCTGTAACGCCCGCCCTTATATCTACTCTCAGGGCAGGGTTACGTAACAACCAATCATATAATTATTTTCTTTTCTTCTAGCATAAAATTAAAACAACCAATGCAAGGGTGCGAGTACTAAGTGCTAAGCCTGCTTGTCTAAAATTATCAAGTGATATTTACAAGTGCTAAGCATGCTAGTCAGTGCATGTCAATCAAATATCATGCTTGAATCATTAGAACATCATTGGAAATATTTTAATCAAGAGTTATTCTATAACATGATAGGTTCACATATTATTTCAAGCTCACAACATAACCAACCAAAATCAAGTATAAGAGAATTCTAAGTGTAATCATTATCATGCAATATCAAACCTAATCACTAGCATTCATTGTTGAAGAAAACATCATCATAAACATAGTAATGTAGATATAAAGATCTTTCTTTCCCGAGCCACCACCCCCACACATCTTCAGCCTCCTGCCTCTTCCTTTAGTTTAAGTGTTCCTTACCCTTATCTGCAGCATAAGACAACACATAAACTAGTAAGCATAAATGCTTAGTAAGAATCCTGTCCTACTCGCAAAATCCATACGCAAGCATACAACATGTACACATAATAAATCATAAGCATGAGTTCATCAAAGCATACTAAATATCCAAGTTTCTAAGCATGCAGTATAAAGTACCTTAAGTATACCCTTCACATATAATAAATGTTTTCAATGAATGTTTTCAAAATAATTCCATAAAGGTATTACTTAAAAATACATCCATATCATATTGGGCCCGGTTGTGTACCACATATCGCGCGTTACCTATTGCGCGTTCCCTAATGAATTGGGGTAGCGAGCCACCAACCAATTAGAGCAGGACCCTTCCGTCCTACCGGAGCCATGACCTTACGTTAACATGCACCCCGGATTTGTTTAACGACCCCCTTCCGAGTCGGGTACACAACTTCCAAAGTAAAATACTTATCATGCTTTTACATATATGCTAAGGAGTACTCCAAATCCACTCTTAAGGGACACACCACTCTTCAAGGGTGCTCATGATCCCGTAGGGACACACCACACAACATAAGGGGTGCTCTTGATCCCATACTTAGTAGAGTATCCTTTCAAGCATTTTAACATACATATCACATGCAATTTCATAAAAGTGCCCCATGGGCTATAAGGCATGCTCATACATACATCATATTTCAACCACTTAAACATACTTATATATGACAAAATTGGTCACATCATTCATATTCATATCATAACATGCTTCATGGTTTAATTTAACCCTTCCTAACCCTAAACCTAGGGTTTGGCCGAAAATCAAAAGTAGGGTAGCTTAGATTTTTTTTGACATCAAACATCCCATACAAGCATCACATATATATACATCATGTTTCATACTAAGCATAGCATACATCATGGAGAAATCAACCTTCACAACCCTAATGCTCATGCCTTGGCCGAATATCACATGCTAGGGACATTAAGATTTCCAATCAAGCATTCCATTTAAACATCACATGCATATACATATCATCTTACTAAACACAATCATGCCTCGTAGGGTAATTTAACCTTCACAATCCCTAATATTCATGCCTTGGCCGAATATCACATGCTAGGGACATTAAGATTTCCAATCAAGCATTCCATTTAAACATCACATGCATATACATATCATCTTACTAAACATAATCATGTCTCGTAGGGTAATTTAACCTTCACAATCCCTAATATTCATGCCTTGGCCGAATATCACATGCTAGGGAACCTTAAGATTTCCAATCAAGCATTTCATTTAGACATCACATGCATATACATATCATCTTACTAAACATAATCATGTCTCATAGGGTAGTTTAACCTTCACATACATATCATGCAACATATTAAGCCTAGAATACATCCTAGGATAATCATGTACCCTAAACCCTAATTTTTCTAGGGTTGGCCGAAAGTCAAGGGTAGGGGAACTAGGGTTCTTGAACTTAGGTTTCACACAAACATTTACACAAACACTTTGTCTACACTACTAAACATGGATACATCATAGGAAATCATACAACCCTAAACCCTCTTTGCTTCATGATTTGGCCGAAACCTTATAGGGGGTTCAACCCTAATTTTTGTCATCACAACATGTAGAAAAACAACATATAAGTATACCCTAAATTCCAAGGGGTCTTCCCAAGCTACAAGGAGTAACCAAAGCCTCCTCTTTGAGGTTGGCCGAAACCTACACAAGGGTGAAACCCTAAAGTTTTGTTCATAACATCATGAAGGAAACAACATACACATATACCCTAAGTTCCAAGGGCCTACTCATGTATCAAGAAGTAACCAAGGCCTCCTCTAAGGGGGTGGCCGAAACTCACTAAAGGGGTACAATCCCCATTTTTGAAAACTACAAGGAGAAGAACTCATACAATAACCATTACACTGCAGGCGAGGGGATACTTACATCCTTTCGCTTGAAGATCACCTTCTCTAAATCCTTAGGGTGCCCTTGGTTGAAGAAAGGTGAGTGTTCTCCTTCCTAGCACTTCTATAGAACCCTTGGCTCTAGTAGAGGGCAAGATCCTTGTATAGTTCTTCTTCCTTCCAATTCCCTAGGGTTAGAACCCTAGGGTTGTGTTTTTTCGAAAATGAAAAGGGAGAAGGGGCTTGAGGTTTTCGGTGATGAGAGTGAGGAAGAAGAAGAAGAGGAAGTTATTCCAACTTCTCTTTCTCTTATTTATACTTTTCTCATGAAGAGACATGTCTCTTCACTTCCCTAGCTTTTAACAAGCATGTTTCTTATTCCCTCTACATGAAATATGACTTGGTGTGTTGGTTATGACATGATTAGTGCAACTAGGAGGTTCAAGGTTTAATCCTTGCTTCCTCCTTTCTACATTTCCTTTTTATCACATTTTGCACTAATCCACATCCAAGCCCATTAAGCCAAGCCCATCATGAAATTTCATAATAATAATAATGTTTCATGAATTCATAATATTTCATAATAATAATAATGTTTCATGAATTCATATTATTTCATATGGGAAAATTTCATGAATTCATAATATTTCATAATAATAATAATGTTTCATGAATTCATATTATTTCATATAGGAAAATTTTGGGGTGTTACACTCACCTTCATTCAAGCTGCAGAACCTGCAAGGAAGCTTCAAGATATCATCTGGACGGCTTAAGCCAGCTGGAATCACGTCGCAGGGTTTCGTGGGCGTGAGAGCGAGTGCTCTATTTTAGCTGTAATTTTCTTTCCGAGATTCACTGAGGAGTTCTTCGACTGTCAAAGGTGTTCTTTGGTGGTTCCTGACTCCAATTCGAGCTTCGCAGAACACATTGGCAGGAAAACATAGTTTAATTTCTAGATTTAGAAATTCAGGGACTGCTCGAATCTGATTTGCCGATTGGAAGAGTGTTTCTTGATTGATTTTCTTCAGATTCGATCAGATTCAAATTCAGAGGATCTCTTCAATGTCCTTGCTGATTTCTGGAGTTGTTTCCAGTTTCTGTGTGACGGTAGAAATGCAATTGAAGTGAAGAAGTGAACTCGCGGGTGGAGGAGAGTTTAGTTTAAATTCTGCACTTGTTTTTGGAATATTTTGCAACTGAATTTTGAGAGCTATAGTTAGATTTACATTTCGAGTAACTAGCTGAAATTTTTTTCTGTTTAGTTCTGGAAATTTTGTGCCTTGCATGTTGTTTCGGCAAGTTAGATTACTTTTGCTTAATTTCTTTAGCAAATCTAGGTTTCAGTTCAATTTAAGTTTGAAGTGTTTAAGATTAGTTCGGTTTAATAGATATTTGCAGTTTGAAAGAAATTGAAATTAATCTTTGAATGAGATGATTAGGTTCTTAGGTCATTTAACTTTCTACATTTATGGTTAACTTTAGAGTAGTTTAATTTTGCAATTGTATCGAAAACCCCAAAAAGGTGATTCAAGCATTAAGTAAACCAAACACTACTAGCCTTTGGAAAAAAAATACGACTCAAGGCCCCTATTCTACATTTCATTGGTGAGAGTGGGTATTCAACTTTTAATCAATTTGAGACCATTTGTGACACGAGTTGTGGTGGACATCAAATTTTGGCGCTGTTGCCGGGGAAATTATAGCATTATTCTAGTAGTGATTGCTTGATTTTAGCTTGTACATCGTTTGATATTTCTTTGTGTTCAATTTTCTTGATTTAATTGTCTTTAGGCTTGTGCTTTCATCTTGTGTTGGTTGTATGACCAGGACCGCAGGCGGAGAGTTAGTGGAATTTGATCCAGAAATTGAAAGAACATTGAGAGCTTTGAGAAATCAAGAGAAATTATCAAAAGTGGCCGAGAGCAGTTCTTCACACTTGAGTAGTCCTATGGAAGAAAATAACAGAACAATGAAGAAGCTTGCAGCCCCTGATTCATCCTTTCAATATTCTTGTATTGCTTATCCAGAATTGGTAGGAGACTTTGAGTTGAGATCTGGATTGATTCATTTGCTGCCTAAATTTCAAGGTTTATCTGGAGAGGATCCTAACAGGCATCTACATGAGTTTCATATTGTTTGTGATAGATCGCTTGCGTTGCCAGAGGGGGGGTGAATAGCGTTTCTCCGAAGCTTTCTTCCTACACGGTTAGTTGCGCAAGAGGAATATACAATAAAAACAATAAAACAAAATTAACCAATGCTAACACGGAAGATTTACTTGGTATCCACCCTGGACAAGTGACTAATCCAAGAATCCGTCGGTGGATCAATCCCCGGATAACCTCCAGCTAGCCCTCGTCACTCCTTGTGGGTGGAGAAACCTCGCCACAAACTCAAACAAAACACTGAGCACAAGGACTACTATCTTGCCTTTAGCCAAGACAAGATTCGTCAAGAATCTCAGCTACCACGAAGTCCTCTTTAAATAGGACTCGGGCTGAAACCCTCGCTAGCAGTCGACTGCTCCCAGGCCAGTCAACTTCCCCACTCAGAATTCGATCGTTGACAGCCCCAATGTTCGAATCCAGCTATACACCAATCGACTGCTCACAGGGCAGTCGACTGGTCCAATAGCCAGACCCTTTCTGTGAGTTTTACCAGTCGACTGCCCCAATGGCAATCGACTGCCCTACTCACACACCTAGGGTTTCCCTTCCCAAGTACACTTCTTTCAGCACTCAACCCTAGGACTTTCCCGAGTACAATCACACAGCACTCGTACCCTCATGACTCGACTGACTCCTCCTCCGCAGCCTCGACTGTTGTCTTCACACCCTCTTCATCTTCGGCTCCCGTCCCTCGGATGCACGCAAGTCTCCATCTTGCCTCCATGCCATCCTTCATGCATGCCTCGAAGTCTGCACCGATCAGCTCATCGTCCTTGCTCTCCAAGGTCCCTCAGGTGCGCACACAAGCCTCCAGCTTCTCTCCATACCACCCTTCACCGTACCGAGGCCGTCCAACCAAGTCCATATGTGTAACCTGTACAAACCCTTTACCCAAACATCAAAACACTTGGTCACTCCGGACCACAGATTGCCTCAACAATCTCCCCCTTTTTAATATTTGGTAATACGTTTAAGTTAGGGAAAGCAAGATAGTAGTCAATAGCAAAAACCATACTAAAACAAATGCATATGCAATGCAAAAATAGAGCATATCCCAAGGCAACCCACACCTAACCCTCCAAGTTAGGATTTTTCAACACCTAACCCTCTAAGTTAGGACTTTTCACTAAAACGGACATTTTTAAAGCTTCTCCCAAGCTCCCCCTACACTGGACTTACAAAGGTTTTTTAAGAACCTCTCCAAGATTCCCCTTACGGCAAGAATGGAGCAAACATGCTCCCCCTTAATCTTAGCTCCCCTAAACCTAGGGTTTCTAGCAAAGGTGTGTTTGGTTTCCCACTTAAACCCAACACTTCTCCCCCTTTGTCATACATCAAAAAGACCCCAATAATATCCCAATTATTGGTTCTTTCAATCCCCAATGATCCTAAACACAGTGTACTAAACCCCCATACACTTGTTTCATATCATTTGGACACGAGTCAGCTGCTGGATACCCACACCAGCCCTGACCAGTCGACTGCCCACCACACCAGCCCTGACCAGTCGACTGCCCCTGTTGGCAGTCGACTGATACTCTGATTTATCAGTTTTTTGGCCAATTTCAGAATTGCGCCAGAAATTCCACAAATCTCCAAAAATTTTTAAATTTCGTGGAGAACATTGTGGTACCCATACCTACTTGGGAAAAATACATTTCACCATGTATCTATTATTGTTCCCAAGTTGGACACAAATCCCAAAAAGTTTTCTATGAAAATTAAAGCAAACAAGGAGGCAACCTCCCCCTTAACATATGTCTTCTCCCAATTTTCAATTTTCCTAGGTGAAGTTCTACCCAACTTAACACCATAGACTCAAATTAGGTTCTACCCAACCTAACAACCAAGTTCTTCTCCCTTGGCCACCATCAAAGTATTGCTCCCAAGCAACCTTATCCCTAGTGCCAAAAAGAACTTAACAAAAACTTAAAGAATCTAAAAAGTTTGCAAGCACACTTGCTAGGATATACCCTATCCTAGAAAAGTATGATTCCAAGAAAACCACAAATATGCTCGACTTTTGGTACAACTTCCAATTTTCACAAAAGATTGGCATTTTGTATCAATTTTCAAATCCATCTATAATTTCATGTGTTTGCTAAGGCTTATCATTATAATTGACACATGAAATTGTCCTCAATTTTTCCTTTTTACCTCTAAATCCTAGATACCTAGGGAAACTTATCAATCTTCTTTGATTTTCAAGATATCAATAAAGCCTTATTAACTCATGAGATAACACTTCATTCAAGGAATATGAGATCATAATCAAGACTTTTAATCCACATCCATATCCTATAATCCAAACTTGCAATTTCTGATTGTCCAATATCCTTTTTCCATTTCAGCCTACGAACCAGTCGACTTCCCCTGTGGCAGCCGACTCCTAAAACTCACAGAATATTTCTGGGCTCTGACCAGTCGACTGCCCCCAGGGCAGTCGACTGATACCTGAATTTCAGGTTTTTCAGCCCAATTTCAATAATGTCTAAATAATTCTGTAAATCTCTGAAAAATCTGAAATTTTGTAGGGAGATTTGTGAAGCCTATATTTACTTGGGAAAAATATGTTTCTAAACAAATGTACTCCATATCCCATGATTGGTACAAAATTCCAACTCTTTCTAAATTGTATCAATTATACTTCTCCTAAAAGTTCTAATTTCGACTTCTCCTCAATGTATCTTCCAATGCTTGATCACAATTCATTTCTATCATTGAATTATGTGGTATTCACACATTAAAACCTAATTTTACCCAATATAATTGTATTTTCATTCTTTTCTCCCTAAATTCTCTTTTTAATGTGCCAAAACCTAGGATTAAGACTTACCCAAGTCTTCCAACCCTTTTTGGCACAATTCACCTAATTTCCTAGGAGAGAAATTCTTGAGATCCATTCACCATGGACCCCAAAGGCTCCTAGAGCTCCCCCTTGAGCTCTGAGCCCTAGGTGACTCAATCCACACTAAGTCACACCGGTGTGCCCCCGGTGACTCTTGGCCTACAAAATGAACCTTCTTAACCTTGGACACCTTGTCCTTGGTTAAGTCACCCTTTCTACCTTTTGATGGCACCCACTTGCCATCCTTGGACTTGCCCTCCTTGCCATGATTATATGCTTTCCCAGCATATTTCTTTCCATTTGCCTTGGAGGTCTTAGACCGGTATCCCAACCCCGATCTATCATAGTTGGGTTTTAAACTACCCAACACCATGTCTAAGCCTTTAGATCCAACGGTGAATCTTTCTAGGGCCTTTTCTAATGTATCAAGCCTTGCCCTCAAGGCTTGATTTTCCCTTTCCAATTTTCTAACCTTAGTGTTCATATGTCCATTTTGAATATTCCTAGACCTATCCTCCTTTCTAGGCACATTCCTTCCCTTCTTTGGATTAGTGCCATGATCCTTAGGCACAAAGGTCCTAGATTTACCATGATGCATGCTTTTCTTAGGGTGTTGATCTACTTTGTTACTCCTATTCCTATCATTGTACTTAAAACCAAAATTGTGTACAAGTAGACAATTTTCATTAATCCTAGCATGCATGGATGAATGATTAACATGATTTTTAATATGCAAGGAGGAACTTGAAATTGAATTACATTTTGTCTTAAGGTTAGGAGTTACCTTCCTTACCTTTGGAGTTCCTCCTTGATGGGATCTTTGCTTCTTCCTTTCCTCCTTCTCCCATCTCCTCAAGTGTCCCATTTTCTTGAGCTCTTTCTTCCTTGGACACTTGGTGTGGTAGTGCCCTAACTCACCACACGTGAAGCATCGAATCCTCCTTCTTTTGTTTTAAGCTTCCTCATTCCTACAACCCTTGTTAGAATTTAACTGAATTGAAACGGGTTTAGATTTTACCTCCTTTTTACCTTTCGAGCACTTGTCCTTGTAGTGTCCCTTTTCATTGCAACCAAAACATGTGATGTGCTCTTTTGATTTAGCTTTGGTGGAGGTGGAAGCTAAGTTGACTTCTTCTTCAACCTTGGATGAGGTAGATGCTTCCTCTTGTTCCAGCATGGAAGTGGGTCTCTCCTCCCCCTCAATCCTTGAGGTGGTGACCTCTTCCTCTTTTTCTCTTGAGGAAGTTGATGATTTTTCACTTAATTCCTCCTCTTCACTTGAAGAAGTTGACACTTCCTTTTCTTCTTCTTCTTCTTGACCCATTTAACTTTTCTCCTTAGGCTCTTGAATTTGTGTAGGAGTCTCATGATATCTTTTCAAATTATCCCATAATTCACATGCATTTTCATATCTACCTACAACACTCAAAACATTGTTAGGCAAAAGATTATCAAAATGCTAATTACCTTCTCATTGGCTTTTGATTGTTCATGTTGCTCTTTGTCCCAATATCTAGGATGAAGCCTCTTTCCGTGCTTGTCCTTTGGAATTTCGAACGGCTCTTCGATGGCTATCCTACACGCCCAATCCATGCTATGCCAAGTCTCCATCCTTGCATTCCAATAGCCGAAATCCTCATGGTCGTAGGGCGGTGGAGTGTAGATATCTTCACCAAATTTATCTTCCATCATTTCTTCTTCCTCTAGCGTGTGCTCCCTCGGGGATTAGTCCGATCTAGAGCGGTCCTCACTCTGATACTAATTAATAGATCGCTTGCGTTGCTAGAGGGGGGGTGAATAGTGTTTCTCTGAAGCTTTCTTCCTACACGGTTAGTTGCACAAGCGGAATATACAATAAAAATAATAAACCAAAACTAACCAATGCTAACACGGAAGATTTACTTGGTATCCACCCCGGACGGGTGACTAATCCAAGAATCCGTCGGTGGATCAATCCCCGGATAACCTCCGGCTAGCCCTCGTCGCTCCTTATGGGCGAAGAAACCTCGTCACAAACTCAAACAAAGCATTGAGCATAAAGACTACTATCTTGCCTTTAGCCAAGATAAGATTCGTCAAGAATCTCAGCCACCATGAAGTCCTCTTTAAATAGGACTCAGGCTGAAACCCTCGCTAGTAGTCGACTGCTCCCAGGCCAGTCGACTGCCCCGCCCCACTCAGAATTCGACCGTTGACAGCCCCAACGTTCGAATCCAACTATACACCAGTCGACTGCTCCCAGGGCAGTCGACTGATCCAGTGGCCAGACCCTTTTTGTGAGTTTTACCAGTCGACTGCCCCAATGGCAGTTGACTGCCCTACTCACACACCTAGGATTTCCCTTCCCAAGTACACTTCTCTCAGCACTCGACCCTAGGACTTTCCCGAGTATAATCACACAGCACACATACCCTCACAACTCGACTGACTCCTCCGCAGCCTCGACTGTTGTCTTCACACCCTCTTCATCTTCGGCTCCCGTCCCTCGGATGCACGCAAGTCTCCAGCTTGCCTCCATGTCATCCTTCACGCATGCCTCGAAGTCCGCGCCCATCAGCTCATCGTCCTTGCTCTCCAAGGTCCCTCAGGTGCGCACACAAGCCTCCAGCTTCTCTCCATACCACCCTTCACCGTACCGAGGTCGTCCAACCAAGTCCATATGTGTAACCTGTACAACCTGCACACTCAACATACACATATAAGAACACAAGGGTAAACTTAACTTAAACCCTTTGCCCAAACATCAAAACACTTGGTCACTCCGGACCATAGATTACCTCAACAGTTTGCTCCACCATGAAGCCATTGGCCACATCTTAGAATTTGGTGACCCGAATTCTGTTTAATCCGTTAATATTTATTAGATATTTTCTTATTAACATATTAATTAACAGATTCTTTATAAATCTGTTAATTAATAGTTTTGTTATTAATTTTTTATTTGACTAAGTATTCTAAGGTTCCTATAAATTGTATCTCATAGACAAGTTGAATCAATCAATCAAGAAAGTTATTTGGGTATCTCTTCTTTCTTTTCTCTACCTCTCTTTTTCTCTACTTCTCTTTACTTTATTATGATATAAGAGTTGCCAACTTTGTATTCCGTCGTTCTTAGTAATTTTTCCTCCTCTACCCGTGGTTTTTCCCTTTTAAGGATTTTCCATGTAAATCTAGTGTGTTCTCTATTATTCTTATTGTCGTTTTCTGTTCTAATCTCGTAACAAGTGGTATCAGAACAAGGTTGATTTTGAGGATTTCAAACGGGATTAATGACAATGGTAAGCATAAAGTATGATGTTCCACTTTTGGATCGCAACACCAGATTTACGCTGTGGCAGGTTAAGATGCGAGCGGTGCTAGCACATATGGACTTGGACGACGCACTGTTTGGGATAGACAACATGCCCTCGACATGGACAAAGGAGGAAAAGGAACGTAAGGATCGAAAAACTCTATCTCAGATCTACCTTCACCTATCGAATGAGATTTTACAGGATGTTTTGAAGGAGAAATTCGCTGCTGCACTATGGCTAAAACTGGAGCAGTTGTGCATGAGAAAAAGTCTTACGCGCAAACTGGGTCTGAAACAACGTTTGTATTCTCATCGCATGGCAGAAGGTACGTCGTTAAGAGATCACTTGACCATGTTTAAGGAAATTATCTCTGACTTAGAGGCTTTGGAGGTCAAATATGACGATGAAGATTTAGCATTAATCTTACTGTGTTCTTTACCCTCGTCATATACGGCTTTTAGAGATACTATTTTATATAGTCGTGATACTCTTACTTTGAATGAAGTTTATGATTCATTATTCTCAAAAGAGAAAATGAAACAGCTTGTCGAAGGATCTGAGGCTCAGGGTGAGGGTCTTATTATTCGAGGAAGGACTCAAGAGAAAGACTCTGATGGTAATATCAGGGCCAGAAATAGCGATAAGATCTGTAATTATTGCAAGAAGAACGGTCACATCAAATCTGAATGTTATAAGCTGCAGAATACGAATAAAAGGGCAAGTGAAAATTCGAGGGAAAAACAATCAGAGAAGTCTGGTGAGGCTGACGTTATCGAAAATTACAGTAATGGTGAACTTCTCGTTGCCTTTGATGCTGATTTGAAGCAGAGTGAGGAATGGATTCTTGATTCTGGTTGTACGTTTCATATGTGTCCCAATCAGGACTGGTTTTCAACATATGAAATGGTTTCGAGTGGTGTCGTTTTGATGGGCAATAATACATCTTGCAGAATTGCTAGTATTGGTACGGTTAGAATTAAGATGTTTGATGGTGTCATTCGGACACTTGGTAATGTGAGGCATGTTCCTGATTTGAAGAGAAATATGATCTCTTTGAGTATTCTTGATTCTAAAGGGTACAAATACACTGGTGAAGGTGGAGCTGTGAAGATCAGTAAAGGGTCTCTTGTTGTGATGAAGGGACTAAGGAAAATCGCCAATTTATATGTTCTGCAGGGATCCACAGTAATAGGTGATGTTGCCGTCACAAGGTGATATTGATAAAAGTAGATCACTTACGGGAAGCTTATAAGAAAGCTATTTGATTAAAAGGACTCTTCAGTGAGCTTAGAGAAGACTTGTAGATTACTACAGTCTTTTGTGATAGTCAGAGTGTCATTTTCCTCACGAATGATCAGATGCTTCATGAGAGGACAAAGCACATTGATGTGAGGCACTACTTGGACTTGGTTGATGCTAGATGTTGAGATTTACCTGTGGGGTTTTTTTGGAAAAGATGGAGAATGTTCTTTTTCAAGATTTGTGGAATTCGTGTCAAGGTGGAGATTATTAGAATTTGGTGACCCGAATTCTGTTTAATCCGTTAATATTTATTAGATATTTTCTTATTATTATATTAATTAACAGATTCTTTATAAATCTATTAATTAACAGTTTTGTTATTAATTTTTTATTTGACTAAGTATTCTAAGGTCCCTATAAATTGTGTATCTCATAGATAAGTTGAATCAATCAATCAAGAAAGTTATTTGGGTATCTCTTCTTTCTTTTCTCTACCTCTCTTTTTCTCTACTTCTCTTTACTTTATTATGATATAAGAGTTGCCAACTTTGTATTCCGTCGTTCTTAGTAATTTTTCCTCCTCTGCCCGTGGCTTTTCCCTTTCAAGGGTTCTCCATGTAAATCTGGTGTATTCTCTATTATTCTTGTTGTCATTTTCTGTTCTAATCTCGTAACAAGTGGCGTCTATCTTCCAGCTGGACACATTACTAGTTGGATTGATATGAAGAAGGCATTTTTGGAGAAATTTTTTCTAGCATCAAGGACTGCAATTATCAGAAAGAACATATGTGGAATTCAACAAATTGTAGGGGAGACTCTTTATGATTATTGGGAGAGATTCAAGAAATTGTGCTCCAGTTGTCCTCAACACCAAATTAGTGAGCAGTTATTGGTTTAATATTTTTATGAAGGGTTATTACCTATAGACAGGAGCATGATAGATGCAGCAGCTGGAGGAGCATTAGTGAACAAAACCCTAGAACAAGCTAGAGAACTTATTTCAAACATGGCCGAAAATTCACAACAATTTGGGGGTAGAGCACTTACTACAAGAGGGGTTAGTGAAGCACAATTGGTGTCCAATGAGCAAAAGGAGATTAAGAGTTCATTGTTGGAGTTAACTTCTTTGGTAAAACAAATGACATTAAATAATGTGAACCAACCTCAAAACTTTCCAATAGCTTCTTTTCAAAATCTGGTTATGGGAGTGTGTAGTATATGTTCAAGCCAAGAGCATAATTCAGATTTGTGTCCTAATCTTCAACAAGAGGAATCTTTAGCTATTTTGACTAGAGGAGGCCAATACCAACAAAGAAACAACCCTTATTCATCTACCTACAATCCGGGTTGGATGGATCACCCTAATTTGAAGTATGGTAATTCATTCTATCAATAAAATACTTCACAACAACCCCTACAATAAAATCAGCACATTTCCAGAATTTTCAGCAAGGACAGCAACACTTTCAACAATTCCAGCAACCCTATTCATAATTTCAGCAAGGAAATCAGTATTTTCAGCCTCAATTTCAACAAAATTAGCAAGGATTTCAACCAATTCATAATTTCCAGCACTCTTTTCAACCTTCACAGTTATCCCAGGGTTTATATCAGCATCAACAACCATACCAGCAGAACTTTCAGTTTCAAAATCAGAGTTTTCAGTAGCCCCAACACTTTCATCATTCAAATCAGAGTTTTCAGCCTCAAAATTAGAATTTTCAGAGCAGTAATTTCCAGCAACATCCACCTAGTTCTCAAACCAGTTTTCAACAATTACAATAGCCCATTCACTCATTAAATCAATCCCAACAACCTAATTTCCAGAGTTCACAGCAAACCCAAGGTTTTCAGCAACCTAATGTCTCATTTCAAGGCCAACAAAAGTCTCATACCAATTAAGGAGGCTTTGGGAACTCTAGTGGGTTTAATGCACAACAACACAGGCTTGAGGAGATGATGCAACAAATTCTACAACAACAACAAGGGCAACAAACAAATGATTCCACCCTTCAAAACATTGAAAGACATATTGGACAACTAGCGAGTGGAATGAATCAATTACAAACCCAAGGATCGGGTCAATTGCCTTCTCAAGCAACTCCTAATCCTAATGGAAATGTTAGTGCAATAACTTTGAGGAGTGGGAAAGTAGCTTCAAGTCCAAATACTCAAAGGGCTGAATTTGCTGAAAAATTTCCAGCAACTTGTCTTCCAGCTCAGAACAGTCTAGAGATGGATTCTACAATAGTTGAATGTGACCCTAGTTCAAACCTAAGTTCTTCTTCTATTGATCCTACAATTTTGATGGAAGAACAAGAAGAAATCTATAAAAACAAGGCACCTACAGCAGCTATACCAATTAAAATTCCTACTCAAGACTCACTTCCAAAAATTTCAGCTCAAGTGGAGGAAGCAAGGGTCCCTTTACCCTTTCCACAGTGTAAGATTCAAGCTAAAAGAATGTAGAAGAGGAAAAGGCGAAGGAGTATCAAGAGCTTGTGAATCTATTTAGTAAGGTGGAAATAAATGTGTCATTGTTGACCATGATCAAACAAATACCTATGTATGCCAAATTTCTTAAGGATTTGTGTATACACAAGAGGAAGCTAAAGGGGAATGAATTGGTCAGTTTAGGTGTCTCAGCCCTTATTCATTCAATTCTCCAGAAATGCGAAGATCCAAGAGTATTCACTGTGTCCTGTGAGATTGGGAGGAATCTTTTTCATGATGCTATGTTAGATTTGGGAGCTTCTATTAATGTGATGCCTAGATCAGTTTTTCAGATGCTTGACATTGGACTATGCAGCCTACAGGAGTGGTTATTCAACTAGCAGATAGGAGTCAGATTCACCCAGCTGGAATCATTGAAGATGTATTAGTGAAGGTGAAAGAGTTGATTTTTCCTGTGGACTTCTATATCTTGGACATGGAGGGGGATTATCTAGCACATAGATCTCCACTTATTCTTGGGAGACCATTCTTGAAGACTGCAAGGATGAAGATTGATGTATATGCAGGCACACTTTCTATGGAGATCGGAGACACAGTGGTGCAGTTTAGTATTTTTGATGCTATAAAGCACCCCAGAGAGGATCATTCCCTCATGAGCATGGATATTTTAGATGAGTTAGTTGATGTAGATTTACTTGCTGATAGAGTTTCACTTGGTATTCATAGAGGATATTTTAGCTCAGATGAAGCAGAGGATGCATTAGCAATAGAGGCAGCTGATTTGAAGATTGTATCTAATTCACTCTTAGTTGGAGACGATTCTATAGGTGTAGGGGATTGCACTGAGTCCCAGAGATCACCTATATTGATTGATGTATCAGGAGAGCAAGAGGATAGGTATGTAAGTGTAGGGGAGTGCACTGAACCCCAAGGATCACCCATATCTATTGAGCAGCCATAGCTTGAGTTAAAGCCTTTGCTAGAACACTTGAAGTATGCTTATTTAGAAGCAAACCAACACCTGCTGGTTATTCTTGCTAGGGACTTAGAGACAGAGCAAGAGGAAAAGTTGTTACAAGTTCTGAGGCAGCACAGGAAAGCTATTGGGTGGACATTAGCTGATATACCAAGGATTAGTCCTGTCATTTGCATGCATAGAATCCATTTAGAGGAGAATGTGAGGCCCGTGAGACAACCACAAATAAGGCTCAACCCATTGATTCTTGATGTAGTGAAGAAAGATGTGACTAGACTACTACAAGCAGGTATCATTTATCCTATTTCTGATAGCAAATGGGTGAGTCCTATTCATATGGTACCGAAAAAGTCAGGAGTGACAATGGTGGCAAATAAAGAAATGAATTGGTGCCTACAAGAGTGAAGAATTTGTGGAGAGTCTGTGTTGATTATAGGAAGTTGAACCAAGCCACAAGGAAGGACCATTACCCTTTGCCTTTTATTGATCAGATGTTAGAGAGATTGGCAGGGAAGTCTCATTATTGTTTTTTAGATGGATATACAAGCTATTTTCATATTTGCATATATCCAGAAGATCAAGAGAAGACTACCTTCACTTGTCCTTTCGGTACGTTTGCTTATAGACGCATGCCATTTGGACTTTGTAATGCTCCAGGGACTTTTCAGCGGTGTATGGTAAGTATCTTTGGTGAGTTATTAGAAAATTGTATGGAAGTGTTTATGGATGATTTTTTTGTTTTTGACACATCCTTTGATTCATGTTTGGAAAACTTATCTAGGGTTTTACACAGATGCATTGAAATTGAATTGGTTCTTAATTTTGAAAAATGTCATTTTATGGTTGAGCATGGCATTGTATTGGGTCATATAGTCTCTAGTCGTGGTATTGAGGTAGATCCTCCAAAAATAAGTGTTATATCTTCTTTATCTTACCCCGTATGCGTACGGGAAATTCGAGCATTTCTTGGTCATACAGGGTTCTACAAGATATTTATCCGAGACTTTAGTAAGATTGCTCTTCCATTATCTCGTTTGTTGCAAAAGGATGTGGAGTTTTGCTTCGATCAAAAATGCAAAGAATCCTTTCAGAGGTTGAAGGAAGCCCTCATTACAGCACCTATCATTAGGCCCCCTGATTGGAGTTTACCTTTTGAGTTGATGTGTAATGCTTCAGACTATGGTATAGGAGCTGTGCTTGCACAAAGAGTGGATGGATCACCACATGTGATTTGCTATGCTTCGAAAACTCTAGATCTAGCACAAGCAAATTACACCACCACAGAAAAAGAACGTCTTTCTATTGTTTTTGCTTTGGATAGATTTAGATCATATTTATTGTGTTCTCATGTGATTGTGTTTTCTGATCATGCTGCTTTGAAATATCTATTAAAGAAGTCAGATGCCAAGCCCAGGTTAATTAGATGGATGCTACTACTTCAAGAGTTTGATTTGGAGATACGAGATAGGATCGGCAAGGAAAACTTAGTAGCAGATCACTTGAGCATGATAGAAGGAGGAAGAGACCCCACAGAAATTAATGATAATTTTAGAGATCAGCAGCTTTTAAAGCTGCATGGTGAGTCACCATGGTACGTGGACTTGGTTAATTTTTTAGTAGCTAATGTTTTTCCTGCACAGCTCACTAAAGCTCAAAAGGATAAATTTAAAATTGATGCAAAATATTATGTGTGGGATGATCCTTACTTGTGAAAATTTTGTAGTAATCAAATCATTAGGAGATGCATACCTAATCATGAGTTTGACTCTGTACTCACTTTTTGTCATTCTTTGGAATGTGGAGGGCATTTTGGACCACAAAGAACTGCTAGGAAAGTTTTAGAGTGTGGATTATATTGGCCTACTTTGTTTCATGATGCATATATGTTTTACAAGTGCTGTGATAAATGCCAAAGAACTATAAACATAAGCTCTAAGAATGAAATGACTCAACAAACTATGTTATTCTGCGAGATTTTTGATGTATGAGGTATAGATTTCATGGGCCCATTTCCTGCTTCTTTGAATTTTTGTATATTCTTTTAGCTGTTGATTATGTATCTAAGTGGGTGGAGGTCATTCCCACCAGGATTGATGACTCTTCTGTTGTTGTTAGTTTTGTTAAGTCACACATCTTTTGCAGGTTTGGAATTCCAAGAGCAATCATAAGTGACCAAGGATCCCACTTTTGCAATAAACACATGAAGGCTTTACTTAATATGTATGGGGTTATACATAAAGTTTCCACTCCATATCACCCTCAAACAAATGGGCAAGCTGAAGTGTCAAATAGAGAGATTAAATCAATTTTGGAAAAAACTGTGGGCCCTAATAGGAAAGATTGGAGCAAAAGACTTGAAGATGCATTATGGGCATATCGTACTGTATATAAAACACCCATTAGAATATCACCTTATAGACTTGTGTATGGGAAATCTTGCCATTTACCTGTAGAGATTGAGCATAAAGCTTATTGGGCAGTGAAGGCTTGCAATTTTGATGCTACAAAAAGTGGAGATGAAAGGAAGTTGCAACTTCAAGAACTTGAAGAGATTAGATTGGAGGCATATGAAAATTCAAGAATCTATAAGGAGAAGTCCAAGAACTTCCATGATAAACATATTGTGAATAAAGAGTTTAAAATTGGAGACAAAGTACTTTTGTATAAATCAATGCTCAAATTGATAAAAGGTAAGTTGAAGTCGAGATGGGAGGGTCCATTTTTTGTTACTAATGTTTGTCCTTTTGGAGTGATTGAAATTCAGGAGGAAGCTACTAATAAAGTTTACAAAGTTAATGGCCACCGACTTAAGAAATTTCATGAAGAGATCAAAGAATTAGAAGTGGATGGAATGGACTCTACGAATGACAAATACCCAACTTAAGGGGAGTATGTTCCATCTTGTGCATAATTTCCATTGTAGATATCATTTCTTTATCTTGTTGCATTAATAACTCTTAGTTTAAAGTAGCATTTCGATTTTATGAGGTTACTTTTGGAGTTAAATGAAATCTTCATTGTTAATATCATCTTAGCACTTGTCATTTTATTTAATAATAATAATAAAAAAAAGAAAAAAGAAAGAAAAGAAATAAGAAAAAAAAAGGAATAGAGAACAAAAATCGCTTTGATGGCTTTGATTCATGGAATATGTTGTATCACCTCAGGGATTCTCTATATCATTTTGGAAGTTTTATTTGAAAGTTAGTTAACTTTGATTGTTAAATTTTGGATTTAAGTTCATGGATGAAACTTTGGATACTTGAGTTATTATATAGTGATGGATTCTTGATTGATTAGATTGAGATGATACTTTTCTGCCTAGTGAGGATTTAGCTTTCATTGCGTTATGCATTTATGTGATTGTCACTCTAGAACCTGCTTAAATTCTTTCAAGGCCATGCTCCTATGATTGGATCACACTTATAGAGGTAAATCAACTTATTTCCTATTTCATACAATTGTATTATGTTTTCTTGCTATTTCTTCACATATTTTCATTCTTTATATTCTATCTTCTGAGTTGTTTGGATATGGGTACTTTGGTTGCTACTTGATGATATTTTGCCCGGGACGGACAAAGTTTAAGTGTGGGGGAGGATTATACATGTTTTTATGGAGATGGCACAGCTCCATTTGGTTTCGAGCAGCTTATACATCCAATGTTCAGAGCAGAATTTTGATTTTGGAAACTATGGATTCCTGGAGTTGCATGATTTAGAGTCTGAAGTAGTAGAGTGAGTGGCTGAACGTAATCGGTACAGGAGTCATGGTTGCAGATGTTAAAGGAAAAAAAATATGAATGAAAAAAAAAGTAGATGAAGATGTAGTGAATGTGAGTTGCAGAAACTTGCAGAAACCTATTCGATCACAGAAACTTGCAAAATTGTCAGAACTGAATTCTGAAAGCAGTTGGGAATAATGTTGAGTTGCTACTCAATTCCTATTGCTGTAAAAAAAAAGAGAACAAGGGAAGGAGTTGCTGAAGAATTTTCAGCAATGGAACTGGAATCATTGGCAGATTGTGCCAAGTTTTTTTTTTGTGTAAGTGTTAATTAGTGAAAGATTCAAGTTTAATTCTTGTTCATTCATCAACAAATGGAGTTTCTGTTCGTCCAAGTGTTCCACAGATTAAAACTTGAATCAACTTAAGTTTTAGAAGCTGAAAAGAAAAAAAAACTGTAACTGAATTGGACTGCTGGAGTTGGAAGTCAGTAGGTGCAACCAATTGAGCCATTGCAATCTTGATAGCAATAACTTCATGAGGAGCTCTTACAACTCTACTATGCAATGTAAAGACATCAAAAGGAGATAGAGTGCTAGAAGTTAGAAAAACCAGAAATGGAGGGTTGCAATTGGTGTATCAACAAGCTGTATTTGCGTGCCAAGTTTCTGTGATCAGTGCTGGATTTCTGATCAGTAAAAATTCCAAGTAGAGCACATAATTTCCTTTTTATTATTTGATGTTTCAAAGCTATAGTTGCAGTTTGAAGACTTGTTATTATAGCCAACTAATTCAAGTTGATATGGGAATCAAACAAAGAAGTCATTATGCTTTAACAATTTTGGAAGGCCATAGGATGCTGATTTTTGGAAACTTTGCAGTGATGAAACGGTGAAGAAGTTGTTCTATGGGATCAGTGAGAAGAGGAGTAGAAGTCTATAGAAATGATCTATGGAAAAATGTACAGCTGCAACGTTGTTACGAACCCGGATTGATGCAAAATTCTATCCAGAGGCAAGTTGAACTAATCTGAACTCACTGTCCAGATAATCAGTGCAAGCTTCATTAAAAAAAATTCTGAAAAGAAGCAATTCGGTTAGGAGTTCAGTGGAGGTAAAGTCAAGGAATCATAGTAGATCTGAACTTTATAGCTAAACAATTCAGCTAGGAATTGAGTAAAAACACAGTGAGTTTTAGGTGGGATGATTGAGTATCAACTTGCGTGCCAAATTGAAATTCAGAAACCATTACTGAATCTCCATTATTGGATAAGGCTCCAAGCTGTGAATGTTGTAAGTCTGTAGTTGTATGGTGCACGAAGCAGTCCAAATACTGATTATAGAATCAGAATCAAGCTTAGTTATGCCAGAGCTCAATGCAAGTCCAAGTGTTATTCCTACATTTAAGACTAAGGGCTTAAGATAGGGAATCAGAGTGGATCTGAAATCTGAAGTTGCATAATTCAGATATGAATTGAATCTGAAAATGCTGAAAAACTGGGAAGCTGAAACTGAGTTGGCTGAAGAAAATAGTGAGGACAAGAAGAGTATCAAGTCATATCAAAGGTTTTGGTTGGTAGTCAGATTTAAGGGGAGCTCAATTCTATCCCCCATTCCTTTGCTGAAAAATGATAGTAGTGAATTGGAATTGAGAGGCAACAGCTATATGGCTAAAGAATATTCAGAAACACTTCTGTATAAATTCAGAATCTGTGATGGTGTGCCAAAGAGTTGAAGCTTTAGCATATGAGAATTGTCATCTGTTTATTGCAGAATTTGGGCATTTGTTCAGTGGATAAGGAGAGGTAATGCTTGTAAATGACAGGGAATGGATGAACTCTGAATAAATCAGGAAACCAGTGGCTGGGACACTGTAAAAGTGGTGGACAAGAAATGAGGTTTGTACCAACTTGTAATGTGAGTTTCCGCTTACAATCCAGAAGGTTGAGAAGAAATCAGAAATACATTGATGAACTAAAGCAGTAATGCAGAATTGTCTTTCCCGGACTCAATCTCTTGGGAGCAGAATTCCAACTGCTAGCAATGCAAGTGAAAGTTAAGATTGCTATTAAGGGAAATGGATGAAAGCGGTCAAGGATGAATGTAGTGTCGTGGCTGGAAATATAACTTTCTAATCAGTGATTCTCAAGGGAAGCATTTAAATTTCCCACTTCTACTTGAGGAAAATTTTTGTGATGTAAATGATGTGAAGAAAGCAGAGAAGTGTAAGGATGAATAATTAGATGATTTTAGGAATTCTGAAATCAATGAGGTAGTAAGGTAGATTAGTAATCGGACGAGTGCCAACTTGAAGGAGTTGGGTATCAAGAGTGAGTTGCAAGAGTTGGTAGGTGAAGGTTACATATGGAACATCTATTTCCTTGATAATTATTTGATGTTACACATTTCTATGATTCAAATGCCGAAGGGAAATGAGAGACTTTACAAGAGGGTTGCAATTGATAAATCAACAAGCTGTAGTTGTGTGCCAGGTTTCTGTGATCAGTGCTGAATTTCTGATCAATAAGAATAAGAGCAAAGATTATGAAGAAGAAGAAGAAGATGCTATTTCTGGGATCAATGAAAAGAAGATTAAGAGTTCATTGGAGTTAAATAAAATTATAGAAGGTCTGAACCTAGGCTGCAAAGTTCAGATATCACTTAGGGTAGGAAAAGTTGAATTGGAAGCTGAATTGGTGACAGTAACAGAATTGTGCAATGTATGGACTTCGGCAGTTGCAAATAGGTTAAAAGAAGCTGGAAATGAATAATTCAAAGTTAAAAAAAATTACTGGAAATGTATGACTATTTGTCACTGCTCTTGAGTGGTTTAATATGAAAATAAAATTGCTAATACTTGTGTATCAATTGGAGATTGTGGTGTTAAGTTGCATGCCAAGTTAGAATTTGGAGCTATAGATGCAAGTTCTGAGGTATTCAAGGGTATCCTTACATTCATGACTAAGGGAATAAGATATGGAATCATGGTAGATTTAAGATCCGAAGATCACAGAAAAAAAAGAAAAAAAAACTGGTTGAACTTGAAGACAATGATAATGAGGGAAGTATGTAAGGCAAGACTGCTAAACACTGATATCAGAATTTAAATGTTGTTGATAGAATGGCTGAATTATAGCAAGGAAGTCGGGATGATCAGAAAAGAATAAAAGGAAGTGTGGGAAAAGTTATCAAGTAACATTCTATTGTACCAATATCTTCCGCCATTATCTTTAATTCCTTTCTCATTTCTCTTCTAGTCCTATATTTTTTATTGATTCGTGCAAAGCTCCAAATAAGCTTTTATAAGTGTGAATTCTTATATCAAGGTTAGTGGTGGAGAGTAGAAGACAAGCAAGCATATGGTAGTGCATGAAACATAAGTGGCTTGAGTGAGCTCCAATTTGTGACATGAATTAGAATTTAGGATGAGATCCACTAAACTACCCTTGAGAGGATTAATGTATTGACTCATCTCAATTGATTCATGATGGATGAAGGGTATTACGTGTTAACCAAGAATTAGAGTCGAGTCCATTGAACATAATGTTGAAATTTGACAGTTTTAGATAGCTTTCTTTTAATTACCTTCCATGTAAGATTGAGAATTGTTTAAGGAGATACCTTATCATTGTTTCTTAGTTTTGATTACTTGACCGGGACGTTCAAGGATAAGTGTGGGGGAATTGACAAGTTGTCAATTAGTACAATCCTTTGGCATAATAATTGAGGTGTTTTGGTACTTTTATATTTTATTTTACAATTTTTGTCATATTCTTTGAGTGGAGATTGTTTTGAAGCTTTAGTATAAATTTATCTCAATTGTCATAATATTTCTCATAGATTTGAGGTGGTTTTTGTAGGAACATTTTAAATTGATTTAGATGGGCACTTGGTCAAGGCAAACCACAAGGAGTCATCTAACAAGGAGACTTAATTGATATAGCTCTTATCAAGGACTTGAAATCCAAGCCCAATACAAGCCAAGCCACCCTAAATAATCCCTAATTCCCTTATGAACCGAACCAAACCCAATTGAACCCAGTTCAAGGAAATCCTACAAAAGGAAAAGAAACCCTAGCGATAGAGTTGGCTGCGATTACTATTCCATTGGATCATCCTCTTCGCCAAGCCCCGTTTCTCTAAAACTCTCAAGTTCTCACCTTTATTCTGTTGGATCGATGAAAATGATAGAGGGGGGGTGAATATCATTAAAAACTTTTCGGACTAAGAATGAGCAAATACGCAGCGGAAAGAAAATGAAGTGCACGAGAACACAAGTAGATTTTTTACTTGGTTCGGAGTCGCGGTCGGCTCCTACTCCAAGGCCCATAGTCCTTGACCATTTACTTTGGGAAATTTTATATTCGGAGAGATCTTGACAGATTGAGAGTACAGATATAGAATTTGAAAAATAAATTACAACACTTTCGTAAATTTAAAACTTTACCGACCCCCGAGATGGATCGAATACCGAAGCAGAGGGTCATCGTCGGTGCTGAAATCTCGAAATGGAACTTTGCCGAAGCGCAGCGCGTAAGCGAAAGTGTTTGGAGCGTTGGAAAGAATTGATTATGAAGCCTTGGGGTCGAGCACCCTTTTATAGTGCTCCTGGGGTGCATGATCCGTTGGGGGCGCCTGACATGTGCCTTCATCTGGGAAAACCTCTATCCGCAGCTCGGTCAATGCTTATCCCCTCCGATTCGGCCCCTGGTCTGACTGGGGCGCCCGGGACCTCTTGGGCGCCTAGCTTGACCTGGTCCAATGGCTTTGTGGCAGATTTGCTTCGATGACCGCTTTGGCTTTGACCTTGGGCGTCCGGGACCTCCTGGGCGCCTAGCCCAGTGTGGTTTCGAAGCAGTCTTGCTTCATGCTATTTTGGCCTTTTACCTTGGGCGCCCGGGACCTCCCGGGCGCCTAGCCCAGTTGCCTGTCCCCTTCCTCTAGAGCGTTCTGAGCTGCAGAAACACAATCCTTCGGTCCCTGCATCCAAGGTTAGTTCCAAAACAAACTAAGAAAGAATGTTAGTCATTATTTACAGTCGTAGCTGTCTTGGTTCAAACTTCGGGACTCCCAAATAGAACCCTAGGTTGAACCGACGCCTACTGTTCCCTCGACGGGGAACGCATCCTCACTTACTCCTCTCAGGAGAGTTTATCTTTTGCCAACCGGCTCCTCCGGTTGGACTTTTGCCCAGTCTACCTGACCAGGTCTTCGTTGCCAACTTCCGGTCAGGTCTTCGGTGCCCAGCCCCTTGCCAGGACTTCGTACCTAGTCCTCTACCAGGACTTCTTTGCCCGACTTCCGATCAGGTCTTTTTGCCCAGTCCTTGACCAGGACTTCTTTGTCCAGCCCTTTGCCAGGACTTCTTGCCTAGTGTACCTATGGCTTCTTCATGCACACTCGAGTAACTTTATTAGATCATAAATAGTACTTAACTTTGAATCCTTTGCCAATATCAAAACAAGGTTTGATATGGTGCTTCCGACACCAACACATTCAAGTTGTAGAACCTGCAAAGAAGCTTCAAGATATCATCTAGACGGCTTAAGCCAGCTGGAATCACGTCGCGAGGGTTTTGTGGGTGTGAGAGCGAGTGCTCTGTTTTAGCTGTAATTTTCTTTCCGAGATTCGCTGAGGAGTTCTTCGACTGTCAGAAGTGTTCTTAGGTGGTTCCTGACTCCAATTCGAGCTTCGCAGAACACATTGGCAGTAGAACAGAGTTTAGTTTCCAGATTTGCAAATTTAGTGACTGCTCGAATCTGATTTGCCGATTAGAAGAGTGTTTCTTGATTGATTTTCTTCAGATTCGATCAGATTCAAGTTCAGAGGATCTCTTCAATGTCCTTGCTAATTTCTGGAGTTGTTTCCAGTTTCTGTGTGACGACAGAAATGCAATTGAAGTGAAGAAGCGAACTCGCGGGTGGAGGAGAGTTTAGTTTAAATTCTGCACTTGTTTTTGGAATATTTTGCAACTGAATTTTAAGAGCTATAGTTAGATTTACATTTCGAGTAATTAGCTGAAAGTTCATTCTGTTTAGTTTTGGAAATTTTGTGCCTTGCATGTTGTTTCGGCAAGTTAGATTACTTTTGCTTAATTTCTTTAACAAATCTAGGTTTAAGTTCAATTTAAATTTGAAGTGTTTAGGATTAGTTCAGTTTAATAGATACTTGCAGTTTGAAAGAAATTGAAATTAATCTTCGAATGAGATGATTAGGTTCTTAGGTTATTTAACTTTTTGCATTTACGGTTAACTTTAGAGTAGTTCAATTTTGCAATTGTATCGAAAACCCTAAAAAGGTGATTCAAGCTTAAGTAAACCAAACACTACTAGCCTTTGGAAAAAAAATACGACTCGAGGCCCCTATTCTACATTTCATTGGTGAGAGTGGGTTTTCGACTTTTAATCAATTTGAGACCATTTGTGACACGAGTTGTGGTGGACATCACCGAGCCACCTCAGAAGATAGTTTGTCCTGGTCTTCCAGGACCGCTTTGAGTCTTACCGAAATGGCCAGGGCTTCCGATCGAGCCTGGGTCATGTCCTCCTCAAGGTCGGTCGAGCGAACAGCTACTGCCATGAGGGCATCTTCCTTCTGGGCCAACTGGTGCGCTTGGTCCTTGATGCGCTCATTCAGCTTCCAGGCTGAAGTCTCTAGGAGTCGGACATCCCCTGACAGCTTCTCCTCCCTCGCCTGAAGTCGGTCCTGCTCCTGAGTCACCCGGAGCAGGTTGTTTGTAAGCGTCATAGCCCTCTCGGACGTCAAACGTTCCCGGCGCCAGGAACTCTGTAAGGAAGACTCCATTGATAGCAGGGTGTCAAGCTGATGCTCCACCTTCGGTCGAAGAGCTCTGCTGACCCCCGCTTGCATAAATCCAGCTCCACGCTTATGGTCGGCTGTGGCCTCTGCTCTCAGTGCTCGGCAGGTCAAGGCCTCAATCTCCAGCCAGGCGTATAACCCGCGGCCGGCTATCAGGCAGTCTTGGGCCACCTATTATAGTACAAAAGAGTTATATAACAGGAGAGGAAGCAACCTATGGAACAGGGAACACTTACCTTCAAAAGAGACTAACGGAGGATAGTGAGAGGCCCGGCGAAGACCCGCATGGCTTCCCTGTTGGGACCGGGTGCATGTTGACATGGATGCGGGTTCGTAATTTTAAAATTAATTACGTGCAGCGGAAGGTTTAGCATAAATAATTTCTCAAATTATTTAACCACACATCTAAACATGCAACCTTATCTTGTGTAGACATGATCATATATTTAAAATTTTGTAGAAACGTAAACTAATTTACGTATTACCTCGCGTAACTCGAAGGAAGGGACGAGATCCAACCGTAAGCGTCCATTGGAAGCTCCGCCTCTATTCGCGTCCACGCCGAGTATCTTCGGGATGACTTCACAAAGCCACGAGTTTCGTGTTCTCGAGAACTACTAGATTCTCCAAGAACGCGACAAGAAAACCAAGAGAGAAGTAATCACATTGGAAAAACTCACCACCAAGCGAGAAGGAGGAAGAAGACTTGTACCCAATCCCAAGGTGATGATGGCCGGAGAGGAAGATCATTCCAACGGAAGAACTTCGTCACCTCGGGGCTTCTCCTTTTGCTCACGGCAAGAAGAAAAGGGGAGGAGGCTTGTGGCCGGCCAAGAGAAAGAAGGGAGGAGAGGGAGAGAGCCCAGGCAAGAATACTTCGATCGATTTCCAAGCCTTGCCTTGGGTCCTTTATATAGTGGCCTCTCAACCGCCAAGTCTCTTTTTTCTTATGGAATAAATTTTCATAAGAAATTTATCATATAAATTTTCTATGACTTATTCTATCATGCCAAGATTTATTATATTTTAATTCATGATAAAAATCAACCAAGTCTCCTTTTTTCTTATGGAATATATTTTCATAAGAAATTTATCATATAAATTTTCTTATCATGGAAAATCAATCCATGATTGATTTTATAAAATAAAATAAACCAATCCATAGTTCATTTTAATTTCCATGAAAACTAAATTTCTTTATATAAATTTCTTTATCATGGTAAATCAATCCATGATTGATTTTATAAAATAAAATAAACCAATCCATGGTTCATTTTAATTTCCACGAAAAATAAACCAAACCTCGGTTTATTATATAAAAATTTATATCATCCATAATTTTATAAAACAAACCACACTTGGTTTATTTTATAAATTGAACCAAACAATTTGGTTCTCTCCCTTTGTTGTGGCCGGCCAAGCAAAGAGGGTGGAGACCCTCTTTGGCCAGCCCAACCAAGCCACGCCCCAATGAATTAAACTCATTTAATTCATCTATTAAGTCTTTAAAAGACTTAGCCATTTTACGTTTCCGATGCGTCTTTGAAAAATTCAGATTCGACTTATCGTTTGACTCAACCAAACCTAATCTCTCTTGATTGGAAAATCTAATTTTCAACTCGTTTTAAATCCCTCGGATTACTTGTAGTACGTGTGACTAAATAGGCTTTCGATTTATGTTGGCCGTCTATAATTAACCAATTATAGAACGATCATGAGTGGCACCTAGTAGTACATCATGATCCCCAATTAATCGAAAGATCAACGGTTGACCTCAGAAACAATTCTGAAACCCTTCAGCAGCTTTAATGAATCGTGCCTCATTTCCTTCACCATCTTATACCCACTTGGCTCAGGACATGGTCTATATGTGTCAGTCCCCACTAGGCTGACTACGTCACACCTAGCCCAAGTAACGTTTTCTCGTCTTACGGATTCTAATTACTCTCATGTATTTAAGAGATTCATATGCTGAACATGTCATGCTCTGGCCAGAGGCTCCGAGTAACAATCCGACGATAGGCCTCTGGTATACATCTCCTCGCAAGGAGTGGTGAATCCTTTGTAGGCTGTTCAAACATCACTTCGGCTTATACTCAATCATCCTGGGTCCACACCTCCTTAGAGATACTTGCTTAAGATGTCAAAGTATAAGTCTCCATGACCAAGATGACTTGAACACCGCAAGTCAAAGGAACATCGCACTTAAGCTGCAGTAAGAACTTCACTGACATGTCTATATGTAGACTACCATATGAAGTTTTACAGTCAGTCACTCCAATAAACTAGTTCCCTTAACTAGCATTCATGTTTATCTCCGGACATCCCAATGTCACCAGCCAGTGAGAATCAGCTGATTAGAGAATAACTCATGCTAGTCTCAACAGAATTGATAGTGTCCGTATTTATCAATTCATCGACTAGGGACAATTTCAATACTTCACAATTGCACATGTAGAGATAATCACTAGTTGTGAATTTATCACAAATTCTCTCATGCTGTGAATTGTATTGCGAACATTCAGTAAATGAGTTTAAGATCTCAATCAAATACATAAACATGTATACTCAAATAGTGAATATTCATTTATTAAAATAAATGATTACAATCATAAGGCGATTGTCTTAGGACACTTCTCTTATATCACTAACATTCCCCTCCTGAGACTCCTTGACTCCTTAAAGGGTCAGCTCGGCTCACAAAGGATGGGAAGTCTTTACGCGGGGGGAGTGGCTGGACAGTAGGAGCCCCAGGTGGTACTATAGAGGGGCCAGAATCATCCTCTTCCGAACTGGAGGCCCCCTCGGGAGAAATGCCCTCGGCAGGGACCTCCTTAAATTGCACCGGGGGGAAAGATTACATGGCAGCCTCCGAGGCCACGTCGAGCTTTTTGCATAGGCGATCGAGCTGCATCCGAGGGTTGGTAGGCAATGCTTGCTTGCCTTTCGAGACCTCGGAAGGATCGACCAGGGAGGAACCAATTAAGGGTCGAACCGCCTATCTCCATAGAGGCATTCTGTTGGGGAGACGGAGATAGGGGGACGGCATCCTCATCATCGGAAGTAGGAATGCCTTTCTCAGGGATGGAAGGGAGCGTGCTCAGGCTGAGGGGACACAACCTTTTTCGTCTCGGGGATAGGCCTTCTGGGATTTTTCTCTTATGCCGCCTAGAGAGTTGGGGTATTTGTGGGTCGACGGGAGGCGATGACCTCTCTGCGGCATCTCCCGTATGGACAGTAGCAAGAGGTGGATCAATACCCAAAGGGACGCCGGTCCCCGGGTTGGCAGACACACTCGGAGTCTCTTGATCGGCTAATGTCTGAGGCACAGTAAGAGCCTCTGCCTGCTCTAGCATGACATACTCACTGGAGGATTCGGCAGTCCCCTCCGAGGACTCGATTGAAGCGGAGGGAGAGGCGAGAGGGATTGGAGGGGGATCCAAGGCCCCCTTATTGGCTTCATCCCACCTGATGAGTCGGTTAATCGCCCTCGAGAGCATGATTTCCTCTGCAATAGACAGGTAGCAGAACATCAGTTAGAATTAACAGACATTGATGGAAAAGGTAAACTTACCAAGGCTGGGGCTAATGCGGGTCACATTAGGGCTGAGGCCCGCGCAACACATGAGCTCCTCGCTCTGTACCAGGCTCGCGACGCTCAACTCCATGCCAGAAAAAATGCTCCTAGCTCGCCGGTAGGCAGGATCGTGTAGAAAATTCTCTAGTATAGGGGGAGCAGGCAAATTCTCCGTCCAGCGATGGGAGCTAAAAGGACTATGGGGCAGTCAGATAAAGAAAAACTTCTCCTTCCACTCTTTATGAGAAGAAGGGAACCCTCCTAAGAACCTATGGCTTGGGCGCGTTGTAAAGCTAAATGCCCCTCACGAGCCAATCGGAACAAAGAAGAAATGGAAAAGACGAGGGGTCAGAGGAATGTCGAAGAGTTTAAAAATAATGTACGTCCCGCCCATCTGAGCAAAGGAAGGATCCATCTGGTGGAGAGGGATACCAAAATAGGAGGTCACATTCATGAAGAAAGGAGGAATGGGGAAACGGAGCCCTAACTCTACTTGTCCCAGAAAGAAGGTAAAGAAACGTATGGGAGGTTCCACCAATGTCTGGTCCACTCTAGGGATCACCATCACCATCTCGGCCGGAATGTCGTAGGCCTCAATGGTCATTTGTAGAGTTTCCGACCTCACTCTAGAAGAGGCGGACCCATACCACTCCGCTTGGTAGCCCTCCATGTTTCCTAAGGAAAATGACGAAAAGGAAGCAGAAGACTTATGTGAAAGGAGTCCTTAGGAAAGAAGATGAAGATGAGGCTTGCTAAACGATGGAACCGAAAGGTGGTCGAACATCTTCGCCTCCTCCTCTTATATGGAGGAAACCACCTGCATGTGTGCAATAGGGGCGAGGCACAAGGACGGCGGAAAATAGCTACATCAAGGCGGCACCACTGAATAGCCGTCTGATGAGAGCCTACTATAGTTGCGCATGTCAGCAAGATATCGCAAGGAAAGCAGTTAGGGCACGTGGTGAAGATGAATTCACGAAGGGGTTTTGTCGCCATTAAAGAGCACCATGCACTTTTATGGGTGATGGACAGTTATCATTGCTGCGCCTCGAGAATTGCAGGAGCCTTTTAGGAAGGCTAATTCAAAAAGAGATTGCCTCGGACCCCGGGGCAAATATTTTGATTCTTCGGACTCAACGTGCCGCCAATAAAGTAGTAATGGGTGCATGGACCCACCATAACATAGCTTCTTCGCTACACAACTAGTCTAATCAGTCAGCAACACTTCCTTCGATTAGACTTGAAGGGAGGGACTTGTGATGAGGTTGAGCACTCCGTGGCTGACACATGGACTGAAGAAGCTACGTGGCAAAATCTACCGAGTCTGGATGACTCATTGTACGTGGCGCCCGAGGCCCCCTCAGGAAGGTGGGTTCCCGAGAACACCACGAGCAGGCATACTTTGGAGACCAACCCTGGAAGACACACACCCGAGATCACCTCGGGAGGTCAAGTCCCCGGGACCCCCCACCCCCCCCCCCCCCCCACCCCCAGGCCAAAAGATCCCGAGATCACCTCGAGGTAGCAGTGTCACGCCCCGAGACCAATGGAGCCGCTGATCCAATATAAAATCAGATAGCATCTCTCCTGTCCGGCGGATAATTTACACATACAAACAACACACGCAGTTTATAATTTGGCCTCAAACCCCAAACAGATATATAATATATGAAAAATAAAAATATCGCAATACCAAAATCCGTAATACTCGCCTAAGCTGCCCCCAGAACAGGCGCACAGCAAAATCACATCATAAAAGTCCAACAAAGGACTCAAAATACAAAACCGCACGAATAAATCAAATACAAGTCCACGGTATCGTAATGAATACAAAATATAGACTAAGCTATAACAAAAACAAAACAAAACACAGCAGAAACACCCATCAAAGAGTCGTAGGGACCCGAGACCGACAACTAGGCTCCTCCGGTGAGCTATTAACCTGAAAACAAAAATATTGTGACGGGTGGTGAGTCCAAGTGGACTTCGCGGGTATATAGAAAGATATGCACGGCTCAACAACATAGCTGAATAAGCTATAAAGAAACAACAGGATACAGTCTCAACAGGAATATCAGAATATGCATAACTGAAAATACAACTGACTGTACATACCAGAAATCAGTCTATCCTAATCATAAAAGGACTCGTACCACACGAGCAAGTGCAAGGTCATCAAACCACACATAAGCATATCTTGTACATGCATGTCAAATAAGTGCAACAAATAAATATAGCAATCACAATCAAAATGCATAATGCATCATATGCACATGATGCAATGACATGGTCACCCCCTAAGAGATACTGTGTCAGCTGAGTGGGTAGAGCTGTGACACTGTACGCACCCTGCTATCACTACTCCTGAATGACCGAGTAGACAGGATGCTGGTGGGGAACCACCCCCTACCCTATGTATATACGAGGGAGCGTCGCTCTCATCTCCTCTAGTCTATGGGAAGAGAAGGAATCCCTGCTTGCTACCACGCTCCGAAACCACTACCCATGAGCGGTCGAGCAGAGCAATACAGAGCAAATGCATACACCCAACGGTATCCACTAACCCATGAGTGGTCATGTGTGCATATCATGTGTTGGATGACAGACTTGGACCACAAGAGAGTCGATGATCGCCGGTATGCAACAGTGCAGGTATGGTGCATGACACTCACACATGCAACCTTTACCAGGTCATCAACACATAACTCAACCTAACATGCATAGGTTGATCGCAGGTATAATAACCTAATCATCATGCATCTAGGTGCACATGCAAGTAACAACAGTAAACAACCAATGCAGGTATCAAGTGGCATGCTGCCATAACCCAATCACTCTATAGCTACACACATATGCAAGTATGACTAGAAACAATCAATACAACCATACAGTGGTCTGCTATTCTATATCTGCATACTCATGTCATACCAATGATATACAGAATCAGATAACAAAACACGAGACTGTATAGAAAGGAAATTTAGATCATATCCAAGATTAAGCATAAGTATCAAGCTGGATAACAAAAACGGTAGCATATAAAGGTCAATATCAGCCTACTGCATAAATAACAAATATCCATGCATAAAGATAGCGTGGATCTAAAGAAGACAAGCAAGAAGTACCCCGCCTCCAAGTAAGTGAAGTCCGTATCAAATGAGATAGAACCACCCGCCAATAATCCAATCAAGCTCCTGTATCAAGGATGTATTTAATTAGCTTTTACAGAAAGATAATTAGCTAATTACTCCCTAAACCAAACTAGGGTTAATCTAATCATCTCCTTTTCAGTTAATCTCATCCAATTAACTAATCGGTTCTTAATTAGCCCACGTAATTAAGATTTAGGTTTAGGTTAAGTGTATTTTCAATCTCCAATATCGTCAAGTTTAGGTTTAAATCCTTTAGTGATTAATCCCTAGCTAAACCCAATTACCCAAATTGGGTTCCACTTAGGTTTAACCTAAAGTTCAATCCAAACAAGTTTCCAATGGATTAATACACTATAGAACATCCCGAGAATGAGCTAACTCAAATTCGTTCAAAGCATAAATTGAACAGAGTTCCCATCGCCAAGTAAAATTTCCTAACCAAAGCAACCTATGAAACCATAACATTCCACAACATCTCCTTACCTCAATTCGTAGGTCTTCACAACAACAAAAGCTGAGGAAAAATATATCACAAGTCTAGTTTCAATTTTTGAAATCAAACTACTATAACACACAAGGATCAGTCTACATTCCAGTCCTCAACTCCAACCCTTCAACTCTAAGTCTAAAGCAAACATCCACTTACCTTAGATCCGAAACTTGGAACAAAAACCACTCGGAACAAGCAGAGCCGGACCTTACAGAGCACCTCCTACAACACAAATTGAAAATCACTTTCCCAGCATCCATCATAGATCAAATCCATCACTGATCCTAACATTTCTTTAGGAAATGGGTTAGAAATCCTCACCTAGGTGTTGGCGAGTCTTCCCTGATCAAATCTGGTGCATTTGGCCACCAAATCGATCTGTGTCTTCTTTCCAGAAATCCCCCTATAAACCCTAGATCTATTCCAAGGGGGTCGAAATCCCAATCTCAATTGGGGAGGGCCACAGCGATCCCTAATCAAAACAATAATGTCAAGACTTGACGGACTCGGGTTACCTCTATGGTGGTCAGAGATCGTAGCTTCGTTGTCTAACTCCGGTGACGACCCCTCACTGGGAGTTTCCCGTAGGAAGGCAACAGAATTCGCGGCTCACCCCGCGGTCTCTCCTCCCAACTCCAGCTGTATGCCCTAAATCTGACAAGTAGATTGGGCGGAGTAGATGCACAGGAGTGGAATCGCCGGCCTTGGCTCCCCGGCTTCGCGTGGAGGAGAGGGATTGTCGTCGGTTGCTCGCTGAGGGAAACGGCGTCGGGTTGTGGAGTGGAGGTGAGGAGACGAAAGGAAGGTATTTAGGGCATGGTGCTTTTGTATTTTAATCCATCATTTTTGGACATTCACAGTTCTACCCCTAGGTTTTAATTTTTATTTCTAGGTAAGCCCTCATAACTATTTGTTTTAATTATAATTTAGTCCCTAATTTATATCCAAGGCTTCGGAAACCCTGCAACCTTCCTGGTAACCCTCCGAAACTTTTTGGGACCTGGTTAAAAAAATATCGGATATAACAAGCAGAGCCCAAGGAGCACTCGACCTCATGTAACGGTCCCCCTTTCTTCAGATCTATAGATAATCATCACCTATAATTACGGGATAATCATGACCCGTAATACACGGTCATTAACACCTTCATCATCACAATGGCCTAGAATTAATGACGGCGACTGCTGTTACAAGGGTTATCCAGTAACCGAAGATCGGGAGACACGTATGACTGCCGCCTTAGGTATAAAAGGTACTCCAACCCCTCCGGTAAAGGGGTTATGGACTCTCTAACTTATACATTCTCCTTGCGTTCTGCCATCTCCTATACTGAGGCACTGACTTGAGCGTTGAAGTGGCTCCGCCGGACAACCTTCGGCGTGTTCCCATTAACGCTCGTGTTAATCTCGCAGGACAGGAGCTTTTCCTCTCTCACTGTCATCTCGGTGGATTGGACTCTGGTGACAGGTAGTCGACGTTGATTCCTTCCGGAACAAACATAATAAAAAACATAATCAACATAATGAATAAAATAATAAACAAAATGAACAAGCACAAGAAGGAAATCAAACATAAGAATACCCAGAACAAATATAGATCACCCAACCAATCAAATCTTAGGAGACCCAAATCAAGTAATCAGAATGAGATTATCATTTAGAAACATAAGTAAAATAGCATTAATATCTAATTTTAAACCTAAAATTATAGATGAAGCATTACTTGATCCTAACTAGGTGATAGCAATGTAAGAAAAATTAGCTTAAACTGCCACTGAAAGGCGTGAGGGTGCCTTAATTGTGACTAAGGGCGCTCTAGTTTGTAACTAAGGCGTTGCACCCTAATTGAGCAGTAGTCGTAAGGCTACTGTTGGGTGCATGGATAAAAGTTCATCCATCGAAGATGTCTTAAGTCACAACTAAGGCGCCCTAAATACCACATCAGCAAATGGTCAACTGTTGGGTTAAATAGCCCTTAGAGCTAGGAGTTAAGAACAACAATTATAATACATTTTTCCTTTTTTTTTTTTTAGCTTTCAAACATTTGTAAGAGGCTTCTTCACATTCCACGAAGGAGATATTTTTAGTGTACTTTTCACTACCTTGGATTAGTAACCACCCCGGTTGCAAACAAGTAAATTTCTGCTAGTCACTTAATTTAAGTTGTTGTTTATATTGTTAATTTATTTGTTTAAATAATCTATCTATCTTTGTTAAATAAGTGCAAAAGATTAAGGTTTTATTTATAAGGTATCGACCCCCCCCCCCCCTAGACAGCCTTATCGAGACCTACTAGTGGTATCAATGTCAGGTTCACTTTTGAAGAACTAACTACCAGATAAAGCAACAAGACATGGTTGGACCGAGTATCTATCCATCAAAGTTTAAGGGGGAGTTTGCAATATGGAAATGCCAGATGGAAATATTTTTCATAATCGATTTTAAATTATTGTTAATAATGAAGCACAGTTTTATAGCGCCCAAAAACAAGGAAGAGGATCTCTGGACAAAGAAGAAGCAAGCCAATTTCATGGCCAATGGAAAAGCAGAATTCCATCTGCTAATCATATTCCGGCTTAGGAAGTCAACTAGATTGGTGCTTACACATCAGCAAAGGAGCTATGGGAGAATTTCTTGGAACTGCATGAAGGGACCTTCGAAGCGAAGCTAGTACGACGGGATCTACTTCGAAATGAGCTAACGAATCTCTAAATGAAAGAAGGAGAAATGGTAGCCCAACTACACATGAAGATCAAGGAGCTGATCACTGGACATACGAATATCAGAGAAACGGTAACAAACTAAGATTCGTTAATGTATGCTTTAAATGCATTTCTGAGAACACTGGAATGGATCTCTCTAGTAGATTCCTACTACATTTCCAAGAACCTCGAGGTAAGTATGTTAGAGAAGTTATTTTTAACCTTGGAATTACACGAGTCTTGATGTGCAAGATAAAGAAAAGGTCTGAACCAAGAGTTAGAACTACAAGCCAAGAAAATCAAACCAGATGCAGAGTCTTCAACTGATGAAGACAAAACAACATATATGGTAAGGAAACTGAATATATTCTTTAAAACTAACAAATTTAATAAGACAGACTAAGAAGCATATTCTGGAAAAATGGAAAACCAAATGCTACAATTGCTAAGAAGAAGGGCACATAAAGGATAAATGCCCGAAACTGAACAAAGATAAAGGGCTAAAACAATCGAAGTATGAGAACCTGAAAGCCACATGGGATGAGCTGTCATCAGAATCTGAGATCGAGGCTTATGCAGACTTGCACTAATGGCATAAGAAGAGGAAGACAATGAAAGCCCATCCGAAATAAGTATTGATAAAGGAAGAGATACTTCAGAAAAAGCAACAGTGAAGGGGGAGCATCCAACTTCAAATCTGACCTGGTAAGTGAGGTATGTCTTCTACCTCCTGATCAACTATATTCTTGTATAAGGTGAAAGATTAAATCTTTATGCAAACTGAGAACCAAATATGTAGATCTGAAAAAGAAGTTACCTATTGCATATTTACCAGAATTGTATGATAATTTAAAATTGAAAATGATAAACTAAAAGAACAAATAAAAGTGTTAGAAAAAGAAAAATTAGCATGCTCAAATGTTTTTACTCCGAAAAAAAATATTAAATATAATGGAGGACTAAATTGGTATATTAGGAATTATAAGGCCCAAATTATAAAAGTGCCTAGAAATTATATTCCACCAAATTATATAATAAACATAGTAGGTAGAAATCTTTATTAGATTTTTAAATCTGTCTTAAATTATTAGTTTTTTTTTTTTTTGCATGCTAGACTATAATTGTTTATTTTTGGAAAAGTAAAATTACATATTTTTTATATTTTTTTTGTCATCACAAGTATTGTGTCCAATATTAATTCATTTTACTATAAGAAGAATTTTGATGAATTTTTTTATCAAAATTAATTTTTTAATTTTAAAAATATCTCGAAGATTACTTTTGAAAAACTTGATTTTTTAGATTGTTCATTGTCTTTTAAACTTTGAGAAACAATAGCCAAATTTTCTGACGTCAAAATCTAATTTTAAAAATTATTTTTTAAAATTAACAATTCTATAATAAAAATCTTTTTTTATACGTAGAAAATTTATTTTTTTATGAACAACTTTATAGAGATTGACTGACCATTTCTATACTTTGAAAAAAATTTTGAGAATTTCAAATCAACAGATAATTTTCTATGAATTACTTTTTGAAAAATAATTTTTTAAATATTAAATTTTTTGGAAAATAAACTTTTTACATTTTCGATGATTCTCGGTTAGATTCTACATTAGTTCAAAAATTAGCAATTCTTTTTCTAGAGAAATATTTTTTTATGATTTAATTGGTAAAAATCTTTAAAAAATAGTTTTTTAAAAGATAAACTATTTTTGCTAAGTATAGTCATTTTTGAAATCTGAGATTAAGTTGCAACATCTGTTCAAAAATAACCTTTTATTTTCTTAACCTTGTTTTTTCATGTGATCAAAGGGAGAGAATTATGAGAGTTAAGTTAAGGGGGAGTTTAAATTTAATTGCAATATTTCTTGTAGTCAATTGTATATTTAGTTTTATTATTTTCAATAAACAATGTTTATTTCTTGTCTGGTTTACCCTAACCTATCTCTGGTTGATACACATCGAAAAGGGAGAAATTGTAAGTATCCTGAGTTGATTTTGATGTGTCAAGCGAGTCAAGTTAGGTCCTGTGGTATTTTGATTTTTGTGTCTAAGTGTGCAATAGCTTAGGAGTACAAGAAGCGGAGCGAAAAACGCAGCGAGCGAAAAGAATGACACGGGAAGTGAGTCGGCGGGCTCGATATATCTGAGGGACGAGATGTTATGGAAGAGTGCACCGGTGGACTAGAAGGCGTGCGTGACGTCTGAGGGACAAGAAACAAGGGAAGAAACCCGTTCCAGAAAAATGTCGGAGTTGAGTTTTGATGAGCTCAACTCTGAATAGCCGAAATATCATCCAAACAAGTGCAGTCCAAGAAGGTCAACTTGTAGGCTGACCTTGAAGACCCGAGGAGCCTCAGCTGTGACTAAGGCACGTCGGTTGCAAATCTTGGAGCTGCTGCTGAAAGGCACGAGGGCACCTCAGTGTCGACTGAGAGTGCCCTAGTTGGTAACTAAGGCGCTCTCGGTCAGAACTAGGGTGTCCTAATTGAACAGTCGTCATTAGGCTACTGTTGGCTATGTGGATAAAATTTCATCCATCCAGGGCACTTCTAAGTCACAACTAAGGCCCCTAAATGTCACATCAGCAAATCATTACTTTGACCGTTGAATTATAAATAGACCCCTAGAGTTAAAAGTTAAGAATAACAATTGTAATATATTCTTCCTACTCTTTTCTGAACTTTCAAAAGTTTATAAGAGGCTTCTCTGCTTTCCTTAAAGGAGATATTTTTATTGTACTTTTTACTGCCTTAGATTAGCAACAGTCCTGTTTACAACTAAGTAAATTTCTGCTAGTCTCTTAATTTAAGTTGTTGTTTATGTTGTTAATTTATTTATTCAATATTTAATCTGTCTACCATTGCTAAGCAAGTGCAAAAGATTAATGTTTTATTTGCATGACTATTCACCCCCTCCCCCCCCCCTCTCCCTTTTCTAGCTGGCCTTACCGGGACCTATAATATTCGCTCAGTTCCATAATCTACTTGATCAATCTTCCGGAGACTTCTAGATTTGTTAACACTTGACCAAGAGTATTGTTAGTGAGGACGGTGATGACGGGATGAGATAAGAAATATTATCGCAATCAGCGAGCCATTAAGACTAATCCGAAGGTTAGCTTCTCTAGGGTGGTGTATCGGCTCTTAGCATCCTTCATCAAATGACTTGAGAAATAGATGGGGTGATGTACATTACCCTCTTATCATATCAAAACTGAGTTGACTACCTTCTCGGCTACTAATAGATGCACCCAAAGTCTTTCCTAATATTGACTGGGAAATGAGCGGCAGACACATCATGTACTTTTTGAGATCAATGAAGGCTCTGTCATAGTCCACGCGAACTTGGAGCTCGGTGGAGTACCTTGAAGAAGAGTAAACTGCGGTCGGCCCATTGAGAGATGAACCAAGAAAGGGCAATGTTGCGGGTGACCAACCTTTGTACTTCTTTGAGATTGTGACGAGGGGCTATGTTTTGAAATGCTTAAATCTTCTCCAGATTGACTTCGATCCCTTGTTCGGTTACTATGTAATTGAGGAACCATCTGGTCTTGACACCGAATAACACTTGCCAGGATTTAGCTTGATCCTATAGTGCCTCAATGTGCTGTAAGTTTCTTAGATGTCAACAATCAAGTTCTCAACTCGGACTATTTTGATAAAGATATCATTGGCATATACTTCAATATTTTTCCTAATTTGATGTTTGAACACCCGATCCATTAGTCGTTAGTAAGTTGTTTCTGCATTCTTTAATCCTAACGACATAAAATCATAATAGTAGTTTCATCAGAGGTGATAGACTATAATTTTCTCAATCCTCGAGAGCTAAAGGAATTTGATGATAGCCTTAGTAAAAATACAACATGCAGATAAGTACTATGAAAGAATCTACTAGTTGAACGATGCAAGACAGAGCATTAAATATTAATTACTTTCCATCGCTATATATGACTAGCGTCGTTAACGAATTTAGTGACGGAATTAAATATTACTTGCTATTAGAGATGGAATTTAATATTCATCTCTAAGATTAGCTATGGAATTAATAAACCTTAATCTCTATTTTTTGCGATGGAATATTATTTACGTCATTAATTTTAGAGATGAATATTAAGTTCAATCTCTAATATCGACCGAATATTTAATTCGGCCGCTAAATGATGATAGCAATTAACTTCGCACTGATTGAATTCATCGCTAATCGCTGGTTAGGTTTACGATGGATAATTTCATCGTTATAATGTTTTTTTAATGCTTGGGTACCAATGTGCATAAAATATTCATCAATATCTGTCAAACCTCCCCATTTACACGTTCTATTTTTCTTAAATAAAAAATTCTAAAAACAGTGATGGACACGCATTCAGACGGCCATGGCTTGCAGAAAAAGAGATGTAGACATAAATGCATGGGCATTGATCTTTAATTTCTCCCAGCTCTCTATAAATATATATTGAGCCTTCCCATGAATATTTATCCATCCAATTAACTATTGCAAAACTATCACCAATTAATTAATTAATTAATTAATCATGTGTTGTCTTCCTCTCTTGGAGCCCTTCATCCACCCTGCCTTCCACGAATTGTTCGAGAGAATGCCTCTGGGCGACAAGCTCAGCTTCCTCGTAAATGATTGATCATCGTTAATTGATCATATGCATTATTTTCAATATCTAGCTTGTTGGCTTGATTGATCTCTCTATTGCATGCAGTACGTGCACTCGCTGGATAGGCTGGGGCTGTGGCACAGGCTGCCGGTGTTCCTGGGGCTGACCTACTTGCAGCAGCGCCGGAGGCTGCACAACAAGTACAACCTGCACGCCGTCGGGGAGAGCGAGACGACTCCGTTCGACCCAAAGGACTACGCGTACCGAACCGATGATGGGGAGTTCAACGACCCGAACAACAGCAAGGCCGGAAGCTATGATGCCTTCTTCGGTAGGAATATGCTCCCTCAGGATCAAAACGATCGAGTAAGTACTGTGTACGTAAATAATGCTTTTATTTCTTCAGGGAATTAATTAAGAGCATGAGCTTTTGAATTAAGTGATGCATGATCTGTGTGTACGTAGTTGCTGAGTCCTCATCCGGCAATCGTGGCGACGAGGTTTCTGGACCGGAAAGGAACTTACAAGGACACCGGCAAGCAGTTCAATCTGATCGCAGCGTCGTGGATACAGTTCATGGTGCATGATTGGATTGACCATCTCGAAGACACGCAGCAGGTACAAAACTAAGAATAATATAATCTTCTTTGAGGAATCAACGATTATTATGGTCACAAAGGTCAATTTTTATTTTGTAAAAAACTCCTTACCTTATATATATATATATATAGATATAGATATAGATATGTTTCATTCTAAAAATATTCTCTTTTATTAGTCTAATCTAATTTATGATTAAAATTACTCTAATGTTAAATAAATTTTGCTAATATTAGGTCAGTTTTAATCAAAAATTTTGGAGTAATTTTGGCTATTTTAAAATGGTCAAACAAAAAGGACATTTGGGAAGAAAATTTAGGATAAGTATTTTTTTAATTTTTTTATATAAGTAGTTCTTTTAATAAAAATAAAAAAAAATAAAGAACCTTCTTTTGATTTTTTTTTTTCAATTACCAAATTAATTTTTTATATGATCTAAAAATAATTTTAAGTTGTAGGGAAAAATGATACAAATTTATAAAAATTTTAATATAATTAGAAAAATTATGTGTGTACATCTCTGCAATTTTGTATAATATCATATTATTAAATATGTAAACAAAAATAAAATTATTGTTATACTAAGAGATGCTTAAAAATATGTAAAAGGATCAAGGTTATAAGTATGCTTATGTAAATTACAAGAGATTTTTTTTTAAAAAAAACCCTTAACATCAACCTAAATTTCTTCCATAACTATTTCCATTAGTAAAATAGCATAGATCGATCTTGATCTATATCATTATGCTTGGTCTTTAATTATAAGAATCTAAAAAATATGTTTTCTCCAATTCTTTTTTAAAAAATTCTCAGCTGTGTCAATGTATAAATTTATACTTCCACTCATGAAAAGATCATATTACATTTAGGCCCGTTTATACTTGATTCCTAGGTAATATGTTCACATCACCCTTGCTCTTAAATTCTTGAAAGATCTATATCGTCCTTTGGTACATTAATTATATTGCTTCTTACCACTGTTGTGGACTTAGATTGTCCTTACTGCTCCTGCACAAGTGGCCGACCAATGTCCACTTAAGTCATTTCGGTTCTACAGCACAAAAGAGATCCCCACACACAAAGACCTGATCACCACCGGTCACTTGGACATCCGTACTGCTTGGTGGTATGTTAAATGCTCTAATTAACTTTAGATTAACATCAAAGAACTAAATTAAAAGTTACTATTAACATATATAGTAAGTATTTTGATTAATCCGTATTGTATTAAATTTTTAGGGATGGAAGTGCAATCTATGGGAGCGAAGGGAAGAAAGAAATGGCGGTGAGAACCTACGTCGACGGCAAGTTGAAGCTAGGAGATAACAATCTCCTTCAGCACGATCCCGCCACCGGAATCGCCATCTCCGGCGACATCCGCAACAGTTGGGCCGGCGTCTCCACGCTGCAAGCCCTCTTCTCCAAGGAACACAACGCTGTTTGCGACGTACTCAAGGCAATGATAATTAATAGAGCGTTTAATTAATTACTTCTTAGTTAATCATATCTTAATCGTAGTTTTTATTCTGGATTAACCGCAGGCAGAGTACCCCAGTTTGGACGATGAGGAACTGTTCCGGAAAGCAAGGCTAGTGACTTCGGCCGTCATCGCCAAGATTCACACCATCGACTGGACGGTGGAGCTCCTCAAAACCCACACTATGAATGCCGCCATGCACGCCAACTGGTAATGTATAAGTCCAGTTAAATTCTTTAGGAGTCGGCAGAAACACATATTAACACCAGTACCATTATTGAAGGTATGGGTTGCTGGGGAAGTGGGTGAAGGACAGGTTTGGGCACATTGGAGGAGAAGCCCTCGGAGGACTCGTCGGCCTGAGCCAACCGAACAACCACGGGGTGCCCTACTCCCTGACAGAAGAGTTCACCAGCGTTTACAGGATGCACCCTCTGCTTCCAGACTCTCTCCACCTCAGGAACATCAACACCGCTCCTGGACCGAATAAATCCCCACAGTATCTCAAAGAGTATGCATGTGTACATATATAGAGAGTATTATATATAGTTTCGCTTCATAAGATTAACTGTGCAAATTAATGTGGGGTGGAACAGCGTCAAGATGGAGGAGCTTGTCGGAATCAGAGGCGAGTCCAAATTGAGCGAGATCGGGTTCGAGAGGCAGTTGGTGTCCATGGGCCACCAGGCTTGTGGCGCCCTTGAGCTGTGGAACTACCCATTGTTCTTGAAAGATCTCATCGCCCAAAACGTTGACGGAACAGAGAGGACAGATCACGTCGACATGCCTGCTCTTGAGAGTACGTCTAACTACTGTTATCCTGATTTATTGAAGTAGTCTTTTTGTTTTTGTTGTATGATATTGACTGGTGATTGATGAAACTGATATATACGTAGTCTATCGCGATCGCGAACGCAGCGTCCCACGGTACAACCAATTCCGCAGGGGACTGCTGATGATCCCGATTTCCAAATGGGAGGACTTGACGGACGACAAGGAAGCGGTTCAAGCTCTGCGCGAAATCTACGGAGAGGACGTCGAGAAGTTGGATCTGCTCGTAGGCCTCATGGCAGAGAAGAAGATCAAGGGATTCGCCATAAGTGAAACTGCTTTCTTCGACTTCATTATCATGGCATCGAGGTATATATATACACACGCAATATCATGCAATTAACGCAAATGCAAGAGTACTATATTGATCATTAATTACAAGCTTATCAATTTACAGGAGGCTGGAAGCTGATCGATTCTACACGAGCTACTTCAACGAGGAAACGTACACGAAGAAGGGGTTTCGGTGGGTGAACTCGACGGAGAGTTTAAGGGATGTGATCCAACGCCACTATCCCAGCATAGCTTCGACATGGATGAACTCCACGAGTGCATTCTCCGTGTGGGACGCTGCTCCTGACTCCTTCAATCCCGTTCCATTGCTCCTCAGGTTTCCTAGATAAAATTATGCGACGATTGAGCTAGAAGATATACAGATAATTCAAGCGTGCTTAATTTTAAGTTGAAGAAGACAAGTAATGTACGTAGATGATGGAGTCGATAAGGTTTCTGAATTCAGTTGATTCGTAATTGATTGTATTCGTGTGATAGACAACTATGTCTATTTGTTTGAACTAAGTTTGATATATAATTGTTTTTTAAAAAATATTTTCACGTGTATTTATTTTATTTTTCATGTCTGATCAGTCACGATCGATAAATCACTAAATCGTCGAATCTTGCCGGTCAACGCGACCTGTTGACCTCCCTTGGATTTTTACCCATCTGGTAACCAAGCCTCTGTGGGGTCCAGGTACGCCGTCTTTATAAGAGCATCTCGGTTAAATTTATATAGAAGATTTTTTTTATAATTATCAATGTATCACATAAATATCATATAAAAATATATTTTCAATGGTTAAGTTATCAATAATTTTTTTTTTACAATACTAACGCATTGATTTACTTGGTCTCCACCTCCTTCAGATTACTAACGATGACAGATTATACTACCCTAAACCCTAAACCTCCTTTTCGGAACAACACCAAAGGTGGAGAACCTCTTTTATAGCAAACTTGAAAGCCCTCAAGTAAAGAACAACAACAAGAAGAAAAAGAAAAGAAATATTACAATTTTTGAGCTTGAATCCCCTTCTCTTGGTTGCTTGAAGATGCTATTGAGAACTTGAGCACAGAGATGATGAGAAAACGCAATGTAACAGTGTTTATCTCTTCGCTTCGAAATCTGCTTTTAAACAGCTTAGAGGCGGTCGGTTCTCTGGCTTTTCCGCATCACCAATTGATTGGTGAAAGTCCCAATCGATTACCATATAGTCGTTGAACAGTACGGATCTCAGATGAACGGTTAGGATTATTTTATTTTGAACTTTAATCGATTGGGATCATGCATTGATCAATTTGTTGCTTTAATTGATCAAGTAATCGATTTGGGACTATTCTGTTCAAGTGAGGGATGAGTCCCAATCGATCAGTTAATCGAGTAGGAAGTGCCCTAATCGATTAGGGACCATTCTGTGTCGCTTAAAATCCAATCAATTATAGAGCATTCTGTTCTCACACAGAATATCTCCTAATCGATCGGCCAATCGATTGATGGCTTCCCAATCGATCGACTAATCGATTAGGGAGCATTCCGTGTCGCACAGAATGACTCATAATCGATTGGCTAATCGATGACGGAGCATTCTATTCTCACACAGAATATCTCCTAATTGATTGATTGCTTCCCAATCAAGTGATTGATCGATTAGGGAACATTCTGTTGTCGCACAGAATGACTCATAATTAATTACCCAATCAATTACGAAGCATTCTGTTCTCACACAGAATATCTCCCAATCGATCGGTCAATTGATTGATGACTTCTCAATCGATTGACTGATCAATTAGGGTGTGTTCTGTTTGAGAGCAGAATATCTCCTAATTGATTCACCAATCGATTGGTCCCTTTCCAATCCATTGACACGCTTAAATTTAGGATTCTCAACCCTAAACCTTCATGCATGTTCTCAATCGATCCCAATTACCTCATGCCAGTGAAACCTCTTGTTTCCTAGACTTCATACCTGGAGCTTCATCATCTCCGGGTATTCATGCCAAGAATCCGGCCCTCGACCATTCCTTAGACTTCTTGCCTAGAGCTTCCTCATCTCCGGGTATTCATGCTAAGTATCCGGTTCTCAACCATCCCTTGGACTTCTTTCATTATTGTAGACTAAAACCCAATGTTAAACCCAACGTATTAGCTTAAACTTAAACAATTGTCAATCATTGAAACTTCTTATCTAGGGCATGATTGCACCTACAACTACAACCGATCATTTTTGTTGGTGCAATCTTCATTAAGTCAGGGTTGACCTAGTTTTACTAAGCTCGGATAAGCTTGGGTTTTGATGTTTGACATGATGTATAAATATTGTGTGAGTTAAGTGGGTAAGGTTGACTGAAGACTTGACTGCTAAAGTCCAAATGGATCAGGGAGATCGCACATTAGCACGGAAAAAGTCCTAGTGAGACTAGGTACACCTAGTAGAACTAGGTGAAATCCAGGTGGATCGAGAAAATTGCACGCTGGCATGGGAAAAGTCCTAGTGGGACTAAGCACACCTAGTAGGATTAAGTGAAATCCAGGTGGATCAAAAAAATCACACACTGTCATAAAAAAAGTCCTAGTGGGACTAGACATATCTAGTAGGACTAGATGAAGTCCAAGTAGATCAGGGAGATTGTATGTTGGCACGAGAGAAGTCCTAATTGGAAAATAGGCAAGGGAAAGTCCAAGTTAGTTAAAGGGTTGATCAGACACTTGGTGAGGAAGTCCTAACAGATCACGGTTGACCAGGGTTAAGCAAGGGAACCCTAAACTTGTGTTCCGATGATGAGGTTGAAGAGGTATCCATCTCAATGATTGAGGGGGATCAAAATTCACCATTGACATCAGAACAAAGAAAAGCTTCATCATCATCATCCGAGGTCAATGAAGAAGAAGAAAGTGTCGCCTCTACGAGCTCAACTCATCAAGATATAACAAATTTAATTCATAAAGAAAAAAAATTATATTATTTAATTTGAGTGTAGAGAAAGAGGGCATTACAAGACTAAGTGTCCAAAATTAGCCAAGAAGAAGGTGCAATGGGCACTCAAGGCAAAAGAAGCATTACCCGTGATATGCAAAGAAAAGGAGCACATCGTGTGTTTCCTTTGTAAGCAAAAGGGGCACTACCGAAATCAATGCTCAAAGGGGAAGCTTCAAAGAAAAGTCACCAAAAGAAATAGCTCAAATCAAGGAGGAGCCTTCAAGAACAAGACTAAGGTACCATTAGGTAATGATACTTATTTAAATCATGATAATATGCATGCTAGAAATAATTTCTATCATTTTAATGCTATTTATCATGAAAATAAAAGGTATAAAAAAATCTAAGGAGAACTATAGAGTCTTTCATGTGAGGACTACCAAACTTAAGGATAGGGAACAATTTAAAACATCAAATGGTATACCCACCCAATCCAAGGCCAAAAAAAAAAATCCAATGCATCCATGAAAAATCAAGGGTTGAGGAGGTAATGATTGAAAATCAAGTTTTGAGGTCAAAACTTGATAAATTGGAAAAATCTCTTAAAAGAATAGAAAATTTATTTAAGGTATTAAAAACCAAAACCTAGGTTTAGGAAAACAACGACCCTTTAGGGGCAAGAAAGATTTAAGGTACAAACCTAAAGCCAAAGATAATGAGTCATCATATCATAGAGTTCCATATAGGTATGGAACTAAATCTAGGTCTAGGAGTCAAGTCAAGGTCACAAGGGAAGTCATCCCTAGAGTTGACCAAGACATGACAAATATGACTAAGGCTTCGGAGAAGAAGCCTAGGAAGGTCATAAGGAAGGTATCAAGGGAAGTCCTCCCTAGTGAATACCTAGAATACCCAAGGAGCACCAATAGGTTTTGGGTTCCTAAGAGTGCGTTTTCCACACCCTAGATGAGTTTGGATAGTGTCAACTCTAATTGGAAGGGTAATTAACTCAGCCTTGATGTAGTTGGCACTTTGGGACATCTTCCAGGAATGGTTACCCTTGAAAATGAGAAGTTTCACTATTTACTCTTGAGGAGTAAAATTGTGTCAAACTATATTTTTGAAAGATTGAACTTGATAAAATTGACATAACTAGGATAGAATTCAAAGAAATGCCAAGTTGGATGTTTTAGCATTCTCTTAAAAAATTAGGGCAATTAGGGTTAGTTTGGCTTAGCAATTAGGAAATAATGCTTAGATAGAAAATTCAGGTATTTTTATGTTAATATGTCATAATTTGTATGCCCTATTATGTGCCATGATATCATATTCCAACATTCATATTCTATCATGAAAATATCACATGTTATATCATACATGCATCATTTAGCTATAATATGTTTTCTTTTAAAAATATGCATTCGATGTATGTCATGATCACTATCATGCATTATTCATTATATTGACATTAAGGGCATTGACATTAATTGACATTCTAGGTGGATGATCAAAGTTTATAATATATAGTTAGAAATACATAGACTCCTTAGTTTAAGGAGAACATGACTATTACATCTTATAAGATTATAAGTTGACTTGTATATATTTTGAGACATATTAGATACAAGTGAGATATTAGGAAGATGAACCAAAACTCAAGGTATTTACTAAGTGCATCTATTTGAGTCTTAGGTTCATCATAACAAGAATTTAAGTGAACTCTAATCATTCGGAAAGCTAATATACAAGTGATGTGCATCTAACCCAAAGAACATGGTTGAAAATTATTTTTGAAAATAATTTCAAAACCATTTTGGAAAACCTTGGTGAAGACTATCTTTTGATAGAACTCATCATTGATAAAATGGATACAAAATGGAGTGAAATATTGAAGTTTTTTAAAGCCTCTAATTTTGTATCAATTTTTAAAAATAGGTTATATTTTCACAGAAAATTATTTATTCATAATAGTATATGTCATAAATAATGTTTACATAAAATTTTATGATTTTTAAAATTTTATAGAATTATTTAGGAGTTTTTGAAATTCGGATCTAAATTTATTTTCAAAAATCAAAAAATCCCAATCGATCAGGTAATTGATTAGGATATACACCAATCGATTGGGAAATCGATGGGTGAAGATTTTTCGCGAGCACATAGGCTTACATAATCGATCGGTTGATCGATTAAGGGTAGCCGTAATTGATCATTTGATCAATTAAGGCACAACTTAATTGATTGGGATCCAACACCAATCGATTGGCACGACTGAAATTGTCTGATTTCAATCCATTAACTCAATTTTAAGTAACCTAACAATCTAATCCTCTAGAATGCTTTTATAAGTATATTAGGGTAATTTTCATGATGAAAACAAAAAGGAATAGGTTTTGGTGAAAAGTATGGGTTAAGGAGAGGTTTAAATTCAAGTTTTGAATTTTAAAACCTCATAACTTCGCTTTAGGTTTAGGAACTCAAAAGTTATTGTTGGTGCAATGATAAAAGTTTAGACCATGTTTTGAGGGGAGGTCTTCCTTATAAACATGATTAATTTTTCTTTGGGTTAATGAGAAGATGAAGATTAGGAATCTTTATAGTGATGAATGCTCAAGGTTGAGCATGAGTTACAATAAAAGTAGGCATCCGCGGTTCGATCCCCAGCTACGACGTATTTGTAGAAATTTTTCCTCTAAATGGGGCGTGAACCCTGGGACACTGGGCTTCTAGACCGCCCACCACGAGAGCTTCCCGATTTACCCTGGCGGCCGGTGGGAACCTTCCGTGAGGCCGGGCCGGTCGCCCGAGGTTGGAAAAACCTCGTTAATCATGAGTTACAATGAAAGTTATGAGACTTTCATTGGATGTCTTTGAACATATGGACTATCGGGGAGAGTTTTTAATGTATGTCAAAGGGGAAGAAATTGTAAGGCTAATATGGATTAGTTTAACTCAAACATATTGTCAAACATAAAAAAGGAGGAGATTATTGATGCAATCATCGTTATGTCAAGGTTGATCTAGTTTGACTAGGATTGGGTGAGCTTGGGTTTCGATGTTTGACAATGATGTTTGAACATTATGTGAGTCAAGTGGGTCATGGTTGACTGAAGACTTGACTGGTGAAGTCCAGGTGGATCAGAAAGATCACACGTTAGCACAGAGAAAGTTCTAGTAGAACTAGGCACACCTAGTGGAACTAGGCACACCTAGTGGGACTAGGTGAAGTCCAGGTGGATCGGAGAGATCGTACACTGGCACGAGAAAAGTTCTAGTAGGACTAGGCACACCTAATGGGACTAGGTGAAGTCCAGATGGATCAGGTAGATCACACATTGGTATATAAAAAGTCCTAGTGAGACTAGGTGAAGTCTAAGTGGATCGGGGAGATTGCACGTTGGTACGAGAGAAGTCCTAGTTAAGAACTAGGCAAGGGAAAGTCTAAGTCGGTCAAAGGGTTAATTGGGCACTTGGTGAGGAAGTCCTAATAAGTCACGGTTGACCAGGGTTAGGCAAGGGAACCCAAAACTTGTGTTAGAGTGTCAATCGATTGGGCTATTGTCTCACGAGAATAGAAAGGTTCTTAATCAATTGGATGATCGATTAAGTAGCCTGCCAATCGATTGGGTGATCGATTGACACAAGATTATCGTGTGAACAGAAGCATGCTGAATCGATTGGGTAATCGATTTAGCATCCTCTTAATCGATTGGGCAATTGATTATGGAGGACCGTAATAGATTAACCAATTGATTACGGCTGTATTGCGCGACAGCACAGAAAGGTGCTGAATTAATTCAGCAATCGATTAAGATCTTCTTAATCGATTAAGCTTCAAGAACTAGTCGTTGAATGGCTAGATCTGACGTAGTAATCGATTGGATAATCAATTAGTAACCTTAGGCCACTTGAGCAGATAGGGTTTTCACGCAGATTTGAAGCAGAAGCTCTTCGCAACTCTTCTCCTCCTTCTACGCTAGTTCTTGAGCAAGTGTTAGTGCACTTCAAGAGGCAAATTCCAAGTAAGAAGAAGAAAGAAAGACAAGCAAGGATATCATTTGTGTACATCTTGTAAGATTTCTTTTGTGTTTGCTTGTTCTTAAGTATATTTCTTCTTATAAGCTTGTAACAGGTTTCTCTACCTCAAGAAGGAGATCTTTCATAGTGGATATGAGAGTGAGGAAGAGCGGATCCTTGGATTAGTCACCTCAAGGAGGTGGATGCCAAATAAAATCCTAGAGTGTTACTGTTTGCTCGAGTCTTCCACCACAACAAATTTTCAAGGAGCAAATTGGAGTTAATCACCCCCTAGCTCACCTACTGATTTTAATATTTTTTTTTACTATTGAACCAAAAATTGTTGGATCGAAGAAAACAATAGAGGGGGGGGGTGAATATCGTTAAAAACTTTTCGGACTAAGAAAGAGCAAATAAGCAGCGGAAAGAAATAAAGTACACAAGAACACAAGTCAATTTTTTACTTGGTTCGGAGTCGCGATCGGCTCCTACTCCAAGACCCATGGTCCTTGACCATTTACTTTGGGAAATTCTTTATTCGAAAAGATCTTTACAGTTTGATAGTACAGATATAGAATTTGGAAAACTAAGTTAGAACACTTTCGTAAATTGAAACTTTTACCGACGCCCGAGATGGATCAAATTCCAGAATAGAGGGTCGTCGTCGGCGCTGAAATATCGAAATGGAACTTTGCCGGAGCACAGCGTGTGAGCAAAAGCGTTTGGAGCGTTGGAAAGAATGGATGTCGAAGCCTTGGGGGTGAACCCCCTTTTATAGCACCCATGGGGGCGCCTGATTCGTTGGGGGTGCCTGACACGTGCCTTCACCTGCGAGAATCTCAATCCGCAGCTCGGTCAGCGCTTATCCTCTTCGATTCGGCACCTGGGCTGACTGGGGCGCCCGGGACCTCTCGGGCGCCTGAGTTGACCTGGTCCTTGGCTTCGTGGCGGATTTGCTTCGATGACCGCTTTGGCTTTGACCTTGGGCGCTCGGGACCTCCTGGGCGCCTAGCCCAGTGTGGTTCGAAGCAATCTTTCTTCTTGGCACTTTTTGGCCTTTGACCTTGGGCGCCCGTGACCTCCCGGGCGCCCGTGACCTCCCGGGCGCCTAGCCCAGTGAACCACCCCACTCCTTTGGAGCGTCTGAGCTGCAGAAACACAATCCTTCGGTCCCTATAACCAAGGTTAGTTCCAAAACAAACCAAGCAAGAGTGTTAGTCATTATTTACAGCCTTAGTTGTCTTGGTTCTGACTTCGGGTCTCCCAAATGGAACCCTAGGTCGAACTGACGCCTACTGTTCCCTCGACGGGGAATGCGTCCTCACCTACTCCTCTCAGGAGAGTTTACCTTTTGCCAACCGGCTCGTCCGATTGGACTTTTGCCCAATCCACCTGACCAGGTCTTCGTGCCCAACTTCCGGTCAGGACTTCGGTGCTCAGCCCCTTGCCAGGACTTCTTGCCCAGTCCTCGACCAGGACTTCTTTGCCCGACTTCCGGTCAGGTCTTCTTGCCCAGTCCTTGACCAGGACTTCTTTGCCCAGCCCTTTGCCAGGACTTCTTGCCTAGTGTACCTAGGACTTCTTCCTGCACACTTAGTGAACAAGTGAAATCACAATAACATCTTAACTTCTGAACCCTTTGCCATTATCAAAACCCAGGTTTGACGTAGGTGTTGCCTGCACCAACAATCTCCCCCTTTTTGATTTATGGCAACACGGTTCAAAAAGTTAAGTTAATAAAACAAGTAAAATACTTAATTTCCTCCCCTGGAAGAAATTCTCCCCCTGAGTTTTTCAAGAATACGTAGGGTTTTTGAAAACATTTCTAAGTCCTTGTCTATCATAAAATGAAAAGATTTTTCAGTTTTTCAATACTTAGAAAATTCTCAAAAGGGTTTTTTAAGTTAGAAAAATTTTCCAAAAATATTTTTGAGCACTTAGAAAATTTTTCAATCAATTTTGAAGTTAACACTTAGAAAATTTTCAAACAATTTTTGAGTTAAGTACTTAGAAAATTTTCAAAACAATTTTGAATTACTTTACTTTTTGAAAAAGAAGATAAAAGTTTTTGAAAAATATTTAATTTCTAAAAATTTAAATTTTAAAACCTTTTTTTCTCTCCTTTCCAATCTCTCCCCCTTTGCCATATATCAAAAAAAAAATATAGCAAAAAAAATTGAGTAAGGAAAGTAAAGTGCTATATTGAACCAATTCTATGTATAAACTAGACCAAATTAATTTAAATTTTCTCTTTCGAGTCCTGTCTAACCCAATTAGCTACTTACTAACTGTTATAAACAGTAGCTTTCGCTAGAGTTAGTCAAGTTAAGTGATCTGATCAAGTTAGATTTTTTAAGCTTGACACTTAACCTGATTACTGTTCAATTGGTATTTATTGCCCCAATTACTGCAGATGCACTGACTTAAAGCATCTTGAATCAAGGCATAGACCTAAGCATCTCAACCCAGTCTAGGTTATCAATCAAAAGTACCCTAAGGTGCTTGTGAGATGCTGGCTTCTAGATCTATAGGTGCATGCAGTTCTAGGGTTAGAGCCTAAGCTAAGTCCATTTGCGAAAAAACCCTAGTTTTGAAGGAGGTAAGTTTTTCAAAAAAAACTAAGGCAGAAATTATTTTAAATTTTAAGACGAAAATGATTTTTCAAGTAAATCAGATAAGTAATAAAACAGTAAAAAGAACACAAGTAGAACAGTCCTATTCTACTAAGCATAACATTCATTTAGTAACTGGTAAAAGGCAGATAACTCATCAAGTAAACAACTAGCAACTAGATATGATAAGTGCATAAAAGGTCAACTAGTCGAAGCAATGACCAGCACAGTCAAACATGAGCCAAGCACAAGTCAATAGTATAATAAGGTAGCTGAAATTATCTGGAGTCTAGGAGGAGGGGCCCGGAGGAAAGAATGGATCGGGCTGCCAAGATTGGAACATGGATATTATCTCATTATGTCGGGCCTGATTTGCCTCATGTTCGGCTCGGAGGGCATCCATGTACTCAATGTGATGTGCCTCTTTTGCCTGGCAATCGGCTAGAGTAGCTTCCATGCGCTCGTTATGGTAGGCTCGGTTTACATCGTGCTCTGCTTGAATCGCATCGACCAACTCGATGTGGTGGGCCTCCACCTCCTCTCGGAGGCTATGACCTCTGACTGAAGTAGTGTCAGTCTCTCGTCGATCGTCAGAGGTGGGGGCTTGTCCAAGTGCTCTTGGATCTCGGCAGCGAGATCAGTGACGTCGACCTCTACCTCCTCATCGGAATCAATCTAGGCTCCGGCTCTCTATCGTCTCCATGATAGACCCCCAGTAACCGAGACCTCTATGCCCGCTAGGTAAAATTTTCTATACCCAATTTCGTCAAATTCGGTCATCGTGGTTATCTCTCCAATGGTAATATCGCGACCGTGATGGTGAAGAAGGGAAGTGATGATGTGGCAGTAAGGGGTGCGTACTCGACCCTGAGTCGTAACACTGGACGCATATAGAATGGCGTGGAACATGTGAAGTCCAATATCTATGTCTAAGTGATGGATCATAGCGTACAACAAGAAGGTATGGAATGATCGCATGGTCGCGACATCCCTAGTGGTCAAGGGAAGAATGCAACGGACCAGAACTCTATAACGAGCGTAGTCCTGGACCCGGAGATCTACTGACTGAAATCGTCTAACCAAAGGATTTCGAGCATCTATATAGAAATATGAATAAAGGGTGTCCAGATCAATATGGGAGTAGGGAGGAGCAAAGGGAGGGTCTCTAGGAGGGTAACAACAGAATGTGGACTGGGACAGTCATAGTCCAAGGAATCTATTAAACAATGAGGGTGTGATAGTCAAAGGCATCCCCTATACTGTCGAGATATAGCTAAGGTTATCTTGTTTGACTAGGTTGTTGTAAAACTCTGCACATAGCTATGTGCAGAGTTCACAAGATGGGTGCAGAAGACAAACTGGTCAAGTTGATAGAAATTGATGACGTCCATCGCTACTGGACAGGACTGAGTAAAAAATTGCCTATTTAAGAAACTTGTTTTGATAGGTTTGTAGGTCGTCCTAGCGAACTTATTGAATAGTTCTAAGGTCGGGAACCTAGGGTCAGGGCTAGGCTCGGTCCCGGGGTTGGGTTGATTAGCACGACGTTTTCTAAAATAATAAGGAAAATGCATTTAAGTAGCGGAATAATAATAAACAAATTAATTATAAATGCATAAAAATGATATCGGAGAGCCATGGTTGAGGTTGGATGTTTGAGGGCACCAGAAGGGCTTTCGGGCGCCTTAGGAGTAGGAGAGTTAGGGAGGAGGTTTGTTTTTGGGGTGGCAAATGAAAGGAGAATCGGTGGCCTTATATAGGGGTTGGCCGGGCACCCGGGAGGTCTCGGGCGCCTGGTTCAGGTGTCAGCTATTTTTGGCAGCTTTTGCTGCTTTGACCGTTGGCCTTGGGGGCACCCGTGAGGACCCGGGCGCCTATAGTCAGCTGTCACTTGTGGCAGCTTTTGCTGCCTTGAATGGAGATAAAGACCTAGGCGCCCGATAGGTCACGGGCGCCCAGGTCAGCTGGGTAGGGTTGACAGCTTTTGCTGTCTTGGTCGAAGAGAAAGTTGGGGGTACCCGAAAGGTCACGGGTGCCTGAGCTGACCATGGTTTGACTATTGACTAGTTTGACCATTTGACCCTTTTGACAACCAACAATTAAGTCAATTAAGCTCTAAATTACATGATTCAATGTTTTTACTTGACAGAAACCAGATGAATTTTGAGTTAAGTTAAGTCCTAACCATCTCACCCGGTCTCTAGTTGTCAATCACGTTGACCTTATGGGTTTTGTGAGACTGGTTTTAACAGAAGTAAAGATTAAAAAAAATATGATTAATTTTGAAAAGTTGAATTAATTTTGAAAACAGTTTAATTAAGTTTTAAGTTTATTTTGAAAAGTGGTTGAATCTAAGATTAATTGAAATTTGTGTTAGATTCAAATCTGACAATAGTAAAGTGAATTTGATTTTCAATAATCGGCTTCCAGGTCTTGGCGAGGTACTAGGCCTTCTTTGGCCATAGCCTTATTGGATCATCAACCCTTTCCTTGACAAAGCCTTTTATTGAAAATTCATCTCCAAGTTACTCCTTGAATGATTTTGGTCTAACTAGTTTGGGTCTTGGATCGGTAGCTTCGGCTAGTTCCGCCAAAATGGCTTTCCTAACGTACTATCATCTCACCTCCACCCAATACTATGTTATTCAAATTTCAGTTAAATCATTTCAGTCCTTAGTCTAACCAGTCCTAGGTCTAAGCATGATAATTTGCAGAAATAAATAAACAATCAAGCGTGCAATTCAAATTAAAAAAAATAATTTTTCTTATTATAAAAATTGTTTTTAAATTGGCTCCCCCTGGACTAAAGCCACGGTAATGATTAGGCAAGATATGAATCTTGTCCTTGGGGATCCAATACTGGTTTGGTCCAACTTGGTTGTTCAAGCATAGTTTGGGTACCCATGCTTGAATTTTGGGTCTCGATTGGTTCAATACAGTATAGTATGACCGTTGTCTCGACTTGGTTCGATACCCTAACCCAGATCGATTTAGAACGGACTTCTGTTTTCCAAGGATCATGTCAAGACCCTTGGAATCCGAAGTGAATCATTCTAAAGCCGCTCTAAGATCCTTGACTTGAGTTTTCAAGGAGGAGTTCTCTTTCTCAAGCTTTTCAACTTGAGTAGAGGTTCCTTCTTGAACCTTCTCGGTCAAGAATCTAGAGTCAGCTCCCTCTTTCAGGAGTTTTACTTCCTGTCGAAGGGACTCGACTCGGATTTTGGCTTTCGCCAAGTTACGAGATAAGTAAGCAATTAACTTTGATAATTCAACTTCAGAATAACCACTTACCGTTATTTTGCCGTTTTCCGAAATTGTGAGTCTTCTGTCGTCCGGCTCCGATTCCGATCCGGTGTCGATGTCTTCCGAAGCGGTTAAGGCAAAAAGGTTTGACTGTGGGGCCTCTTCTTATTCTTCAGAGGATGATTCGTCTCACGTGGCTTGAAGAGCCTTCTTCCTTCGAGTCTTCTTGGCTTCCTTTAGATTAGGGCACTCCGATTTGTAATATCCCTTCTTGTTGCATTCGTAGCAGGTCACATTTGGTTTGGTACTCCGATTTGAGCCACCCGCTCTGATATCACTTGTTGGATCGAAGAAAACGATAGAGGGGGGCGAATATCGTTAAAAACTTTTCGGACTAAGAAAGAGCAAATATGCAGCGGAAAGAAATAAAGTACACAAGAACACAAGTCAATTTTTTACTCGGTTCAGAGTCGCGGTCGGCTCCTACTCCAAGGCCCACGGTCCTTGACCGTTTACTTTGGGCAATTCTATATTCGGAAAGATCTTTACAGATTGATAGTACAGATATAGAATTTGGAAAACTAAGTCAGAACACTTTCGTAAATTGAAACTTTTACCGACGCCCGAGATGGATCAAATTTCTGAGGAGAGGGTCATCGTCGGCGCTGAAATTTCGAAATGGAACTTTGCCGGAGCACAGCGTGTGAGCGAAAGCGTTTGGAGCGTTGGAAAGAATGGATGTCAAAGCCTTGGGAGTGAACCCCCTTTTATAGAACCCATGGGGGCGCCTGAATCGTTGGGGGTGCCTGACACGTGTCTTCACCAGCGAGAACCTCAATCCACAACTCGGTCAGCGCTTATCCTCTTCGATTCGGTACCTGGGCTAACTGGGGCGCCCTGGACCTCTCGGGCGCCTGAGTTGACCTGGTCCTTGGCTTCGTGGCGGATTTGCTTCGATGACTGCTTTGGCTTTGACCTTGGGCGCCCGGGACCTCCTGGGCGCCTAGCCCAGTGTGGTTCGAAGTAGTCTTGCTTCTTGGTAGTTTTTGGCCTTTGACCTTGGGCGCCCGTGACCTCCCGGGCGCCTAGCCCAGTGAACCACTCCACTCCTTTGGGGCGTCTGAGCTGCAGAAACACAATCCTTAGGTCCCTGTAATCAAGGTTAGTTCCAAAACAAACCAAGCAAGAGTGTTAGTCATTATTTACAACCTTAGTTGTCTTGGTTCTGACTTCGGGTCTCCCAAATGGAACCCTAGGTCGAACTGACGCCTACTGTTCCCTCGACGGGGAACACGTCCTCACCTACTCCTCTCAGGAGAGTTTACCTTTTGCCAACCGGCTCGTCCGGTTGGACTTTTGCCCAATCCACCTGACCAGGTCTTCGTGCCCAACTTCCGGTCAGGTCTTCGGTGCTCAGCCCCTTGTCAGGACTTCTTGCCCAGTCCTCGACCAGGACTTCTTTGCCCGACTTTCGGTCAGGTCTTCTTGCCCAGTCCTTGACCAGGACTTCTTTGCCCAGCCCTTTGCCAGGACTTCTTGCCTAGTGTACCTAGGACTTCTTCCTGCACACTTAGTGAACAAGTTAGATCACAATAACATCTTAACTTTTGAACCCTTTGCTATTATCAAAACTCAGGTTTGACTTAGGTGCTGCCTGCATCAACAAAAATATGTCATACACTTCAAACATAAAATATGTGCACATGATCCACAAATTTTGGATCTATGTTAAATCTATATAAAAACAAAAAACCCTACATACTAGACATGCATATTAGTTTCAACATACCTTACTTCTTGGATTGAATCATTCTGGTAATATTGCATCTTCTCATAAATATATAAGTATATTTCTTGGCAAAACAAAAACTAAACTTTCAGTTTTTTCCATATTCATCTGTGAGGAAGAAAAGTATTGCATTATTATTAAGATGAATCAGCTCACATAATCAATACATTAAACTCAATGAATAGATTTAATAATGACAATAAGCTAACAATAGACAAATGATGAGAAAAATAAAAAAACAACAAAATTAACTTGTATAAACATCATAAAGACAGGGTAATGATGAGAAAAATGTAACCTTGTGGCCATCTTTGAGTTTGTAGTTCCAAGAATGCAAATGTAATAGCTAGGACAATGACTTTAGGAATGGCAATGGAGTGGGGATGGGGCGGGTTTGCCATCCCCATCCACGAACCCGAATTATAGTCCCGCCCCCATCCCCGCCCCCATACCCGATTTTGTATAATCGGGGAATCTCCGCCCGATCCCCGCGTGGATTAAATTCCCATATCCTCCTCAAAATCAACGATGGGGTGGGGAATCATCATCCCTGACCCCGCAGGAATTAAATCCAAATACCCGCCCCATTGGGAAAAATTAATTTTTCCAATATTCCATTTGAATTCAGAGATGATCAGATTTAATTGAAAAATCAAAATATCTAGTACAAATAGAAATTTAAGTGATCAAATCATATTCCAACTGCATGAAGCAAAGATTAAAAATCTTAAATAATTCAAATACAAAGAAAATAGAAAACATGCCATGATCTCCTCCAAACTCCACACTCCATGCAACATGAATGACTTTAAGGTTGAGTAACTCAAAATAGAATTTAGGAACAAGAATTGTATTATACTATACCCAAATAGCCAAATTACAATGAGCTGTAAACTCCTCCTGCAAAATTATATCCATGAGCTTTTATTATATTTAATTCTTTATAATATTATCAGAGTGGATATATATGTAAATTTATAAAGAAAGCAAGCTTAAACTTACTGCTACATAAACCAGTAAGTTAAACTAAGGCAAAAGAAAGTTCTATAAAAATTAACATATCTATCACATTACAATTTTCATATCGATAAGGAGCAAGTTTCATAGCAACATGTAAAAGACTTTTGCACATAAGTTGGCTAATCAATATCAAAGTTCAAGTTTTTAGCTAATTCTTGTGAATCAAAAGAAAACTGGTAAGTAAAAAGGGCATATAAGACACCAAATGATAGAGCAAACATGAAGTAGGAGCAACACACTTCGAGTTGTATTTGTCATTTCGAGTTAAAGATACCAAGCCATATAGCTAGACCATGTGAAGTCAATAAGGAAATACTTAACCTACCCATAGATTCAAAAGATTCCATGTTCCTGATCACAGATCACGTTCATGTATATGAATGATCATAGTGATTCCAACCTATAGGAATCTATAGCCATAAGATCTAAAGATTATATGTACACAATTACAAATTTATCCAAATTCACATTAATTTGAGAAAAAAATAAGAACCATAGATGTCTTTTATTTAAAGAGCGGTAATAATTTTTTATTAATGGGAGCTTTATTTATCATTTGAAAAATATCTAAATAAATGAATTTGCCAAGGTAACAATAGAATAATTATAGTCATTAATACAAGGATCTAAGGACAATGAAGAATTAACAAAATAGGATTGAAGCTTTCTAGGAAGGAGTAATGATCAGTGGTTAGCAATTTGAAATAAGGAGAACCATTTAAAAACGCCTTTGGTAATTGATTTGTAACATAGAGACCAAGTGTAAAATACCTAAATTAGAGGGGGGTTTCTGTAAAATTCCTAAACATAAGGGTGTGAACGTGAATAGCCAAAATGGAGGGCCATATTGCAAAATGGTCACCCCTTTTTATCTCGCTTCTTTCCTTCTCTTCTCCAAAGCCAAATCTGTTTTCCTCCACTCGCGATCATCCCCTTCTATTCTCCTCCTTCGTTTCTCTGATCTCCTCCACACGCGATCGGCGCCGGCGATCCTTCGAGTCTCCTTCCTCGAGTGTCTCCCATGCCAGAGAGTAAACGAGGTAAGGGTTAGGGCAAGGGTCGAATGTGTTTTCAATCTTGTTGGTTTCCCCTTAGTTTTGTGTTATAACTATGCCGTGGTTTTTCGATCTAGTGCAGTGTATTTACTTGGTATCCACTCCGGACGGGTGATTAATCCAAGAATCCGTCGGTGGATCAATCCTCGGATAACCTCCGGCTAGTCCTCGTCGCTCCTTGTGGGTGGAGAAACCTCGCCACAACACCAAGTAATCCTCTAAGCATAAAAGGCTACTAACTCACTTTACCCAAGCGAGTTTCGTCAAGAGTCTCAGCCCAAACCGAGTTCTCTTTTAAATAGGACTCGGGCTGAAAACCCTCGCTGGCAGTCGACTGCTCCCAGGGCAGTCGACTGCCCCACTCAGAATTCGACCGTTAACACCCCAACGTTCGAAATCTGCCAGCTCATCAGCCGCTACCAGTCGACTGCTCCCAGGGCAGTCGACTGGTCCCTTACTAGTCCTAGGTTTATACTCCCCGAGTACATTTCACTCCGCACTCGACCCCTAGGACTTCCCAAGTACAATCACACAGCACTCGTACCCTCACGACTCTATTGACTCCTCCTCCGCAGCCTCGACTGTTACCTTTGCACCCTCTTCATCTTCGGCTCCCATCCCTTGGATGCACGCAAGCCTCCATCTTGCCTCCATGTCATCCTTCACGCATGCCTTGAAGTCCGCGCCTATCAGCTCATCGTCCCTGCTCTCGAAGGTCCCTCGAATGCGCACGTAAGCCTCCAGCTTTCCTCCATGCCACCCTTCACCGTACTGAGGTCGTCCAGTTAAGTCCATATGTGTAACCTGTACATCCTGCACACTCAACATACACATATGAAAACACAAGGGAAACCTAACTTAAACCCTTTGCTCAAACATCAAAACATTTGGTCACTCCGGACAACAGATTGCCTCAACAATGTTGGTGTTGGAATTGTTCCTTTAGAGTTGGATTGTGGGGACTGTATCATGAGTTTTGATTGGTTCTATGGGTTGCTACCGAGAGCTCTGGTGAGGATTCTATTTCATTATGCTCTTGTACGTGTGGTTCTTGGGAATTTAGGTTTGGATCAGTTCTTGAGGGATTTCTGGTGCCCAAATCTGTGAGTTCTTGTTGCCACCTTGGTTGGTTGTTGTGGGTTCTCAATTGTGGTTGTTGGTTCCTTTCCATGTCTATTATGAGTGAGGGATACCTTGGATGAGCTTGGTATTGATCTAATGGCAACTGTGAGTGGGTTAGCATTTTGTAATCTAGATGTCATTCTATCGTGTTGGGAGGTGGAATGTTCCGATTGGGTTTTGAATATATCTTCTTGCTTTTATTTGGTTTTGTCATATGCCACTATTAGGGGTTGGATCTAATAGAGGTTATTGAATTTGAATTACGTATGAATTCATTTTGTTTATTCTTGAGTTAATTTAGATTTTAGGTTATGCTTAGGCTTGTTAGATGTGTATACTAAAAGACTTATTTTTTTATATATTTGATCATCTACATTTTGAATGAGAATCACAACAACATAGATGCGTATTTATATTAGTATATGCATAAAAATCCGATACTCTGCATTGTAGATAACATGGTGTGTGGTGACACACAGAAGATCATGTTATCAGTCCCTTGCATTGTATAAGTAGAGGCTCACCACCGAGATGGAGTTGGACAAACCATCGGGATGGTTGTAGTGTAATTAGGTGTGATTTGTCTTGATTATAGAATTACACTAGTGTGCCTTTATGTGCATTGACCAGGACCAAAACTAGAGGTCATCCAATTTGTACCGACTTAATAATTGGATTGGACCTCAGATTATTATGAAGTACAATCTCTAAATCCCGATATAATAACGGGCACGTATAGTTAATATTTTATATCTTTGATTTACCAATGGGCGAGATTTATTCTGCTAAATCGATAGGCCCAGTAAGTTGAGAAATAATATTAATTATATGGTGTACAGTTGATTATTAACGGAACTCGTGTCCTGGTGAGTCAGGATGATGATGCCCCCTTGATGAGCTCATAAGGTTCATCATGTTAAACCCTGCAGGTGGATTTGATCCTGTTGGGGGCAATTTATGGTCCGGAGTGACCATGTGTTTTGATGTTTGGCAAAGGGTTTAAGTTAGGTTTACCCTTGTATTCTAATATGTGTATGTAAGTGTGCAGGTTACACATATTGACTTAGCTAGACGGCTTCAGGTACGGTGAAGGGTGGCATGGAGACAAGCCGTGGGCTTGTGTACACCCGAGGGACCATGGATAGCAGAGACGATGAACCGAGGGGCACAGACTTCGAGGCATGCGTGAAGGATAGCATGGAGGCAAGTCGAGGGCTTGCGTGCACATCTGAGGGACGGGAGCCAAAGATGAAGAGGGCGCGAAGGCAATAGTCAAGGTTGTTGGTGAAGAGTCAGCTGAGTCGTGAGGGTACATGTAACACCCGAAAATTCTCAAACCTAATTTTAGAAATATCCTAGAATTTATTCCGAATTTATGGATATTTTTATAGAATTTTTCCATGGACAAATAAGGCAAAAATGAATAAAAATAGAATGCGCAGTAAAAAGGCTTAAGTGGTGTTTGGCCCCTAGACCTTTAGAATGAGAGGAGAATAGGCTTACTAAGTGGGATGGTTTGTTTTCATTAAAATAGAATAGAGGAAAAGATAAATAAGGTGAAGTTAGTTAAATTTTTCCATAAGTATAAAAGGGAAATTTAAGGGTTTTTAGATTTATTCTTTTCCTCACCTTCTCACCGCCGACCCCTCTCTCTCGTGCAACCCTTCCTCTCCCTCTCCCGAGTCTCTCTTCCTCCCTCACTCATGGCAAACCAAGGAGGAGGTCCAAGGGTTTGTGTTGGGCGGATTCAAGAAGGAGAACATGCTAAGGGATCTTCTCAATGAGTAGTTCTTCGTTAGAGCCTCTCCGAGACTCCAAGGATCTTTCCTCTCCCTAAACCCTACGCATTAGAGTTGTAAGAACAAGCGCAGGAAGTATGTACCCCTCACCTGCAGTATAAGTAGCTTCGTTCGTATGCCTAATCGTCTTAGTTTTACCTATTTGCAAGTTTATGCTCATATGTGTAGACTAACTCCCTCTACAGACTTTAAGGGCACCACTAGATGGGTTGGATGTGCTTCCCCCTTTAGTTTGGGGTTTAAACGCACCGTCGAGTGCCTAGGAAGTATCCTTAAAAGAAAAGGGGGAGTTTTAGGCACACAAGGTGCTCGAGAAAATGTTAAGAAGCTCTAATATGAGTTTTAGCATGTTTATGAAATTAGCTACTCTTGCTTAATGTTTATGGACCCTAATTGGTCCATTGGGTGGGCTCCTAGATCGCCCCTAGGCTCTAGATCGCCTAGTAGATGCAAGGTTAAAGAAAAAAAATATTTATGAAAGTATTTTACTTTTTATGGCATGTGCTTGGACTCTAGTTCGTCCATGGGTGGGCTCCTAGATCGCCCCTAGTCCCCTAGATCGCCTAGTAGTGCCCTAATGGGTTTGGGATTAACTACCTCGGATCTATTTAGGGATGCGTGCATTAGCAGCACATTGCCGGGCCCACAGCAGCATCATTAGTATTTTCACTTACTATATGTATAAGTTTCAAAAGTTCAGTAATAGCTTTAAGTGAAAACAGTTTTAAGTTCATGCTTAGTTCAATTAGATTCTATAAATGTCATGTGAATTTAGTTATAAGAATATGATTTAGCCCATGTGCTTAGTATGATGAGTATGTCATGATATCTGTTTAGATTATATGTATGACAAGGATGATATGTTTTCTTACATGTGTTTTCAAAAGCATGATTTTTGAAATATGCATTGTTTTGTGAGTAGGATGGTACTTACTAAGCTTTATGATTATAGTTTCATTTTTCCTTATACCGCAGATAAGGGCAAAGGAAAAATAGAGTAGCGAAAGCGACAGGGATGATGTGGAGTGTGTGATGGTGGAATTTGGAATGAAAAGAACCTTGGGAACTTGCATTATGAGGGCGCATTACTAAGAATGTTAAATGAATTAGTTTCTTTGACATGCTTATCATTTTCCGCATCTTAAGTACCTTTGTCATGTTGTTAGCATCACTCTTGATATGAGCCTTGAGAGAATTCTAGTATGAGATTATGTATCATGAGTTGATATCATGCAGTTATGTCATGCCTAGCTTCTACATGTGATAGGTTGAGTGATACATTTCAAGTGCATGTTAACTAGTAGTAAAATGCATGGTCTAAGGTTATAGAACCATTTCTGATGTTATAGTGCTACTATTGATGCATCTAGACAAAAACAGTGCTTAGCTTTAGTAACAAGTTGATACAAAGTCCATGTTTCTAATTGCATGCTTAGAGATGGTTGAAGTATGCCTTATTGTCATGAAAACATGTAGAATATGGCCTAGAATCATTGTATACCTGTTAGTAAGCTTAAATATGAGTTTGTAGTATTTTTGGTACGAAGTAGGTTGACCTTGGCACGTTTCTGGAATCTGAAAATTCAGATTTCAGAGCTGCCAGTCGACTGCGACAGCTACCAGTCGACTGGTCGAGGGAACAGAAACATTCGGGCGAGTGAATCCCAGGTGTAGTCGACTGCACCAGTCGACTGACAAGATATCAGTCGACTGGTGCCAGTGTAAAATAGAAAGTGTTGCTGGGGCTGCTGGTTAGTGCTTCAGTCATGCAACGCTGAGGTTGGGGATCAAATCCTGGCCAAGCTAATAAAATTAAAGTTTTTGTTTAAACTCTTGTGTGCTTCGATTTCAGTTTTGCACGAATGGTTTAGCAATTCACTTCCAACATGTTTATGATTTACAGCAGCATGTTTAAGTTATGAATTGTTAGTTCAGTAAATAGCAAAAATTTTAAATTCTCCCAGTTGGTTTAGCATCCAGAAATCAGTAATCATTCAGCCAGTTAGTAGCGATCCGCCTTAAAGCTTAGTACCAGAAGGCAGGTCGTTACAGTACGAGTGCTGAGGGAATGTACTCGGGAAATCCTAGGGGTTGAGTGTTGAGGAAAATGTACTCGGGAAGGAAAACCTAGGTGGGCAGTCGATTGGGGTTTTGGCAGTTGACTGATAAACACCACAGAAACATCAGTCGACTGCCTTAGGAGCAGTCGACTGGTAGGTGGCTGGAAATTCGAATGTTGGACTTGCAACGGTTGATTTTCAGTGGGACCAGTCGACTGCCCTGGAGCAGTCGACTGGTAGCAACTCTTTCAAGCCTTGAGTTCTATTTAAAGGAGCTCGGGTTGGCTGGGAAAGAGCTGACTAAATAGCTTGATTATAGCCATTAGTAGTCTTTGGTGCTCAGAAGTGTGTCCGAGTTTGTGGCGAGGTTTCTCCACCCACAAGGAGCTACACAAGCTAGCCGGAGGGCATCCGGGGAGTGATCCACAGAAGGATCAAGGGATCGTCCACCTTATGGACTACCGTGGAGTAGGAGCTCATCTCCGAACCACGAATAAGTTTGCGTTTGTAACACCCCAATTTTTCCCATATGTAATGTTATGAATTCATGAAACATTATTATGAAATGTCATGATGAGCTTGGCTTAATGGGCCTTTGATGTGGATTAGTGCAAAATGTGATAAAAGAAATGTAGAAAGGGGAAGCAAGGATCGAACCTTGAACCTCCTAGTTACACTAACCATGTCTTAACCAATGCACCAAGAGTGTTTTATGTTGAGAGAATAAGAAACGTGCTTGTTAAAGCTAGGGAAGTGAAGAGACATGTCCCTTCATGAGAATAGTATAAATAAGAGAGGGAGAGGGAGGAATAACTTCCATTCTTCTTCTTCCCCACTCTCCCCACCGAAGTCTAGAAGCTCTTTCTCCCTTTTCATTTTCGAAAATACACCCTAGGGTTCTAACCCTAGGGAATTGGAAGGAAGAAGACCCCATCCAAGGATCTTGCCCTCTACTAGGGCCAAGGGTCTTAGAGAAGTTCTAGCAAGGAGAACTTCACCCCTCCTTCAACCAAGGGTACCCTAAGGATTTAGAGAAGGTGAATTTCAAGCGAAAGGATGTAAGTATTCCCTCGTCTGCAGTGTAGTTGTTGCATGATTCCTTCTTCTTCTTCTTTTTTCGAAAATGGGAGTTGTCCCTTGTGCAAGTTTCGGCCACCCCCAAGGGGGAGGCCTTGGCTACTCCTTGATGCATGAGGAGACCCCTTGGGACTTAGGGTATATATATGTTGTTTTCCCTTCATGTTGTGATGACAAAAAACTAGGGTTGAACACCCTACACTTTCGGCCAAGGCATGAAGAATTTGTATCGTATGCTTAGTGTATTGCATGATAGTGTATACAAGGTGTTTGTATAAATGTTTGGTTCAAAACCTAACTTTTCCCTACCCTACACTTTCGGCCAAGGCATGAAGAATTAGGGTTTAGGGTTGCATGATTATCCTATGATGTATTATATGCTTAGTGTATTGCATGATAGTGTATACATGGTGTTTGTATAAATGTTTAAATGGAATGCTTGATTGGAGAACTTAACTTTCCCTAGCATGTAACTTTCAGCCATGCATGAAACATTAGGGTTGGGAAGAATTAAATTAACCCATGAAGCATGCTACCACTTCCTATGATATGAATATGATTTATATGACCAATCTTGTCATATATAAAGTATGTTTAAGTGGTTGA
>JAGFNQ010004032.1:202047-273405 GCA_024364735.1 Boesenbergia rotunda | reverse complement strand
CCCTTAGCGAAGGAATGCTAGGCACTGGCGAAGGGCTGCCAGAAGTAAAGACCTAGCGAAGGGCTGCTAGGCACCAAGCGAAAGGCAGCTTGGTACCTCAAGACCTGGCGAAGGACTGCCGGGCAAAAGTCCAACTGGAGGATCCGGTTGGCACCAGGTAAAACTCTCCCGAGAGGAGTAGGTGAGGACGCGTTCCCCTTGAGGGAACATTAGGCGTCGGTTCGACCTAGGGCTCCATTTTGGAGACCAAAGTCAGAACCAAGACAGCTAAGGCTGTATAAAATTATTAGTTTTGTTGTGTTTTGGACTAACCCTTGATGCAGGACCAAAGGGACGTGTGTCTGCAACTCAGAGAGCCCTCAAAGGAGTGAGGCAACAGCTGAGTAAGGCGCCCTAAGTGTCCCAGGGCGCCTCAAGGTGAACCAGAACCAAACGAAGCAAATGGGCTTCAGCTGCTTACTGGGCAAGGCGCCCTCAGCAGCGAAGGCGCCTTCGTCAGTGAAGGCGCCTTAGCAGCCAAGGCGCCTCCAGCTCTGTCTGCGAAGCCTCAGCTCTATCCACAGGCCGAGTCTTCTGCGCGGAAAAAGTCAACCAAGGCGCCCTCTGCGACCAGGGCGCCCCAGAGGTCAAACCTCATCCCTATTCTGGAGCGATAAGGCTTGACCGAGCGAAGCACGGATCGGGAGACACGTGGCAGGGCGCCCTCGACGACCAGGGCGCCCCTAGGTGCTATAAATAGCACCCCTCGACCCCGAGCTTCAACACGGCTTTCATTCAACGCTTCCAAACGCTCTGACGACTACGCTCTGCTCCAGGAACTTCCCAACTCAAGTCCGTAGCGTCATCGACCTCCCGCTGCACCGAAACTCGATCTACAACCGGGAGTTGGTAAAACAGAGTGTAACTTTCTATTTACAGTCATTTTTGTAATCTTACTCTGTAACGTTTTGCGCATTATAGAATTGCCCAAAGTAAACGGTCAACGACCGTGGGCCTTGGAGTAGGAGTCGACCCAGGCTCCGAACCAAGTAAACTACTGGTGTTTGCGTTGTTTGATTTTATTCCGCTGCGTAACTGCTCTTTCTTTTAAATCCGAACATTTTCCGATATTCACCCCCCTCTATCGGTCTTTCTCGATCCAACAAGTGGTATCAGAGCGGGGAATTCAAACTTGGTGCAACCACCAGTTTGAAAATTTTTCGGATTTCATTCGTTTTTCTCTCTCATTTTTTTAAAATTTTCGTTCGAATTTTTCTTTCAAGGTTGGTGCAACACCCCTTGAAATTTTTTTATTTCTTTACTTCCCGCACTACTAATCCAAGACCAAGTCTTGGAATATTCTTGTTTTTTTTTGTTGTTCACAATTTCAGAACAAATGGCCATCCAAGAAGGCTTTAGCACCGCCAGACCTCCACTTTTCAGTGGAGAAGACTTTCCTTACTGGAAAAGTCGAATGGAGGTCCACCTGAAAACTCAGGTGGATATGTGGATAATCATCCAGTCTGGACTGATGATTCCCACAAATCTGAAGGCGTACCACAGAACTACTCAGAGTGGGACACTGCCCTCAAACGCAAAATCGAAGCTGACGCCAAAGCAACTCAGACCCTCCAATGCGGACTAACGAAAGAGGAGCTGAACCGCTAGGCCTTTCAACAGTGCCAAGAGCTATGGGGTAAACTGATCGAGCTCCCACGAAGGAACTTCAGATACAAGGATCAGCAAACGGGATCTGCTACTGAACAAGCTCTTCACCATCAAGATGGCAGACAACGAGACAGCAGCCCAGCTCCATGCTATAATCCAGGAATTGATGAACGGTCTTCACGCAATAGGTCACCAGGTTCAAAACCGTGATCTTATAAGGTATGCCCTAAACGCGTTTCCTAGGACCACCTTGTGGGCATCTATGGTAGATGCATACAAGGTCTCTAGGGATCTTTCAAAAATTAAGTTAGATGAGTTATTTTCTGAACTTGAACTTCATGAACAGACTAACTGCAATTTGGCCGAGAAAAGTATAGCTTTCTTTGCAGGGAAAACAGGAAGGACAACTAAGAAGAAAACTCAAGTTGAACCCGAGTCTATCTCAGACTCAGAAACAGAAGATCAACAAGAAGGAGATCAATCTGAACTGGTCCGGCTAGCTCGAAACTACTACAAAAGTTGAAGAACCAAGCCAACACACGGAGAACAAGCCGAAGAAAGGATGAACCAGCTGAACCAGCAACTGACAAATACAAGCCCAACGTAACCTGCTACGAATGCAAGAAGAAGGGCCACTACAAGACTGAATGTCCAAGTCTAAAGGAGTCCAAAAAGAACAGAAAGAAGAAGGCACTCCAAGCAACCTGGGACGAGTCTTCCTCAGAAGAAGAAGAAGAAGCACCTCAGTCCAATCTTCTAGCCCTGACCGCTTCAGATCAATCGAGACTGACTCAGACTCGGACCGGGACGACGGCAAGCTGACATTCTCCGACGACGGCGAAATAAAGGTAACGGGCTTTTCAAAATTGCAATTAAATTCTCTTATCTCATATCTATCCCGAGATTTGGCGAAAGCCAAACTCCGAATCGAGTCCCTCCGACAGGAAGTAAAACTCTTGAAAGAGGGAGCTGAGTCTAAATCCTTAACTGAGAAAATTCAGGAAGGAACCCCTGATCAAGTTGAAAACTTGAATCAGAGAACTCCTCCCTGAAAACTCAAGTTAAGGACTTAAGAACAGCTTTAGAACGATTCACTTCTGGTTCCAAGAATCTTGATATGATTCTTGGAAAATAGAAGTCTGTTCTAAACCGATCCGGACTTGGTTATAGAACCAAATCTCGGCAAAGATCTTACTTTGCTGTACTGAACCAGTCAAGACCTAAGGTTCAGGCATGGGTGCCAAAACTGTGCCTGACTAAACCAACTGGTTCAAATCAATTTTGGATTCCCAAGGACAAGATTCACATCTTGCTAACCCATACAGAGGCTTTAGTCCAGGGGAGCCAAAATCAAAACAATTTTTATAATTAGATAATTTCTTTTGATTGCTTGTTTATTTAATTTCTTGCAAATTGCCATGCTTAGATTTAAGTAATACTTAGATTTAAGGACGAAATTACTTGAAACTTGAAAACATAGTATTGGGTGGAGGTGAGATGATAGTACGTTAGGGAAGCCAATTTGGCGGAACTAGCCGAAGCTACCGATCCAAGATCCAAGCTAGTTAGACCAGAAAATGACCTAATTTAATTTGAAAGTGAAATTTCATTAAAAGGCTTTGTCAAGGAAAGGGTGGATGATCCCATAAGGCTTCGGCCAAAGAAGGCCTAGTGCCTCGCCAAGACCTGGAAGCCAATTTCTGAAATTCAAATTCAAATTAACTTTTGTCAAATTCGAATCTAACTCAAATTTCAAATAATTATAGATTCTAATCTGTTTTCAAAACTTATTTCTTTAAACTATTTTTCAAAATTTCTAAACCTATTTGGTTTCAAATCTGTTTTCAAAACTAAAATAACATTTTCAAAATAAATTAAAATTCCTTTTCAAAACTAATTTTTACCTTCAAACCTGTCTCACAAAAACCTTAAGGTTAACGTGATTGAAAACCCTAGACTGGGATGAGACAGACTAGGAAGTGAAACTCAATTTAAGCTATCCCTAACTTAAATTGGATCCAAATCATCAAAAATTCTTTATGTGTAGGAACATAAAGATTTGGACCAATGGATGTTAGATAGCGGGTGCTCCAGACATATGACTGGGGACAAATTGAAGTTCACCAAACTCAAGTTCAAAAACCTGGGCTCAGTGGCATTCGGTAACAATGCTACACTCAAGGTAATTGGGTCAGGTAATATTGAACTTAAATCCAATTTCATTATTAAGAAAGTACTATTGGTGGAAAACTTCAATTTTAACTTACTTAGCATAAGTCAGTTATGTGACTCTGGTTATTTAGTTACTTTCAACAATTCTAATTGCCTGATTAGAAATGCACAAGACTCAGAAATCATGCTTAAGGGCACTAGGAAAAACAATGTATACACTATAAATCTTCCTCTTATACCCAAATGCATGTTAACACAGTTAGAACAATCAAAACTCTGGCATAGAAGATTAGGTCATACCAATCTAAGAACTATTTCAAAAATTACCCAAATTGGCTTAATCAAAGGTATCCCCAAAATCAAAAATGAAAACCTAATATGTGAATCTTGTAATCAAGGCAAACAAACCAAGTCTAGTCACAAATTGATCCAATCTGATCAAACCCAAACCACACTTGAGCTCCTACACCTTGACCTATTTGATTCACATGGAGCCAAGTCACTAAGTGGAAACCGATACTGCTTAGTGATAATTGATGACTACTCTAGGTTCACCTGGGTCAGGTTTCTAAAGACCAAAGATGAAACCCTGAACCTATTTAACAACTTTTGCAAATTGATTGAAAATCAAAATGATACCAAAATTAAAAGACTTAGGTCTGACCACGGGGGAGAATTCGAGAATCAGAGATTCGAAGAATTCTGTAAAATAAATGGATATAAACACGAATTTTCGTGTCCCAGAACCCCCCAACAAAATGGCATAGTAGAAAGGAAAAATAGAACCCTACAGGAAGCTGCTAGGCTATGCTCAATGAATTTGACCTACCTAACCACTATTGGGCAGAAGCAATTAGCACAGCTTGCTATATCCAAAATAGGATTCTGCTTAATAAAAGGTTAAATAAAACACCCTATGAACTTTACTACCATAGGCTTCCAAACTTACACTATCTTAGAGTCTTTGGATGCAAAGTCCATATTCTTAATACCAAAGACTATCTTGGAAAATTCCAATCCAAGTCAAACCCAGGTATCTTTTTAGGGTACTCTACAACAAGTAGAGCTTATAGAGTCTACAACAAAATAACTAAGAAAATTGAAGAAACAACCAACTTAATATTTGATGAAGAAACTAATCCAAAATCTGATAATTCTGACTTAGCTTCATCAAATACTGATCAAGAAGATAACTCTGAAACCCTAACTGAACCCTTTAATGACTTAACAATTGAACCAACTTCTGAATCAGTTGAACCAACTAATGAACCCAGAATTGAACCTATTGGACCAGCTGGACCTGAAGCTGAGCCAAGTACTAGAAAAACCAAGAAACCCAGACTCAGTCACCCAACTGACCAAATTGTAGGTGATCCAACCTTAGGAGTCAGAACTAGAGCTTCCTATAGAAATCTTAGTCAAATAGCCATGATTTCAAAGATTGAACCTAAAACTATTGAGGAAGCCCTACCTGATCCTGACTGGATCTTAGCCATGCAAGAAGAGCTAGCCCAATTTGAGAGAAACCAAGTCTGGGAGTTAGTACCTAAACCTAAGGGCAAATCCGTAATTGACACTAAGTGGGTATTTAGGAATAAGTTGAACGACCAAGGTGAAATAACCCGAAATAAAGCCCGCTTAGTAGCTAAGGGATTCAGTCAAGTAGAAGGGTTGGATTATGATGAAACCTATGCCCCTGTAGCTAGACTTGAGTCTATTAGGATGTTACTAGCCTTTGCATCCCATAAAGGATTCAAATTATACCAAATGGATGTAAAGTCAGCCTTCTTGAATGGGCTCATTAAAGAAGAAGTCTATGTAGGACAACCCCCCGGATTTGAGGATATAGAAAAACCAGATTATGTCTATAAACTTAGCAAAGCCCTTTATGGACTAAAACAAGCACTAGGGCCTGGTATGAAAGACTATCCAACTACTTGATTTCTAAAGAATTCAAACAAGGTCAAATTGACCCAACCTTGTTTGTTAAAATTTTAGAAAAGGATATATTTATTGCCCAAATTTACGTAGACGATATAATATTTGGATCAACTAATTCTAAATTTCTAAAAGAATTTGTAACAATAATGGAAAATGAGTTTGAAATGAGTTAGTTGGGGAACTCAATTTCTTCTTAGGGTTACAAATCAAACAAACCAAGGATGGAAATTATGTACATCAAACTAAATATGCTAAAGAACTAATTAAGAAATTTAAAATGGATAACTCTAAAAGCATAAGTACTCCAATGGCCACAAATATAAAAATAGATAGTGACCCTGATGGTAAACCAGTAGACTTAAAATTATACAGAAGTATGATAGGAAGTCTACTGTACCTTACAGCCAGCAGACCTGATATACTTTTCTCAGTAGGAATGTGTGCTAGGTACCAAACATGTGCTAAGGAAACTCACTTAGCAGCCCTAAAAAGAGTTTTAAGATATATTAAGGGCACCCTAAATGTAGGGATTTGGTACCCTAGAACCTCATCCTTTAAGTTATCAGGATACTCTGATTCTGACTATGCTGGTTGTAAATTAGATAGAAAAAGTACAAGTGGAAGCTGCCAACTCTTAGGAAACAGCTTAGTAAGTTGGTGCAGTAGAAAGCAACACTGTGTTGCGTTATCCACAACTGAAGCTGAATATGTAGCCCTAGGAGAATGTGTGGCTCAACTCTTATGGATGATGCACACTCTTAAAGACTTTCAGCTAGACTGCAATCAGACCCAAGTCAATATTGATAATATTAGCTCAATCAACTTAACCAAAAACCCAATTCAACATTCTAGAACCAAACACATAGAAGTAAAACATCACTTTGTAAGAGATCACGTAGCTAGGGGTGAAATAGTCCTTAAGCATGTAGACTCCAAGTCCAACCTAGCTGACATATTCACTAAACCCTTACCTGAGTCTGAGTTCAGCTCACTGAGAAGGCAGTTAGGATTATGCTTAGTAGAATAGAATCATTCGGTTTTTGATTTTTGATTTTTAAATTAATCTTAAAAATGTCTATTAAAATGTTTTTTAATTTAACTTGAAAAAGTTTCTTTTAAAATTTTTTTTTTTAGTCTTATTTCAAAAACTACCCCCTTCAAAACTAGGGCCTCTTTTCGAAATGGACTTAGCCTAGGCTCTAACCCTAGAATTGCATGCACCTATAGATCTAGAAGCCAGCATCTCACAAGCACCTTAGGGTACTTTTGATTGATAACCTAGAAAGGGTTGAGATGCTTAGGTCTTTGCCTCAATTCAAGATGCTTTAAGTCAGTGCATCGGCAGCAATTGGGGCACTAAATGAACAGCAATCAGGTCAAGTGTCAAGTTTAGACAATCTAACTTGAACAATGCACTTAACTTGACTAACTCTAGCAAAAGCTACTGTTTATAACAGTTAGTAAGTAGCTAAATGGGTTAGACAGGTCCCTAAAAGATTTAACTAGACTTAGGTCCTAGCTCAAGTCAGTACAGCAAATGCTTTATTATTGCAAAAATCTTTTTGTGCATTTTTTTTGATATATGTCAAAGGGGGAGAGTTGGAAAGGAAACAGGGAAACAGGGAACAAAAATGTTTAAAATGTTTTTTCCAAAATTCCAAAATTTCTAACTCTGAAAGCTCAATTTTCTTAAAATTCTTTTTGCTCTGAATTGCTATTAATTTTTTTTTCTCTGAAAAGCTTTTTTAAAAAGTCTGAAATTTTTTTTACCAAATCCTGAAAATTTTCTAAGTCTGAAAAAGTTTTCCAAGTCTCAATTTTTTTTAAAAACAAGAGTTTTCAAAAACTGAAAAAATCTAAAGTTTAAAAAGTTTTCCTGAAACTCAAAATTTGCTAAAATGTGAAAACTTCTTCAAACCTAGAACATTTTTCTTGAAAAACTCAGCCAATACTTAAAAAGTTTTTTCAATAATAAAATTTTCTAAGTATTTAAACTAAAACCACCTACTTTTGAAAAACCTAGGGGGAGATTACTTCCAGGGGGAGGGAATCCAACTTAGGATTTCAATTTCAGCATTTTTTCCCTTAACCTTTTGAACTAGGTTGCCATATATCAAAAAGGGGGAGATTGTTGGTGCAGATTGCACCCAAGTCAAACCTGTGTTTTGATATTGACAAAAGGGTTCAAAAGTTAAGGGTTCATTGGTGCCTAACAAGTTTCTTGAGTGTACAGGAAAAGCCCTAGCGAAGGAATGCTAGGCACTGGCGAAGGACTGCCAGACTGGACAAAGTCCTAGCGAAGGAATGCTAGGCACTGGCGAAGGACTGCCAGAATGGACAAAGCCCTAGCAAAGGAATGCTAGGCACTGGCGAAGGGCTGCCAGAAGTAAAGACCTAGCGAAGGGCTGCTAGGCACCAAGCGAAAGGCAGCTTGGTACCTCAAGACCTGGCGAAGGACTGTCGGGCAAAAGTCCAACTGGAGGATCCGGTTGGCACCAGGTAAAACTCTCCCGAGAGGAGTAGGTGAGGACGCGTTCCCCTTGAGGGAACATTAGGCGTCGGTTCGACCTAGGGCTCCATTTTGGAGACCAAAGTCAGAACCAAGACAGCTAAGGCTGTATAAAATTATTGTTTTGTTATGTTTTGGACTAACCCTTGATGCAGGACCAAAGGGACGTGTGTCTGCAACTCAGAGAGCCTCAAAGGAGTGAGGCAACAGCTGAGTAAGGCACCCTAAGTGTCCAGGGCGCCCTCAAGGTGAACCAGAACCAAACGAAGCAAATGGGCTTCAGCTGCTTACTGGGCAAGGCGCCCTCAGCAGCGAAGGCGCCTTCGTCAGTGAAGGCGCCTTCAGCAGCCAAGGCGCCTCCAGCTCTGTCTGCGAAGCCTCAGCTCTATCCACAGCCGAGTCTTCTGCGCGGAAAAAGTCAACCAAGGCGCCCTCTGCGACCAGGGCACCCCAGAGGTCAAACCTCATCCCTATTCTGGAGCGATAAGGCTTGACCGAGCGAAGCACGGATCGGGAGACACGTGGCAGGGCGCCCTCGACGACCAGGGCGCCCCTAGGTGCTATAAATAGCACCCCTCGACCCCGAGCTTCAACACGGCTTTCATTCAACGCTTCCAAACGCTCTGACGACTACGCTCTGCTCCAGGAACTTCCCAACTCAAGTCCGTAGCGTCATCGACCTCCCGCTGCACCGAAACTCGATCTACAACCGGGAGTTGGTAAAACAGAGTGTAACTTTCTATTTACAGTCATTTTTGTAATCTTACTCTGTAACCGTTTTGCGCATTATAGAATTGCCCAAAGTAAACGGTCAACGACCGTGGGCCTTGGAGTAGGAGTCGACCCAGGCTCCGAACCAAGTAAACTACTGGTGTTTGCGTTGTTTGATTTTATTCCGCTGCGTAACTGCTCTTTCTTTTAAATCCGAACATTTTCCGATATTCACCCCCCCCCTCTATCGGTCTTTCTCGATCCAACACTATGTACCCTAACCATGCATGTTTTATGAATGTTATGTATGTATGCCATGCTTTAGGAATGACATGTATGTATGCTATGTTTTACGAACAATATGTATGTAAGTCATGTCTCATGAATGCTATGTATGTATGCCATGCTTTATGGATGATATGTATGTATGCTATGTTTATGAATGAAGATGATGAACGAAAATGATAACCATGGCCTATGACAAAATGATGTAAGTATGACATATCTTATGAATGAAAATGAAGAATGATGATGAATGTTCATGCCTTTAAGGCATCATGATGTTAAGTATGAATGATGAAATGTTAAGTATGTCTATGTCATGCTAAGGGATGGGCACCTTAAGAATGCCCCGGTTCTGGACTACCGACTAAACTGTCCACGATTCTGGAACTACCGTACCTGTTCCTATGATATGTCAAGTATGAATGATGAAGTATGCATATGTATTTTACTTTATGAATGGGCTTGTACCGGACCGAAGTAAGGGTCCAAGGGATGGGCTCCTTAAGAACGCCCCGGTTCTGGACTACCGAAGCTGTCCATGATTCTGGGACTCCCGAAGCTGTCCAACAGGGATGGGCACCTTAAGAACGGCCCGGTTCTAGGACTACCGAAGCTGTCCTTACCCTAGTAGGTCGAGGCTAGCTACCTCGTATTTACTTAGGGATGCGCGCTTATGATGTATGTATGTGGTACAAGCCGGGGACCCCAATGATGTTATGTTTATGTTCAAGTATTTAAAATGAAAGTATGATTTCAAAAATTAAGCATCCTTACGATATATGCACTTGACTCATGCATTCATTCATGTTATGCATTATGCTCATGTTTAAGTTTATGATTATGCTCATGTTTAAGTTTATTTTTATGCTCATGTTTAAGTTTATGTTTATGCTCATGTTTAAGTTTATGCTTATGCTCATGTTTAAGTTTATGCTTATACTCCTGTTTAAGTTTATGTTTATGCTCATGTTTAAGTTTATGTTTATGCTCATGTTTAAGTTTATGCTTATACTCCTGTTTAAGTTTATGTTTATGCTCATGTTTAAGTTTATGTTTATACTCATGTTTAAGTTTATGTTTATGCTTATGATTTATGCCAAGACTAAGTTTATGTTTATGTCTGAATTATGTTATGCTAAGGTGCTTTATGCGATTATGTTAAGTGACGCATGGTTTTAGTGAGTAGGAAAAAGGGTCTTACTAAGCCTATGTGCTTATAGTCTTATGTTTCTCATACCGCAGATCAAGCAAGAGGCTATTAAGGGAAGCAGCAGGAGGGGCAAAAGTATGTGTGTGTGTGGCGGTGACATGGCAAAAGATTTCTTTTATTTATACATATTGCATGGCTTGAGTTTTGAAATACCTTCTTAGAATCTATGTTATGTTTACTATGGTTCTACCTACCGAACAACCTAAGACTCATGATGTTCACGGATATGTTGTTTGCTACTTATGATGACGTATGCTAAGTCCGAATGTTATTATGTTCATGAATGGCAAGTTAGGCATGTATAGATGTTTCATGTATTAGTAGCATGATTAAAAGCATGTGTAGAAAAGTTCCGCTACATTATGATGTTCGATAAGCTCATGTATGTTAAGCATAATGCCGAAAAAAAAGGGCGGGCGTTACAATAAGTAGCTTGGTTCGTATGCATAATCGTCTTAGTTTTATCTATTTGCAAGTTTATGCTCATATGTGTAGACTAATTCCCTCTACAGACTTTAAGGGCACCACTAGATGGGCTGGACGTGCTTCCCCTATTAGTTTGGGGTTTAGACTCACCGTCGAGTGCCTAGGGAGTGTCTTTAAAAGAAAAGGGGAGGTTTAGGCACGCAAGGTGCTCGAGAAAATGTTAAGAAACCCTAATATGAGTTTTAGCATGTTTAAGAAATTAGCTACCCTTGCATAATGTTTATGGACCCTAGTTCGTCCATTGGGTGGGCTCCTAGATCACCCTAAGGCTCTAGATTGCCTAGTAGATGCAAGGTTAAAGAAAAGATATTTATGAAAGTATTTTACTTTTTATGGCATGTGCTTGGACTCTAGTTCGTCCAAGGGTGGGCTCCTATATTGCCCCTAGGCCCCTAGATCGTCTAGTAGTACCCTAAGGGGTTCGAGATTAGCTACCTCGGATCTTTTTAGGGATGCACGCATTAGCAGCACATTGCGGGGCCCACAACAGCATGATTAATATTATCACTTACTATATATATAAGTTTCAAAAGTTTAGTAATAGCTTTAAGTGAATATAGTTTTAAGATCATGCTTAGTTCAGTTAGATTCTATGAATGTCATGTGAATTTAGTTATAAAAATATGATTTAGTCCATGTGCTTAGTATGATGAGTATGTCATGATATCTGTTTAGATTATATGTTTCAGTAAGAAAAAATGACAAGCATGATATGTTTTCTTACATGTGTTTTCAAAAGCATGATTTTTGAAATATGCATTATTTTGTGAGTAGGATTGTACTTACTAAGCTTTATGCTTATGGTTTCATTTTTCCTTATACTACAGATAAGGGCAAAGGAAAAATAGAGTAGCGGAAGCGGCAGGGATGATGTGGAGTGTGTGATGGTGGAACATGGAATGAAAAGAACCTTAGGAACTTGCATTATGAGGATGCATTATTAAGAATGTTAAATGAATTAGTTCCTTTGACATATTTATCATTTTCCGCATCTTAAGTACCTTTGTCATGTTGTTAGCATCACTCTTGATATGAGCCTTGCGAGAATTCTAGTAAGAGATTATGTATCATGAGTTGATGTTATGCAATTATGCCATGCCTAGCTTCTACATGTGATATGTTGAGTGATACATTTCAAGTGAATGTTAACTAGTAGTTAAATGCATGGTCTAAGGCTATAGAATCTTTTCTGATATTATAATGCTACTATTGATGCATCTAGATAGAAACAGTGCTTAGCTTTTGTAACGCCCGCTTTTTTTTTTCCTCTTTCCATAAAGCGGCATTACGTTAACATGGATAGGGCAGGTGGACCTCATAATGCAGCGGAAAACTTTAAACTTACACCTACCTGTACCTACTACCATTCCTAACATGATGATATGGGAACTTGGCATATTAACTTCATACTTAGCATCATATCATGTCATACTTAGCATCAGGTCATAGAGTCACATAAGTCATCATTCAAGCACATAAGCAGCAAAGGTAAAGTTCTAGCATAAGACGAGTAAACATATTGTCTTCTTGGCCAAGTCACTACCACACACATGCATTCTTGCTCTCCTGTTGCTTCCTTACTGTCCCCTTGTGTGATCTGCGGTATAAGGAAATAAGACTATAAGCACACAGGCTTAGTAAGACTCTTTCCTACTCACTAAAACCATTCATCACTTAATAATGAGCACATGAAACATTAACATACTTGTCACTTAATAATGAGCACATGAAACATTAACACACTTGGTGCTCTACTTAGAACATAAGCATCTAGGATCACTTAGCATATATTTGACATGGCATTAACATAAGCATAATAAACACTCTTAGCACGGCACGATACATGGCATAAACCTGAACATAAATAAACATTCCTAGCATGGCATGATACATGACATAAATATAAACATAATAAACATTCTTAGCATGGCCTGATACGTGGCATAAACATAAACATAAATAAATATTCTTAGTATGGCATGATGCATGGCATAAACATAAACATAATAAACATTCTTAGCATGGCATGATACGTGGCATAAACATAAACATAAATAAACATTCTTAGCATGACATGATACATGGCATAAACATAAACATAAGCATAAATCGTTTACTATCATGCTTATACATACATAACATGAAACATAAGCTTAAGACATTACTATCATGGCAGAATGCATAACATGAATGAATGCATGAGTCTAATGCATATACATAAGGATGCTTAACTTTTAAAATCATACTTTTATATACTTAAACATAATCATAACATCATTGGGGGTCCCCGGCTTGTACCACATACATACATCATAAGCGCGCATCCCTAAGTAAATACGAGGTAGTGAGCCCCGACCTACTAGGGTAAGGACAGCATAGTCGGTAGTCCCAAAACCGGGGCGTTCTTAAGGTGCCCATCCCTGTTGCACAGCTTCGGTAGTGCCAGAACCGTGGATAGCATAGTCGGTAGTCCAGAACCGGGGCGTTCTTAAGGTGCCCATCCCTTGGACCCATACTTCGGTCTGGTACAAGCTCATTCATAAAGTAAAATACTTCACTTGCTTCATCATTCATACATCATGGCATGCATCTTCGTTCATAAACATAGCATGCATCTTCGTTCATAAACATGGCATGCATCTTCCTTCATAAAACATGGCATGCATCTTCATTCATAAAACATGGCATGCTTACATAAAACATCATTCCTATTCCAAGTGCTTGCATGATCATGGCATCTAAGGTAAGCATTGCATTATATCCATTGCACATGATATATTTAAATAAACCATTTTTTTCCTAATCCATGGGGCTTGCATGGTCATAATACATAAGGTAAGCATCGCGTTTCATACATAAGCATGATATCTATCTCAAGCTTGAATAGTTTGGACTTCCATAAACATGTTACCTATTATCCAAGTGCATGGCATAGAACATAAGACATTCATAAATAAATCCTATTAAGCATGGCATCCAAACATACACACATGAAACATGGTGCTTAAGGTTAGGGTTATAAGTAACTTAATTTCTACCACATGCTTGAACCTTTCTAGATACTTCATAATAAGGCATAAACCATCATACTTCGAACCCTAACTCCACCCAAACACTAGTGACCATGCTTGGCCGAAACCTACAAGGGAGGGATTCCATCATTCAATGACATGTAAGGTAGCATAAGGAAAAAGAAACAACCATACAATACATCTAAGGCCATAAGGAGCCATTAGGGCTCATGATTAGGGTTTACCCTAACTCTTAGCCCTATTTTTCTAGGGTTGGCCGAAACATGCTTGGACCATGGGTGCTTGAATAAATTCGTAAAATTTCCAATTAATCATCTAACACCTTCCATACCATACCATAGGAGCCATTAGACCCCTTACTTGAGGTAAGCCCCAACTTCATGCCCTAGAACCCTTCTTGGCCGAAACCTTTAGGTTCACAAGGCCTTGTGAAAATTCACACAAATCACCTTCAACCTCTCTTTGAATCATAGGGATACCCAAAGTACATACTTGAAAGGTTAGGTCTAATCCTAACCAAAGAAGCATGGTGAGGGTCTCAAACCCTAAGGGGTCTTTAGAGTGCTCCAAAAATTCCCCAAAAATTATATCTATTCTATGTTCATCATGATAACACATTAGAAAACATGAGAGGTGTTTTTAACATCACCTTGGACCCAAAACCTATAGTGGCTGAAACCTAGGTTAGGGTTCATGGCTCTTTTCCCTTTTTTTTCCAACATAAAATTCAAACAAGACTTTCATATCATGGTAAACATCAAGGAGAGCTATTATACCACAGGTGAGGGAGTCATACCTTGGTTAATCTTGATTATAGACCTTAGATTCGGGAGAAGGATGAAGATCATGTTGCCTCTTTACCACCCCTAGCCTTTGTACCCTTGTAAAAGGCTTGGATCTTGGAGATGGAGCCTTAGGTGAACTTTTTCCAAGGGAGAATCCCCACTTGGGGTTTCAGCTAGAGTGAGGGAGGAGGAAGAAGAAAAGTGGATTTGATGGAAGGAAGGAAGTAACTCTCATTCCCCCTCTTTATAACATATTAAGGAGGGTAAGTGAAGAGTCATGGTGTCTCTTCATTTTCCCTAAGCCTTAACCATAATCCACTTCATTTCCTCATGGCACTCCCTTGCTAGGTGAATTGGTTAGAGCATGCATGGTTGTACAAGAGGTCCAATGTTCAATCCTTGGTGCATGCACTAACTTTTTATTTTAATTTTTTTTTATTATTTCGAAAATCCCTTAAAAATTCCCCCATAATTATGTTAATATTTCTCATTAAAACCCCTTTATATTTCTATAAATTTTTACCTAAGATTCACCAATAATCATGGTACTAGAAAGCCCATATAAGGCCCATTAGTGCCTATTCCCCCAATTTCAATGGAAAAAGCATGGATTTCTAGGTTAAAATTCGTGTTAATGTTCCTAGGTCCCTCGGAAAATTATCTAGACGTGCTCAATATTTTAAAGAAATATTAGGAAAATTTTCCGGGTCGTTAAAATCCCCCATACCTCGTGAAAGTTCGTCCTCGAACTTAGAATAGCTCCGGGTACTTGCGCCTCAACTCGTCCTCGCGTTCCCAGGTCGCTTCTTCGAACCGTTGACTTTGCCATAGAACCTTGACTAAGGGTACTTCCTTACTCCTTAGCTTCTTGACTTCCCGATCCAAGATCTGGATAGGTCTGCTTTCATAGCTTAGGTCCTCCTGCACTTGTACTGTCTGTGGCTCGATCACTCGGTCCATATTTGGGATACACTTTTTAAGCGTTGACACATGGAACACATTTTGAATGGCCGACATCTCTGGAGGCAGCTCCAGCTCATATGCCACCTTACCAACTCTTTTCAGAATCAGGTACGGCCCCACATAACGCGGACTTAGTTTTCCTTTCCTCCCAAATCTTATCACCCCTTTCATAGGAGCCACTTTGAGGAACACCAAATCTCCAACATTAAATTCCAGTGGTCTACGCCAGACATCGGCATAATTCTTCTGCTGTCTCTGAGCAGCCTCTATCCGTTGTCGAATATTCTGTATAGCTCGGGTGGTGCTGTCAATTACATCCGTTGTGAGCCCCATTTCCTTCTTTTCGCCACCCACGTACCAACAGATCAGAGACCTACATCTCCTCCCATACAAGGCTTCATAAGGTGCCATTCCAATAGTATCTTGGTAGCTATTGTTATAAGCGAATTCCGCTAAGCATAGATATCGACACCAGCTCCCTTTGAAATCCAAGGCACACGCTCGCAACATGTCTTCTAGTACTTGATTCACCCATTCAGTTTGCCCATCAATCTGAGGGTGAAAGGCGGTGCTAAATCGTAATTTAGTGCCGAGAGACTTCTGAACACACTCCCAAAAATGCGAAGTAAAGCGACCATCCCTATCTGAGATGATGGTCTTGGGAACTCCATAAAGTCTAATTATCTCCTTAACATATAATTGAGCCAGTTGCTCCATTGAATCCATCATCTTGAATGCCAAGAAGTGAGCAGACTTCGTCAGCCTGTCCATAATTACCCAAATCGCATCATATCCATTCGTAGTCCTGGGAAGCCCTGAAATAAAATCCATAGAGATGTCTTCCCATTTCCACTCCGGAATTGCGAGTGGCTGCAGAACTCCTCCGGGTCGCTGGTGTTCTGCTTTTACTTACTGGCAAGTCATGCAAATACTAACATGCTGAGCCACATCCCTCTTCATACCGGACCACCAAAACTTCTCCTTCAGATCTTGATACATCTTGGTGGATCCTGGATGCATCGAATAAGGGGTTCCATGAGCTTCTGCCAGTATTTCCCTCCGAAGCTCCGGATCATTAGGATTACATAGACATCCCTAAGGTAGAGTACTCCCCTTTGGCGATATGAAAACCATCGCCCTTTCCTTCTAGGATCTCCTATTTTATTTTCTGAAGACCCAGATCACCATTTTGTTTTTCCAATATGTCCTCAAATAGCGTGGGTGATATGGTCATGGTGGAAAGTCGTCCGGAGATGACCTCGACCCCAAAATTCATAATTTCTTCTTTGAGTGGTCGGGGTAATATGGCTATGGACATCAAGGTGGCACCCGACTTTCGGATGAGTGCATCGGCCACTTTGTTTGCCTTCCCTGGATGGTAGATGATCTCACAGTCATAGTCCTTCACCAACTCAAGCCATCGGCGTTGTCTCATATTCAGGTCTTTCTGAGTGAAGAAATATCGCAGACTCTGGTCGTCTGTATAAATCTTACACTGCGCTCCATATAGATAATGCCTCCATATTTTAAGAGTGAAGACCACCGCGGCCAGTTCCAGATCATGAGTGGGGTAATTCTGTTCATATTCCTTGAGTTGTCTAGAGGCGTAGGCAATAACCTTTCCATTCTGCATAAGTACAGCTCCAAGTCCTAGTTTGGAGGCATCGCTATACATGTCGAAGCTCTGATTACATTCCGGAAGGGTAAGGATTGGAGCGCTTGTAAGTCTCCTTTTTAGTTCCAAGAAACTCCTTTCACAGTTTTCCGTCCATTCATACTTCTTATCCTTCCGGGTGAGAGCCGTTAAAGGGGCTGCAATCCTCGAGAAGTCCTCCACAAATTTTCTATAATAGCCTGCCAGCCCAAGAAAACTTCTGATTTCGCTGGCGTTCTTCGGCCGGCTCCAGTTATTCACAGCTTCAATCTTGATTGGGTCTACCATAACCCCGTCTTTGGAAATAATATGGCCCAAAAAGCCCACATGGTCGAGCCAGAACTCACATTTAGAAAATTTTACGTACAGTTGCTTTTCCCGAAGAATCTCTAATACTATCTTCAGGCGCTCAGCATGCTCTTCTTGGGTCCTCGAATAAATAAGGATATCGTCGATGAAGACGATCACAAATTTGTCGAGGAACGATGAGAATACCCGGTTCATAAGGTCCATAAACATAGCTGGAGCATTCGTCACGCCGAAGGGCATGAGTACAAACTCAAAGTGCCCGTACATTGTTTGGAAAGCCGTCTTTGGTATATCCTCCTGTTTTACTCTAACTTGATGATAACCAGACCTCAAATCAATCTTTGAGAAAACAGTGGCTCCCTTTAATTGGTCAAACAGGTCATCTATCCTCGGAAGGGGATACCTGTTCTTGATCGTTACGTTGTTCAGCGCTCGGTAATCTATGCACAGTCGCATAGATCCGTCCTTCTTCTTCACAAACAGTACCGGAGCTCCCCACGGGGAATGACTAGGGCGAATAAATCCCTTATCCAGCAACTCCTGTAGCTGTTCCTGAAGCTCCTTTAATTCAACCGGCGCCATACGGTAAGGTGCCTTGGAGATCGGGTTGGTACCAGGAACCAATTCGATCTCAAATTCCACCTCTCTATCAGGAGCTAATCCCGGTAATTCATCTGGGAAAACCTCTGGGTAATCGCATACCACCCGGACATCCTCCAGCTTCTGGTTCTTCACTTGACTGGCATCAACCACATATGCTAGAAATCCGGTACATCCTTTGTCTAACATCTTCTGAGCTTGGAGAGTTGATAAATATTTCCCGGTTCTTTTCCTTGGCTCTCCGATGAATTCGAACATAGAACCTGCCTCAGGTCGAAAGACCACCTTTCGCTTACGGCACTCAATAGAAGCACCGTATTTACCCAGGAAATCCATTCCCATTATAACATCATAATCTTGCATGTCGAGTACTATCAGATCGCAGTAAAGTTCCCTTCCTGCAATTCCGACCGGCACCGCACGCAGCACATGAGTGGATGTCATTATTTCTCCCGAAGGTAGGGTCGTTAAGAACCTGCAGTCTAACACTTGCGGAAGCCTATCTATCTTCTTGGTATATGGCACAGAAATGAACGAGTGCGTTGCCCCAGTATCAAATAATGCAGTAGCATACTGACTGAAAATAAGTATCTGACCTGTGACAACCGTAGAAGCTTCCGCAGCGTCTTCCTTGGTAACCGAGAAAACCCTGGCATTCATCATAGTCGGTTGGGCCTCCAGCATCGGGGTACCTTCCGGTTCAGCTTGCATATAGTGTAGTTTCGCTGGGCCACCTTGGTACTGGACGAGTTGTTGGGAAGGTGTCTGGCTCCTGGTAGGACAGTAAGCCGCCATATGCCCTTCCACTCCACAGGTGAAGCACCGATTCGTACCTCTTCGGCATTCCCCGGGGTGCCGTTTTCCGCATGTTGCGCACAAGATAGGCTTGGCCGGTTTATTTGCTGGGCCTCCTTGAGGGTTGTTCAATGACTTCCGTTTACCACTCTGATCTCCCTTCCAGTTGTTATTGACGCCCTGGGGTTTTTGCCCTCCTAAGCGGTGATGAAAGGAAAACATCAAAAAAATGAAAGGAAGAATCGAGAATCCCGGAGTGATCTTGATCCTTACTTTCATTTAGCGCCTTTGCTGATTGATATTGTTTAGATAATGCTCAGTGAGTAGGGCGCTACCAAACAACTCCTCGACGGTCTGTGTTCGGTTAACGCCGCCAGCCACGTTCAAAGCGATTTCGGGCCGCAACATTTTCAGCATAAGTCGGACCCTTTCTTTCTCGGTGCGGACCAGCTCGGGGCATAGGCGAGCTAGTCGATTGAATTTCTTCACGGCTTCATTGACCGAGAGGTCACCCTGTCGAAATTCCGTGAACTCATCGTAATGTCTGTTGGTGACACGCATGTTAAAGAATTCCTCGAAGAACTCCGACTCGAAGTCCGACCACGTCATCTGGTCCACCTGTCTTTTGGCCTTGACCCTCTCCCACCACATTCTGGCATCTCCAGAAAGGCAGAAGGATGCACACTTGATCTTCTCATGCTCCGGCCAGTCTAGCAGCTCCATGGTACTTTCCACTGTCTTGAACCACGCTTGGGCGTCCCACGGTTCGCCAACACCCGAGAAATTTTTCGGTTTCAGTCTCAACCACTGAATCAGATAAGCCTCATGACGTGCTGTAGTGGTCGGGCCTGGCGATGGGTTCTGCATGACTGTGGGCGCTACCGGTATAGCAGTCTGGTTCACTGGTGGAGTAGTGGAATTTTCTTGCTGGTTCATCAATGTGTTAATGGTTTGTTGCTGCTCCGTGACTTGACGCCGGAGCTGTGTTACTAATTGCACCAGGTCAGGCGATGGAGTTGCCTCGTTAAGTCGGTTACTCTGTCTTCTAGCCATGTTTTTCTTCACCAAAGACAAGTATGACCAATATCAGTTCTTTTTTTCCTACCCCTATATTATTCTAAATATTTGATTCATAAAAGAAGATAAAAATATCGTTCATAGTTACATATCCTAAAGTACTTTTCATCATAAACATCCATCATACTTGCATATTCTAGAACCGTAAAACATCCTAGAAGTGCTTACTACTATAAGATACGTAAAGAGGTACTTACTTGGAAGCTGCAGGAAGAGGGCTTGATGTGTGTGTAGTGAGATGGTAACCGCTCTGATACCAACCTGTAACGCCCGCTTTTTTTTTCTCTCTTTCCATAAAGCGACGTTACGTTAACATGGATAGGGCAGGTGGACCTCATAATGCAGCGGAAAACTTTAAACTTACACCAACCTGTACCTACTACCATTCCTAACATGATGACATACGAACTTGGCATATTAACTTCATACTTAGCATCATATCATGTCATACTTAGCATCAGGTCATAGAGTCACATAAGTCATCATTCAAGCACATAAGCAGCAAAGGTAAAGTTCTAGCATAAGACGAGTAAACATATTGTCTTCTTAGCCAAGTCACTACCACACACCTGCATTCTTGCCCTCCTGCTGCTTCCTTACTGTCCCCTTGTGTGATCTGCGGTATAAGAAAATAAGACTATAAGCACACAGGCTTAGTAAGACTCTTTCCTACTCACTAAAACCATTCATCACTTAATAATGAGCACATGAAACATTAACATACTTGTCACTTAATAATGAGCACATGGAACATTAACACACTTGGTGCTCTACTTAGAACATAAGCATCTAGGATCACTTAGCATATATTTGACATGGCATGAATATAAGCATAATAAACACTCTTAGTACGGCATGATACATGGCATAAACCTGAACATAAATAAACATTCCTAGCATGGCATGATACATGGCATAAACATAAACATAATAAACATTCTTAGCATGGCCTGATACGTGGCATAAACATAAACATAAATAAACATTCTTAGTATGGCATGATCCATGGAATAAACATAAACATAATAAACATTCTTAGCATGACATGATACGTGGCATAAACATAAACATAAATAAACATTCTTAGCATGACATGATACATGGCATAAACATAAACATAAGCATAAATCATTTACTATCATGCTTATACATACATAACATGAAACATAAGCATATGACATTACTATCATGGCAGAATGCATAACATGAATGAATGCATGAGTCTAATGCATATACATAAGGATGCTTAACTTTTAAAATCATACTTTTAAATATTTAAACATAATCATAACATCATTGGGGGTCCCCGGCTTGTACCACATACATACATCATAAGCGCGCATCCCTAAGTAAATACGAGGTAGCGAACCCCGACCTACTAGGGTAAGGACAGCATAGTCGGTAGTCCCAAAATCAGGGCGTTCTTAAGGTGCCCATCCCTGTTGCACAGCTTCGGTAGTGCCAGAACCGTGGACAGCATAGTCGGTAGTCCAGAACCGGGGCGTTCTTAAGGTGCCCATCCCTTGGACCCATACTTCGGTCCGGTACAAGCCCATTCATAAAGTAAAATACTTCACATGCTTCATCATTCATACATCATGGCATGCATCTTTATTCATAAACATAGCATGCATCTTCGTTCATAAACATGGCATGCATCTTCCTTCATAAAACATGCATCTTCAATCATAAAACATGGCATGCATCTTCATTCATAAAACATGGCATGCTTACATAAAACATCATTCCTATTCCTAGTGCTTACATGATCATGGCATCTAAGGTAAGTATTGCATTATATCCATCGCACATGATATATTTACATAAACCTTTTTTTTTCCTAATCCATGGGGCTTGCATGGTCATAATACATAAGGTAAGCATCGCATTTCATACATAAGCATGGTATCTATCTCAAGCTTGCATAGTTAGGACTTCCATAAACATGTTACCTATTATCCAAGTGCATGGCATAGAACATAAGACATTCATAAATAAACCCTATTAAGCATGGCATCCAAACATACACACATGAAACATGGTGCTTAAGGTTAGGGTTATAGGTAACTTAATTTCTACCACATGCTTGAACCTTTCTACATACTTCATAATAAGGCATAAACCATCATTCTTCGAACCCTAACTCCACCCAAACCCTAGTGACCATGCTTGGCCGAAACCTACAAGGGAGGGATTCCATCATTCAATGACATGTAAGGTAGCATAAGGAAAAAGAAACAACCATACAATACATCTAAGGCCATAAGGAGCCATTAGGGCTCATGATTAGGGTTTACCCTAACTCTTAGCCCTATTTTTCTAGGGTTGGCCGAAACATGCTTGGACCATGGGTGCTTGAATAAATTCATAAAATTTCCAATTAATCATCTAACACCTTCCATACCATACCATAGGAGCCATTGGACCCCTTACTTGAGGTAAGCCCCAACTTCATGCCCTAGAACCCTTCTTGGCCGAAACCTTTAGGGTCACAAGGCCATGTGAAAATTCACACAAATCACCTTCAACCTCCCTTTGAATCATGGGGATACCCAAAGTACATACTTGAAAGGTTAGGTCCAATCCTAACCAAAGAAGCATGGTGAGGGTCTCAAATCCTAAGGGGTCTTTAGAGTGCTCCAAAAATTCCCCAAAAAGTATATTTATTCTATATTCATCATGATAACACATTAGAAAACATGAGAGGAGTTTTTAACATCACCTTGGACACAAAACCTATAGTGGCCGAAACCTAGGTTAGGGTTCATGGCTTTTCCCCTTTTTTTCCAACATAAAATTCAAACAAGACTTTCATATCATGGTAAACTTCAAGGAGAGCTATTATACCATAGGTGAGAGAGTCTTACCTTGGTTAATCTTGATTATAGACCTTAGATTCGGGAGAAGGATGAAGATCTTGTTGCCTCTTGACCACCCCTAGCCTTTGTACCCTTGTAAAAGCCTTGGATCTTGGAGATGGAGCCTTAGGTGAACTTTTTCCAAGGGAGAATCCCCTCTTGGGGTTTCGGCTAGAGTGAGGGAGGAGGAAGAAGAAAAGTGGATTTGATGGAAGGAAGGAAGTAACTCCCATTCCCTCTCTTTATAACACATTAAGGAGGGTAAGTGAAGAGTGATGGTGTCTCTTCATTTTCCCTAAGCCTTAACCATAATCCACTTCATTTTCTCATAGCACTCCCTTGCTAGGTGAATTGGTTAGAGCATGCATGGTTGTACAAGAGGTCCAAGGTTCAATCCTTGGTGCATACACTAAGTTTTTAATTTATTTATTTATATTATTTCGAGAATCCCTTAAAAATTCCCCCATAATTATGTTAATATTTCTCATTAAAACCCTTTTATATTTCTATAAATTTTTACCTAAGATTCACCAATAATCATGGTACTAGAAAGCCCATATAAGGCCCATTAGTGTCTATTTCCCCAATTTCAATGGAAAAAGCATGGATTTCTAGGTTAAAATTCGTGTTAATGTTTTTAGGTCCCTCGGAAAATTATCTAGACGTGCTCAATATTTTAAAGAAATATTAGGAAAATTTTCCGGGTCGTTACAAACTTAACATTTTAAATCTTAACTTCATATTTTTCAAAATTAAACTTAGCTCAACCTAATCAAATTAAACTAATGAAGCTAAAACCTATCTCACAGAAATACCCATAGGAGTAACATGACTGATAACTCAGATTAGGTGAGACACACTAGGCGGTGAAACTTAGTTTATCTATTACTATACTTCTACAAAAATCGATCTAAATCAGGGTACTTTACGTGTAGGAACATATAGATTTGGACCACTGGATGTTGGATAGTCGATGCTCCAGACATATGACTGGAGACAAATTGAAGTTCACCAAAATCAAGTACAAAAATCTAGGTTCAGTGGCATTTGACAACAATACGATACTTAAGATAATTAGTTCAGGTAATATTGAACTGAACTCAAATTTCATTATTAAAAAGGTACTATTGGTTGATCATTTTAAATTCAACTTACTTAGCATTAGTCAATTTTGTGATACTAGTTATATAGTTACTTTCTCTAATTCAGTCTACCTTATTAGGAACTTACAAGACCAAGAAGTAACCCTTAAGGGAATTAGGAAAAATAATATTAATATTATTAACCTACCATCGTCACCTAAATGTTTTCTAACCCAACAAGATGAAACTAACTTATGACATAGGAGACTAGGTCGTACCCATGCCAAATTAATTTTAAAACTAAGTCAAAATGGACTAGATAATGGTATCCCTAAATTTAGAAATTTTGAAAATTCAATTTGTAACCCATGTCAACAAGGTAAACAAATAAAGTCAACTCACAAACATGTTCAATCAGACCTAGCCTAAGCTACACTTGAGCTCCTACACCTAGACCTATTTGATTCTCATGGAGTCAAGTCACTAAGCGGAAATCGATACTACTTAGTATTATTGATGATTACTCTAGATTTATCTGGGTCAAGTTTTTGAAAACCAAAGATGAAATTTTTGAAATATTTAACACTTTATGTAAAATACTTAAAAATGAAAAGGATACTAAAATCAAAAGAATTAGATGTGATCATGGGGGGGGGGGGAGAATTTGAAATTTTAAAATTTAATAAATTTTATAAAATTAATGAATATACCGATGAATTTTCTTGCCCTAGAACCCCCCCATCAAAATGGGATAGTGGAAAGAAAGAATAGGATCCTTCAAGAAGCTGCTATGACTATGCTTAACGAGTATAATCTATCTAATCAATTTTGGGCAGAAGCAATAAACACAGTCTATTCCATCCAAAATAGGGTCCTAATAAATAAAAGACATAATAAAACTCCCTTTGAAAGTTATTATCACAAACTACCTAATTTATATTATTTAAAAGTTTTTGGGTGTAAAGTACATATCTTAAATACTAAAGACTACTTAGTAAAATTTCAACCAAAATCAACCCTAGGAATTTTTGTAGGGTACTCAACCACAAGTAGGGCATATCGAGTGTATAACAAACATACCCTTAAAATTAAGGAAACTACAAATATAATATTTGATGAAGAAATAGTAACAACACCAACTAATTTATCCAACCTAATCAATTTACCTAACTTAACTAACTTACCCGATTTAACCAATCAACCAAACCTAAACAATTTAGACCAAGACCTAGAAGAAAGAGATTGATATCTAAACCAAACTCAAATCAAATCATTGAACCAATAATTGAACCAAATCAAACAGTTGAACCTGAACTTGAACAACCTGAACCATCCTCTACGACTAGGTCAAATCATCCAACTGACCAAATCTTAGGTGACCCAACCTTAGGTATTAGAACAAGATCATCTTATAGAAACCTAAGCCAAATTACTTTGATTTCTAAGATTGAACCCAAGATAATAAAAGAAGCATTACCTGACCTAGACTGGATTATAGCTATGCAGGAAGAGTTAGTCCAATTTAAGAGAAACCAAGTCTGGGACTTAGTACCAAAATCAGAAGGTAAGACTGTAATAGATACTAAGTGGGTTTTTAGGAATAAGCTAGATGACAAAGGAGAAATAGTAAGAAATAAAGCTCATTAGTAGCTAAAGGATTTAGTCAAATTAAAGGATTGGATTATGATGAAACCTATGCACTTGTAGCCAGACTACAATAAATTATGATGCTTTTAGCTTATACAACCCATAAGAGATTCAAATTATATCAAATGGATGTTAAGTCTATCTTTCTAAATAGATTTATAAGGGAGGAAGTTTATGTAAGTCAACCTCTAGGTTTTGAGAACTTAGAACATCCTAGTTATGTCTTTAGACATAAAAAGGCCCTATATGGACTTAAACAAGTACCTAGAGTCTAGTATGAAAGATTATCCAATTACTTAGTTTCTAAGTGGTTTAACTAAGGCCAAATTGACCCAACTCTATTTGTTAAATCCTTAGAAAATAATATTTTTATTTCCCAAATCTATGTAGATGATATAATTTTTGCCTCAACCAACACAAATTTTTTAAAGGAATTTATAAAAGTAATGGAAAGCGAATTTGAAATGAGCCTTGTAGGTGAGTTAACATTTTTCTTAGGACTTCAAATTAAACAAACTAAAGATGAAAATTATGTTCACTAATTTAAATATGTAAAAGAATTAATTAAAAAATTCAGAATGAAAAACTCCAAAGTCATTAACACCCCTATGACAACTAATGTTAAAATTGATTGTGACCCAGAAGGAAAACCAGTGGACTTGAAGCATTTTAGAAGTGCTATAGGTACCCTACTTTACCTATCTGCTAGCAGACTTGATATTTTATTTGCAGTAGGTATTAGTGCAAGTTACTAAACCTGTGCTAAGGAATCCCACTTAAGTGCTATCAAGAGAATCTTTAGGTACATTAAAGACACTCTAAATGTAGGAATTTGGTATCCTAGGACTTCTAATTTTAACCTACTAGGTTACTCTGACTCAGACTATGCAGGGTGTAAACTAGATAGAAAAAGTATTAGTGAAAGTTGCCAAATGTTAGGTTACAGCTTAGTTTGTTAGTGCACTAGAAAGCAACACTATGCTGCATTATACACAACTGAAGCTGAATATATAGCTCTAAGAGAATATATAGTTCAACTACTATGGATGATGCATACCCTTAAGGACTTCCAATTGACCTACAATAACACTAAAGTCTACATTGATAATATTAATTCAATTAAACTTACAAAAAATCTCATTCACCATTCCAGAACTAACATATTGAAGTAAAATACTATTTTGTTAGGGATCATGTTGTTAGTGATATGAGAAAAGTGTCCTAAGGCAATCGTCTTATGATTGTAATCATTTATTTTAATAAATGAATATTCACTATTTGAGTATACATGTTTATGTATTTGATTGAGATCTTAAACTCATTTACTGAATGTCTGCAATACAATTCACAGCATGAGAGAATTTGTGATGAATTCACAACTAGTGATTATCTCTACATGTGCAATTGTGAAGTATTAAAATTGTCCCTAGTCGATGAATTGATAAAAACGGACACTATCAATTCTGTTGAGACTAGCATGGGTTATTCTATAATCAGCTGATTCTCACTAGCTGGTGACATTGGGATGTCCGGAGATAAACATGAATGCTAGATAAGGGAACTAGTTCATTGGAGTGACTGGCTGTAAAACTTCATATGGTAGTCTACATATAGACATGTCAGTGAAGTTCTTACTGCAGCTTAAGTGCGATGTTCCTTTAACTTGCGGTGTTCAAGTCATCTTGGTCATGGAGACTTATACTTTGACATCTTAAGCAAGCATCTCCAAGGAGGTGTGGACCTAGGATGATTGGGTATAAGTCGAAGTGCCCGAAGATGTTTGAACAACCTACAAAGGATTCACCACTCCTTACGAGGAGATGTATACCCAGGGCCTATCATCGGATTGTTACTCGAAGCCTCTGGCCAGAGCATGACATGTTCAGAGTATGAATCTCTTAGACACATGAGAGTAATTAGAATCCGTAGGACGAGAAAACGTTACTTGGGCTAGGTGTGACGTAGTCAGCCTAGTGGGGACTGACACACATAGACCATGTCCTAAACCAAGTGGGTATAAGATGGTGAAGGGAATGGGGCACGATTCATTATAGCTGCTGAAGGATTTCAGAATTGTTTCTGAGGTCAACCGTTGATCTTTCGATTAATTGGGGATCATGATGTACTACTAGGTGCCACTCATGATCGTTCTATAATTGGTTAATTATAGACGGCCAACATAAATCGAAAGCCTATTTAGTCACACGCACTACGAGTAATCCGAGGGATTTAAAATGAGTTGAAAATTAGATTTTCCAATCAAGAGAGATTAGGTTTGGTTGAGCCAAACGATAAGTCGAATCTGAATTTTTCAAAGACGCATCGGAAGCGTAAAATGGCTAAGTCTTTTGAAGACTTAATAGATGAATTAAATGAGTTTAATTCATTGGGGCGTGGCCTGGATAGGCCGGCCAAAGAGGGTCCCCACCCTCTTTGCTTGGCCGACCACAACAAAGGGAGGGAACCAAATTGTTTGGTTCAATTTATAAAATAAATCAAGTGTGGTTTGTCTTATAAAATTATGGATGATATAAATATTTTATATAAACCAAGGTTTGGTTTATTTTTCATAGAAATTAAAATGAACCATGGATTGGTTTATTTTATTTTATAAAATCAATCATGGATTAATTTACCATGATAAAGAAATTTATATAAAGAAATTTATATAAAATATATTTTTCATGGAAATTAAAATGAACCATGGATTGGTTTATTTTATTTTATAAAATCAATCATGGATTGATTTACCATGATAAAGAAATTTATATAAAGAAATTTATTTTTCATGGAATTTAAAATGAACAATGGATTGGTTTATTTTATAAAATCAATCATGGATTGATTTACCATGATAAAGAAATTTATATAAAGAAATTTATATGATAAATTTCTTATGAAAATTTATTCTATAAGAAAAAGAGACTTGGTTGATTTTTATCATGAATTAAAATATGATTTTAACAATGATATAAAATCAAGACTTGGCATGATGGAATAAGTCATAGAAAATTTATATGATAAATTTCTTATGAAAATTTATTCCATAAGAAAAAAGAGACTTGGCGGTTGAGAGGCCACTATATAAAGGACCTAAGGCAAGGCTTGGAATTCATTCGAAATAATCCAAGTATTCTTGCTTGGGCTCTCTCCCTCTCCTCCCTTCTTCCTCTTGGCCGGCCACAAGCCTCTCCCCCTTTCTTCTTGCCGTGAGCACAAGGAGAAGCACCGAGGCGACGAAGTTCTTCCGTTGGGACGATCTTCCTCTTCGGCCATCATCACCTTGGGATTGGGCGCAAGTCATCTTCCTCCTTCTCGCCGGAATTGTGATTCCGACCAACCTTGGTGGTGAGTTTTTCCGATGTGATTACTTCTCTCTTGGTTTTTGTCGCATTCCCGGACAATCTAGTAGTTCTCGAGAACACGAAACTCGTGGCTTTGCGAAGTCATCTCGAAGATACTCGGCGTGGACGCGAATAGAGGCGGAGCTTCCGAGGGACGCTTACGGTTGGATCTCGTCCCTTTCTTCGAGTTATGCGAGGTAACAAGTAAATTAGTTTACGTTTCTGCAAAATTTTAAATATATGATCATGTCTACACAACATAAGGTTGCATGCTTAGATGTGTGGTTAAATAATTTGAGAAATTATTTATGCTAAACCTTCCGCTGCACGTAATTAATTTTCAAATTATGAACCCACATCCATGTCAACATGCACCCGGTCCCAACAGTAGTATCAGAGCCGGTTGGTGTTCGACATAATCATATAATTGTTTTGCGGAAAACTTTGTCATGATCTCAATTTTGAAAAAATTTTCAATTATGGAAACTTTCCAATTATGGTAAATTTTAGATTTAGGAATTTCAAAGTTTGGAAACCCTCATGAAATTTCGCAAACTTTTGAAATTTCCCTGTTTATGAAATTTTATGATAATTATGAAAACTTTTCATTTTTGGAAACTTTCCAATTTTGGAAATTTTTTATTTTGGAAATTTTCTAATTTTGGAAATACGTAAGTTTTCTTTATACCAGAAACTTACAATTATTCTGAAAATTTTTTATTTTTCGAAACTTTCCATTTATGGAAAGCTCGCAATTTTGGACACTTTCTTTCAAGAAAGTCTAGACAAATTATGGGAATATTAATTGACATTTAAATTCATAATTAGAAATTAAATTATTTACAAAATTCTTTATTTTGGATTGAGCCTCGGGGAGCCGTCCAATTTAAAGTTAGTTGTTATAATTAAATTTCCTAAATTGAATTTAAATTGTCAAATGTTTAATTTGGATTGAGCCTCGGGGAGCCGTCCAAATTATATTATCAATAAATTTTTATTTTGGATTGAGCCTCGGGGAGCCGTCCAAATTAAGTTATTTATTGATATTAATTTTCCATAAATAAAATATGTGATCAAATCTTGGAAATTTTTGAGGTGATTCTCAAATGATAATTTCCTTATTTGATTTATGAGGTGATGCTCTTACATATTATTGTCTCCAAAATTAATTAGGAAAATTGTTTCCTATAGAGTATATTTCCTTAAATAAGATTTTCATGAAAATAATATGTGGTTGAATTAAGGGAATCTGTCTCTTAATTTAATAAGATTTGATTTAAAGAAATCAAAGTCTTAAACATATTATTTCCGAAATTGATAATGACAATTTAGGATATTGTTTCCCAAAACAATTCCTTGAATAAAGTGTGAAATTAGAATTAGGAAATCCGGTTCCTAATTCAATTAATGAGACTTGATAAATTAAGTCACATACATACTTTATTAAGGAAATCGTTAGAACATGACATAATTATATGTCATGAATGTGCTTAAAAGAAAAGGATGAGACCCAAAACCCCTTACAAAATATTAAGGCCAACACCTTCCATTAATATGGTTAGAACCGGAGTTTTGTTTCTCGTTTGGGTTGATGGACACATCCTTGCCCGGCTTGAACCTCGACATGTTCAAACCATGGAATTAGTTTATGATTAATATAGTTGGAGTCAGAGGTCAATCCTTAGTTTTGGTTGTTGGTGTTGGTGACGAGATGGCTAGAGAGGGGGGGTGAATATAGCCAATCACTTTTTCTTCGAGAAGTTAGCAAGTTTTTGCACTCGAAGTTGTTAGTAGCACAGCGGAAGTATGGAAAACAGAATGTGCAGAAACTAAAACAGAAAAACTAACTCATGAAGATGGAGGATGATGGTATAAGCATCCATATGCTCATGCTGCTTTTGCAGCTCAGGTACCATAGAGGCTAGCATGATGCAACTCGCAAGTTCAGAATCGGTCACATGTTTCTGATAGGCCAACAATTGGTCTGGAGTTGCATTTTCTGGAGGACGGTCAGGAAGTTGATCTTCAAGGACATAAGCAAGCTTCTCTGCCTTGAGGACTATCTTCAGGTTTCGAAGCCAGTCCATGAAGTTTGGCCCAGTCAGTTTATTGGTGTCCAAAATGGAACGCAAATTCAGAGAAGACATGATCGAGTGATTAACCTAGAAATACAAATTGAGCTTATGTGAGAAGAATGATTAAAAAATGTATCAATATACATTAATAAAAATCCTATTTATTTTTCAAATTGAATTACCCTTTTTATCAATTCGGGAGATCGTAGGAACATCTCCAAATAGGTTGATATCCAACCATAGATAAGAACCACCATGGCTGTGGCCATCAAGTTTTTCTTAGCTATGAAGGTAGGTAATTATACCGATTACATATCACATATATGTAACTATCACTTTATGCTATCAACTAATTGAATGTTTGCATAAATCATTGGGTTGTTAACTCGTTAACAAGTATGCAACAATATACATAGCACCTAACTGCACCTCTCTTTACATCGACCTTGGCTGTGGCACAACAAATCGATGTTCCAAGCTTAAGGCTGACCCATTAATCATGAAATAGTTTTAATCTGGTTGGAACTCATTCAACCATTTAATCAGGCTTGGATGTGTCCAACAACCAAAACTAAGGATTGACCTCTGACTCCAACTATATTATTCATAAACTAATTCCATGGTTTGAACATGTTGAGGTTCAAGCCGGGCATGGATGTGTCCATCAACCCAAACGAGAAACAAAACTCCGATTCTAACCATATTAATGGAAGGTGTTGGCTTTAATATTTTGTAAGGGGTTTTGGGTCTCATCCTTTCCTTTTAATGCACATTCATGACATATAATTATGTCATGACTAACGATTTCCTTAATAAAGTATGTATGTGACTTAAGTTATCAAGTCTCATTAATTAAATTAGGAACCGGATTTCCTAATTCTAATTTCATACTTTATTAAAGGAATTGTTTTGGGAAACAATTTCCTAAATTGTCATAATCAATTTCGGAAATAATATGTTTAAGACTTTGATTTCTCTAAATCAAATCTTATTAAATTAAGAGAGAATTCCCTTAATTCAACCACATATTATTTTCATGAAAATCTCATTTAAGAAACTCTATAGGAAACCATTTTCCTAATTAATTTTGGAGACAACAATATGTAAGAGCATCACCTCTTAAATCATATTTTATTTATGGATTTAATTAATTACAACAAATCGTTTTCTATGGATGGCTCCCCGAGGCTCAGATACCCAAAGAAAAGTAATTTGTCGTAAATCCAATTTGGTCCGCTTCGGAAGCGCAACCAAATTAAACGTGACAATTTCATTTAAAATTGGGAAATTAAATTACAACAACTAACTTTAAATTGGACGGCTCCCCGAGGCTCAATCCAAAATAAAGAATTTTGTTGATAATTCAAAAACCAATTCAAATTTAATTGTCAATTAATTGTCCATAAATTTGTCTAGACTTTCTTGAAAGAAAGTGCCCAAAATTGCGAGATTTCATAATAGGTTTTCAGAATAATTGTAAGTTTTCGGTACAAAGAAAACTTACATATTTCCAAAATTAGAAAATTTCTAAAATAGAAAATTTCCAAAATTGGAATGTTTCCAAAGATGGGAAGTTTTCACAATTATCATAAAATTTCAGAAACTAGAAAATTTCAAAAGTTTGCGAAATTTCATGAGGATTTCCAAACTTAGAAATTCCTAAATCTAAAATTTATCATAATTGGAAAGTTTCCATAATTAGAAAATTTTCCGAAATTGAGATCATGACAAAGTGTTCTGCAAAACAATTATATGATTATGTTGAACACTAACCGGCTTTGATACCACTGTTAGGACCGGGTGCATGTTGACAAGGATACGGGTTCGTAATATTTTAAAATTTTACGTGCAGCGGAAGAATTAGCATAAAATAATTTCACAAATTATTTTAACCACGTATCTAGCATGCGACCTTATGATGTGTGGACGTAATCATAAATTAAAACATTGAGGAAAAGTAAACTAATTTACTTTGTACCTCGCGTAACTTGAAGAAAAGGGACGAGATCCAACCGTAGCGTCCCTTGGAAGCTTCACCTCTATTCGCGTCCACGCCGAGTTCTCTTCGGGATGACTTCGCAAAGTCACGAGTTTTGTGCCGATGAGAACTACTAGATTCTCTAAAGGCACAACTAGAAGAAAAAGAGAAAAGAATGGAAACTAACCAACAAGATGCGGAATCTAAATTCCGGGAAGAGAGGAGTTGCGATCCGCTTCTTCTTCTTCTTGTTTGGCTCCTTCTTGGTAATCCTTGCTCACGCCAACCCTTGGAAGGGTGAAGGTTGCGCCGGCCCTAGGTTGGACAAGGGGCGCCGGCCCTAAGTGTGGCAAGGGGCGCCAGCCCTAGGAGGGAAGGAGAAGGAGAAAAGAATAAGAGAGAGAGAGGGAGAGAATTAATCTCTTGATTACTCTCTTGATCAAGGAATTCAAGCCTAGCCTTGGTTCCTTTATATAGTAACCTCTCCCTTGCCAAGTCTCCCTCTTAACGGAATTTTCATAAGAAATTTATCCTATAAATTCTCTTATTAATTATTCCGTTTAAGCCAAGTTTTATTATAACTAACTTTATAATAAAACAAATACCTTCTCTCCTTCTATTATGGAATAAATTTTATAAGAAATTTATAAACTTTCTTATTATGGAAAAATCAATTCATAATTGATTTTATAAAATTAAAATAAACTATTTCATGGATCATTTTAATTTCCATAAAAGAATAAATTTCTATAAATTTATTTATATAAATTTCTTTACACAAATTTATTTATCCATAATTTGTAAAACAAATCGCGCTAGATTTATTTTATTAATTAAACCAAATAAATTGGTTTATCCTCCTTTTAATGGCCGGCCAAACCAAAGAGGGTTGGCACCCTCTTTGGCCGGCCAAACTGAGCCGAACCGTCGCGAATTAAACTCATTTAATTCGCCCAATAAGCCTTCAAAAGACTTAGCCATTTTAAGTTTCCGTTGCGTCTCTGATTAACTCAGATTCGACTTATTTCTCTTGATCGAAAAATCCAATTTTCAACTCGTTTTAAATCCCTCGGATTACTCGTAGTACGTGTGACTAAATAGGCTTTCGATTTATGTTGGCCGTCTATAATCAACCAATTATAGAACGATCATGAGTGGCACCTAGTAGTACATCATGACCCCCAATTAATCGAAAGATCAACGGTTTGACCTCAGAAGTAATTCTGAAATCCTTCAGCAGCTCTAATGAATCGTGCACCATTCCCTTCACCATCTTATACCCACTTGGTTCAAGACACGGTCTATTTGTGTCAGTCCCCACTAGGCTGACTACGTCACACCTAGCCCAAGTCGTGTCTTTCTCGTCCTTTGGATTTCTAATTACTCTCATGTATTTAAGAGACTCGCACTCTAAACATGATATGCTCTGACCAGAGGCTTTGAGTAATAATCCGACTATAGGCCTGGGTATACTTCTCCTCGCAAGGAGTGGTGAATCCTTTGTAGGCTGCTCAAACATCTTCGGGCACTTCGGCTTATACCCAATCATCCTGGGTCCACACCTCCTTGGAGATGCTTGCTTAAGATGTTAAAGTATAATTCTCCATGACCAAGATGACTTGAACACCGTAAGTCAAAGGAACATCGCACTTAAGCTGCAGTAATAACTTCAGTGACATATCTATATAGATTACCATATGAAGTTTTACAGCTAGTCACTCCAATGAACTAGTTCCCTTAACTAGCATCCATGTTTATCTCCGGACATCCCAATGTCACCAGCCAGTGAGAATCAGCTGATTAGAGAATAACCCATGCTAGTCTCAACAGAATTGATAATGCCCGTTTTTATCAATTCATCGACTAGGGATATTTTCAATACTTCACAATTGCACATTTAGAGATAATCACTAGTTGTGATCCCATTACAAATTCTCTTATGCTGTGAATTGTATTGCGGACATTCAGTAGATGAGTTTAAGATCCCAATCAAATACACAAACATGTATACTCAAATAGTGAATTATCATTTATTAAAATGAATATTTACAATCATAAGGCGATTGCCTTAGGACACTTCTCTCATATTACTAACATAATTCTCCAGGATGGGAATTTGCACCTAACCCTCCAAGTTAGGACTTTTCACCTAGCCCTCCAAGCTAGGACTTTTCACCCAACCTTTCCGAATTAAGACTTTTCCAACACCTAGCCCTCCAAGCTAGGACTTTTCAACACCTAACCCTCCAGGTTAGGATTTTCCAGCACCTAGCCTTCCAGACTAGGATTTTCAACACCTAACCCTCCAGGTTAGGATTTTCCAACACCTAGCCCTCCAGACTAGGATTTTCCATACCATACCTGATCCCCGATCAGGACTTAATCATAATCAATAATCATCCACCTAAACATAAATTGGTGTCAACACCAAAACAACAATCAGGGCCAGACTGCATCAACAGTTGGACACATCCAAGCCTGACTAAACGGTTGAATGAGATCCAACCATATTAAAACTATTTCATGATTAATGGGTCAGTCTTAAGCTTGGAGCATCGATTTGTTGTGCCACAGCTAAGGTCGATGTAAAGAGAGGTGCAGTTGGGTGCTATGTATATTGTTGCATACTTGTTAATGAGTTAATAACCCAATGATTTATGCAAAAATTCAATTAGTTGATAGCATAATATGATAGTTACATATATGTAATATGTAATCGGTATAATTACCTACCTTCATAGCTAAGAATAACTTGATGGCCCCAGCCATGGTTGTTCTTATCTATGGATGGATATCAACCTATTTGGAGATGTTCCTACGATCTCCCGAATTGATAAAAAGGGTTATTCAATTCGAAAAATAAATAGGATTTAATGAATGTATATTGATGCATTCTTTATCATTCTCATCACATAACCTTAATTTGTATTTCTAGGATAATCATTTGATCATGTCTTCTCTGAATTTGCGTTCCATTTTGGACACCAATAAGTTAACTAAGGACAAAAGGATTGAAAAAGCACCAAAAGGCAATTGCCATCATTGTGGCAAGGAGGGCCACTGGCGAAGAAACTGCAAGGTTTATCTTGAGTCCTTGAAGAAGAAGGCATCCGATGCCCCATCCTCTTCAGGCATTTTTGTTATTGAATGTCACTCTATTTCCTCATACACCTGGGTACTTGATACTGGGTGTAGCTCACATATATGTAATGACATACAGGGGCTAAGGAATAGAAGAAGACTCGTCAAGGGAGAAGCAAATTTGCAAGTTGGAAATGGAGCAAAGATTGCTGCTATTGCCATCGGAACATATTTGCTAAAGCTCCCTACTGGACTTGTCTTAGAATTCGATAATTGTTATTTTGTTCCTTCATTAATAAAGAACATTGCATCTATTTCATGCTTGAATGAAAAGGGTTGCCATTTAACTTTTAGTAACAATTGCTGTTACATAACTTTAAATGGTGTTCTTTATGGGACCGGAACTTTGTGCAATGGTATCTACACGTTAGATTTATCCAGTGACATTTTCAATATCGAAGTTAGCAACAAACGTGCTCGAATAGATAATCAAATAGACTCCTATATGTAGCATTGTCGTCTTGGCCATATAAGCAAGAAACGCATGACCAAATTACACCGATGTGGAAATCTAGAATCATTTGAATCCGGTTCATTTGATACATGTGAATCATGCCTAAAAGGCAAGATGGCCAAATTACCCTTTTCCGGAAAAGGTAAACCAGTGGGAGAATTGCTTGGTCTAATACATACTGATGTATATGGACCAATGTCAACTCTTGCACAAGGAGGCTATAGCTACTTCATTACCTTTATCGATGATCACTCACGATTCGGGTATGTGTTCTTAATGAAACACAAATTTGAAGCTTTTGAGAAATTCAAAGAGTTCAAATGTGAAGTAGAGAAACAGCTTGGCAAAAGTATTAAGATACTTCGATCCGATCGGGGTGGTGAATACTTAAGTCAAGAGTTTCAAGATTATCTTAGGGACAATGGGATATTGTCTCAATGGACTCCGCCATATACACCACAGCATAATGGTGTATCTGAGAGGCATAACCGAACCTTGATGGACATGGTTAGATCTATGATAAATCATGCAACTCTTCTAAAATCCTTTTAGGGCTATGCGCTTAAGACAGCTGTTTACTTGCTAAATAGAGTCCCGACCAAGGTAGTCTCTACTACTCCATATGAGACGTGGAATAGTAAGAAACTTCATTTATCTCACCTAAAGATATAGGGTTGTCCTGCTTATGTAAAGCGGACTATATCAGACAAATTGGATGCTAAGTCTGATAAATGTCTATTTATTGGATACCCTAAGGAAACGAAGGGTTACCAATTCTATCATCCCTTGAAACAAAAGGTGTTTGTTTCAAGGCATGCCATATTTCTAGAAAAAAAATTTCTTTTACAACAAACAGTGGGAGTAGCATTGAACTTGAAGAAGTTCAAGAAACTCCAATAGACATTACAGAGACACCTAGTCTAGACCCACAACCGATAACTCATAATGATGAGCTATCAGTTGAACCTAAAACAACACCACTTCTTCGTAGGTCTGATAGGACACACAATATTCTAGAGAGATACGGATTTCTCATAAGTGAATCGAACGACGTGTTACTCATTAACAATGACGAACCCATCAATTATGAAGATGTTCTGAATAATTCAGAAAGGGATAAATGGCTTGAAGCCAAGAAGTCGGAAATGGATTCCATGTACAAAAATCAAGTATGGGACTTGGTTAACCCACCTGAAGGGATTAAGCCCATAGGGTGCAAGTGGGTTTTCAAGAAGAAAACTGACATGGAAGGTAATGTTGTTATCTTTAAGGCTAGATTAGTGGCAAAAGGATATCGTCAGAAACAAGGAATTGATTATGACGAAACCTATTCGCCAGTAGCTATGCTTAAATCCATTCGGATGCTCTAGGCCATAGCAGCTCATTATGATTATGAGATATGCCAAATAGATATGAAAACAGCTTTCCTTAGTGGAAACCTGCTTGAGGATGTATACATGATACAACCTGAAGGTTTCACAACGGTTGATAAAACCAAAGTATGCAAGCTTCGACGATCCATATATGGACTAAAGCAAGCATCTAGGAGCTGGAACATCCATTTTGATGAGACAATCAAAGAGTTTGATTTCTCACAAAATCCTGACGAACCTTGTGTGTACAAGAAGGTTAGTGGGAGTGCAGTCGTATTCCTAATGTTGTATGTCGATGACATATTACTTATAGGAAACGATATATCAGTCTTACAGTCAGTTAAAATTTGATTGTCCAAAACTTTCTCCATGAAAGACCTGGGAGAAGTAACTTATATCCTTGGGATTAGAATCTATAGAGATAGATCAAAATGATTGCTTAGTCTTTTGCAGTCTACATTATAGACCGAGTGCTAAAAGGGTTTAGCATGTCGGAATCCAAGAAAGGTTACCTTCCCATCAAGTATGGGATCAACCTTTCGAAATCTATGTGTCCGTGCACAGAAGACGAGAGGATTTGCATGAATAAGATTCCTTATGCATCCGCGATAGGATCTATCATGTATGCTATGTTATGTACTTGGCCCGATGTATCGTATGCTCTGAGCGTCACAAGCAGATACCAGTCTGATCCAGGAATGGATCATTGGGCGGCTGTCAAGACAATCCTCAAGTACTTAAGAAGAACTAAGGATGTGTTCCTAATACATGGAGAAGGTGATATTGTAATACGTGGGTATATAGATGCCAGTTTCCAAACAGATAAGGATGACTCCAAATCTCATTCTGGATACGTATTTATTTTGAATGGAAGCGCAATAAGTTGGAAGAGTTCTAAGCAAGACATCGTAGCGTATTCTACCACGAAAGGGGAATATATTGCAGCTTCGGAAGCAACAAAAGAAGCAGTCTGGATCAAGAAGTTCATCTCAGAACTTGGTGTGGTTCCAACCATTGATGAAGCAATACTGGTTTATTGTGACAACAATGGAGCTATTGCACAAGCAAAGGAACCAAGGTCTCATCAGCGATCCAAACATGTGCTTCGCCGCTATCATCTGATCAGAGAGATTATAAGTAGGAATGATATACAAATTAGAAAAATTCTCACTGAAAGGAATTTAGCGGATCCTTTAACTAAGGCCTTGCCTCAAAGCAAGTTTGAGGGTCATGTTAGAGCCTGTGGTATTGGATACCGTAGCGATTGGCATTAGGCCAAGTAGGAGTTTGTTAGTGATATGAGAAAAGTGTCCTAAGGCAATTGCCTTATAATTGCAATCATTTATTTTAATAAATGAATATTTACTATTTGAGTATACATGTTTATGTATTTGATTGAGATCTTAAACTCATTTACTAAATGTCCGCAATACAATTCACAACATGAGAGAATTTGTGATGAATTCACAACTAGTGATTATCTCTACATGTGCAATTGTGAAGTATTGAAATTTGTAACGACCCGGAAAATTCTCTTAATATTTTCTTAAAATATTAAGCATGTCTAGATAATTTTCTGAGGGACCTAGAAATATTAATGCGAACTTTGGCCTAGAAAATCCATGTTTTCTCATTTAAATTGGGAAAAAGGGCACTAATGGGCCTTATATGGGCTTTTTAGTACCATGATTATTGGTGGATTTTAGGTGAAAATTAGTATAAATATAAAGGGGTTTTAATGAGAAATATTTACATAATTATGGGAGAATTTTTAAGGGATTTTCGAAATTTATAGAAAATAAATAAAAATAAAATAGGAAAAAATTAGTGCATGGACCAAGGATTGAACCTTGGACCTCTTGTACAACCATGCATGCTCTAACCAATTCACCTAGCAAGGGAATGTTATGAGGAAATGAAATGGAGTTTGGTTAAGGCATAAGGGAAGAGGAAGAGACACCATGACTCTTCACTTACCCTCCTTAATGGGTTATAAAGAAGGGGGTTTGGGAGTTACCTTCTTCCTTCCATCAATTGCATTTTCTTCCTCCTCCTCCCCTCATCCTAGACGAACACCACAAGGAAGATTTTCCCTTGGAAAAGCTTCACAAGAGGGTCTCATCTCCAAGATCTAAAGGTTTCCCAAGGTTACAAGGGCTAGAGGTGACTTAAGGTCTAAGGAGTTCTTTTGATTCTCTATAATCAAGGTGAAAAATCAAGAAACTGCAAGGTAAGACCCCCTCACCTGTGGTGTAATGGCTTTTCCTTGATATGGATATGATCTAAGTTTTTATTTAAAGATCTAAGATGAAAATCCATGAAGAAGAAGTTAAGGTTTCGGTCACTTGCAAGTTTCATGGCTAGGTTTAGTTTCTAACTCTCAAATGATGGTTCTTATGATTTATTATGATGTAAGTGTTGTTGGTGGTAATTTACATGAAATTTTACATGATTATAAGGCCTAATGAATTTCGGCCAAGAACCCTAACCCATGGTTGGACCTTGATCTAACCATTCAACATATAAGTTTTGGTTCCCTATGGCATGATGGGTAGAAATTATGTTTTATAGGAATTTTTCATGAACTTTAGGGACCCTTAAAGTTTCGGCCAAGAGCAAGAACTAGGGTAAAGGATTAGGGTTGTCCTTAAGTATGGAATCAAATGTTTCCTATGGCCTAGTATGTATGTATGAGATGTTGTTTGGGAATTTATGTGAAGTTTTCATGGACCTAGGGTTCCTTGGGGCTTTCGGCCAAGGACATAACCTAGGGCTAGGGTTGGGTTGAAACTACAAAGATGCTTGTTTATAGGTTACTAAGATGTATGTTTAAGTATGATGGAAGAATTTCTATGTTAACCAAACCCTTAGTTTATATGTCATGAATTATATGTTAGGTCACTTGTGGTGATAACTCATAAATGTTTAGACATGTGCCATGATTTATGAATGATATGTATGTATGCCATGTTTTATGAATAATATGTATGTATGCCATGTTTTATAAATGATATGTAGGTATGTCATATTTTATGAATGAGATGTAAGTATGCCATGGTTTATAAATGATATGTAGGTATGCCATGTTTTATGAATGATATGTATGTATGCCATGATTTATGAATAATTTGTATGTATGCCATGCTTTATGAATGATATGTACATATGCCATGTTTAAGAATGAAAATGATGAATGAAGTTAAAGTTCATGCCTACGATGCTTAATGATGATATGGAATGAAAATGAAGAATGAAGTTAAAGTTCATGCCTTCAAGGCATAACGATGATGTTAAGTATGATGAATGAATGAATATGCTATGAATGATTATGAACGAAGAAGCATGTGAAAGTATTTTATTTTATGAATGGGCTTGTACCGGACCTAAATAAGGTCCACGGTTCTGGACTACCGATGAAGCTGTCCACGGTTCGGGACTACCGATGAAGCTGTCCTTACGGTTCGGGACTACCGATGAAGCTGTCCTTACCCTAGTAGGTCGAGATTAGCTACCTCGTATTTACTTAGGGATGCGCGCATATGATGTATAAATGTGGTACAAGCCAGGGCCCAATGAATGTTATGATTATGTTAAGTATTTAAAAGTATGATTTTAAAGATTAAGCATCCTTATCATATATGCATTTGCCACATGCATCCATCCATGATATGCATTATGTTTATGAAAAGTATGTCTATGCAAGGTAGGTTGATGCAAAGTATGATAATGCAAAGTATGTTCATGTTAATTAGGATGCCATGATAATGTTTATTGTTCATGTTAATTATGATGCCATGATTATGTTTATTGTTCATGTTAATTATGATGCCATGATTCTGTTTATTGTTCATGTTAATTAGGATGCCATGATTATGTTTATTGTTCATGTTAATTAGGATGCCATGATTATGTTTATTGTTCATGTTAATTAGGATGCCATGATTATGTTTATATGTTCATGTTAATTATGATGTCATGATTATGTTTATTGTTCATGCTAATTTATGATGCCATGATTTATTTATGTTTATGCTAAGTTAGGATGTCATGATTTTGTTTACGTTCATGCTAATTTATGATGCCATGATTTTAATTATGTTCATGCCAAATTATAGTGCCATGATTTTATTTATGTACATGCCAGATTATAATGCCATGATTTATTTATGTTCATGCAAATTTATGATGCCATGATTTAATTTATATTCATGCCAAATTTAATTCCATGATTTTATTCATGTTCACGTTAGACTATGATGCCATGATGATATCTATGTTCATGTTGATGCCATGATGATATCTATGTTCATGTTTATACGACGTATGGATTTTGTGAGTAGGAAAAGGGTCTTACTAAGCCTCCGTGCTTATAGTTTTATTTTCTTATACCGCAGATTAAGCAAGAGATTTCAAAGGAAGCAGCAGGAGAGGCAAGACTATGTGTGTGTGGTAGTGACATGGCCAAGAGTCCCTCTCATTTCACTGATTGCATGTTTTGTTATCTTACAATACTTATGTTGGTTATGCTCTACTTATGATAGCTATGCCTATGAAACAACCTACTACTTATGAAGTTATGGATAAAACTACTTGCTACCTGAAAGGCTTATGAATGAATTATGGAAAGTAAATAATCATGATGCTATGCATGCTGGTAATAGGTTACCTGAAATGCTCATGAAAGCTTATGAATGTGTTACGAAAAGTTGATATCATGATGCTAGATATGTGTATATGATTTAAGCACTAATTGTATGGTTAAAAGCATGTGAAAAAGAATTTATGATTCCGTAGCATTAAGATGTGTTATATGCTCATGTATGGTTAGCGTAACGCCGCTTTATGAAAAAAAAAAAAGCGGGCGTTACAAAATTGTCCCTAGTCGATGAATTGATAAAAACGGACACTATCAATTTTGTTGAGACTAGCATGGGTTATTCTCTAATCAGCTGATTCTCACTGGCTGGTGACATTGGGATGTCCGGAGATAAACATGAATGCTAGTTAAGGGAACTAGTTCATTGGAGTGACTGGCTGTAAAACTTCATATGGTAGTCTACATATAGACATGTCAGTGAAGTTCTTACTGCAACTTAAGTGCGATGTTCCTTTGACTTGCGGTGTTCAAGTCATCTTGGTCATAGAGACTTATACTTTGACATCTTAAGCAAGCATCTCCAAGGAGGTGTGGACCCAGGATGGTTGGGTATAAGCCGAAGTGCCCGAAGATGTTAGAACAGCCTACAAAGGATTCACCACTCCTTGCGAGGAGATGTATACCCAGGGCCTATCGTCGGATTGTTACTCGAAGCCTCTGGCCAGAGCATGACATGTTCAGAGTATGAATCTCTTAGATACATGAGAGTAATTAGAATCCGTAGGACGAGAAAACGTTACTTGGGCTAGGTGTGACGTAGTCAGCCTAGTGGGGACTGACACACATAGACCATGTCCTAAACCAAGTGGGTATAAGATGGTGAAGGGAATGGGGCACGATTCATTATAGCTGCTGAAGGGTTTCAGAATTGTTTCTGAGGTCAACCGTTGATCTTTCGATTAATTGGGGATCATGATGTACTACTAGGTGCCACTCATGATTGTTCTATAATTGGTTAATTATAGGCGGCCAACATAAATCGAAAGCCTATTTAGTCACACACACTATGAGTAATCCGAGGGATTTAAAACGAGTTGAAAATGGGATTTTCCAATCAAGAGAGATTAGGTTTGGTTGAGCCAAACGATAAGTCGAATCTGAATTTTTTAGAGATGCATCGGAAGCGTAAAATGGCTAAGTCTTTTGAAGACTTAATAGATGAATTAAATGAGTTTAATTCATTGGGGCGTGGCCTGGATAGGTCGGCCAAAGAGGGTCCCCACCCTCTTTGCTTGGCCGGCCACAACAAAGGGAGGGAACCAAATTGTTTGGTGCAATTTATAAAATAAATCAAGTGTGGTTTGTTTTATAAAATTATGGATGATATAAATTTTTTATATAAACCAAGGTTTGGTTTATTTTTCATAGAAATTAAAATGAACCATGGATTGGTTTATTTTATTTTATAAAATCAATCATGGATTGATTTACCATGATAAAGAAATTTATATAAAGAAATTTATATAAAATTTATTTTTCATGGAAATTAAAATGAACCATGGATTGGTCTATTTTATTTTATAAAATCAATCATGGATTGATTTACCATGATAAAGAAATTTATATAAAGAAATTTATTTTTCATGGAAATTAAAATGAACCATGGATTGGTTTATTTTATAAAATCAATCATGGATTAATTTACCATGATAAAGAAATTTATATAAAGAAATTTATATAAAGAAATTTATATGATAAATTTCTTATGAAAATTTATTCCATAAGAAAAAGAGACTTAGTTGATTTTTATCATGAATTAAAATATGATTTTAACCATGATATAAAATCAAGACTTGGCATGATGGAATAAGTCATAGAAAATTTATATGATAAATTTCTTATGAAAATTTATTCCATAAGAAAAAAGAGACTTAGCGGTTGAGAGGCCACTGTATAAAGGACCCAAGGCAAGGCTTGGAATTCATTCGAAATTATCCAAGTATTCTTGCTTGGGCTCTCTCCCTCTCCTCCCTTCTTCCTCTTGGCCGGCCACAAGCCTCTCCCCCTTTCTTCTTGCCGTGAGCACAAGGAGAAGCACCGAGGTGACGAAGTTCTTCCATTGGGACGATCATCCTCTCCGACCATCATCACCTTGGGATGGGCGCAAGTCATCTTCCTCCTTCTCGCCGGAATTGTGATTCCGGCCAACCTTGGTGGTGAGTTTTTCCGATGTGATTACTTCTCTCTTGGTTTTTGTCGCGTTCCTGGAGAATCTAGTAGTTCTCGAGAACACGAAACTCGTGGCTTTGCGAAGTCATCCCGAAGATACTCGGCGTGGACATGAATAGAGGCGGAGCTTCCGAGGGACGCTTATGGTTGGATCTCGTCCTTTCTTCGAGTTATGCGAGGTAACAAGTAAATTAGTTTACGTTTCTGCAAAATTTTAAATATATGATCATGTCTACACAACATTGGGTTGAGATACTTAGGTCTATGCCTTAACTCAGGATACTTTAAGTCAATGCATCAAGAGTAGTTGGGGCAATAAATATAAATGAATATTAATCAAGTTAATTAATAAAACTTAGAAAGTCTAACTTGATCAGACTACTTAACTTGACCAACCCAAGTGAAAGCTACTATTTTATAACAGTTAGTAAATAATAAACTAGGTTAGACAGGGGCCCAAAGAATTATGATTTGATAATTTTTCAATTTTTTTAAATTACTGCATGATTTACTTTGCTTAGACTTAAATCATGCTTGGACTCAAAAGTGTATATTAACATGGTTCAAATTCTATTTTTTTCAGCTTAGTTCTTTGTTATTGCTTAATTATTTCAAAATTGTTACTTAGAATTTATCATTATTTTACTTAAATCTTTTTTGCTCAAAATTTTTTACTTATGTTTTCAAAACTTACAAGTTCTGATACTCAATTTTTTTTTACTTTCTCCCTAATCATTTTTTTTCAAAAAAAGGAGAGAGTAGAGAAAAGTAAATATTCTTTCAAAAATAAAATATTTGTTGCAAAAACCTTTTTGATAAATGGCAAAGGGGGAGAGTAGAAAAAGTAAAGTTATTTTTTTTCTTTCTCAAAACTTTATTTTTTTAAGATTTCGAAAGAATGTTTTTTTTAAAGAAAACTCTATTTTTTCTTCAAAAGATGTTTCCACCTTAACTTAAAGTTTTTTTTGTTAAATGATATTCAGAAGTTTTCAAAACACATTTTCAAAATTATACTTAGAATTATTTTTCAATGTAATAAACTTTTTTATACTTAGAATTTTTCAAAGAAGTTAGAAAATCTTTCAAATTGAAAAATTACATGTTTTTCAAAAGCTTCAGGGAGAGAATTTCAAATCAAGGGGGAGCTTTATGCACTATTTCAATTTCGCAAAGTATTTTTTTTAAATTAAAAAACCTAGGGGGAGATAACTTACCAAGGGGGAGAGTTAAAAAATTTTCAAAATTTTCAAGCCTTAGGAAAATTACTTTAATATTAAATCTATTACTTAATTGTATTTCATTTCTTGCTGATATATATATATATATATATATATATATATAACTTAACTTTTGAACTAGATTTCCATAAATCAAAAAGGGTGAGATTGTTAGTGCCCGAATTATTAGATCGAACCTAGTTTTGATAATGGCAAAGAGTTCAAAGTTAAGTTTGTATTGTGATCTATTAGATTTGCTAAGTGTGCAGGAAAGTCCTAGTTTACCTAGGCACAAAGTCATGACCTGCAGGGTTGAACATGAAGTCCTAGCAAAGTACTGGGCACTTAAGACCTGACCGAGGGTTGGGCACGAAGACCTGATCCGGATGATCGGGCAGATGACTTAGCCGAGTGATGACTACGGACAGAAGTAGGGATTGGTAGAGGTACGAACGTCTAAAGATCCAAGAGGTTTGGAGGTCGAGAAAAAGTCCAACCGAAGGTGGCGGTTGACAAAAGGTAACTTCTCCAGAGTGGAGTAGGTGAGGACGCATTCCCCGGAAGAGGGAATAGCAGACATCAGTTCGACCTAAAATTTCATTTGAATTCCAAAGTCAAAACCAGACAGCTCTAGCTGTTAGTTATTCATGCATTTAACATATATTACTGTGTCCCTGGACTAACCATGATTGCACATTAAGGAGACCAGCTAGCTGTGATCATGGGTGTCCGTGACGACTCAGGCGCTCGTGAGGACTCAGGCGCCCATGAGCTAGGCGTCTGAGAGGTCTCAGGCGCCCGAGAAGCCAGGCGCCTAAGAGGACTCAAGCGCCCCAGAGACCTTTTTCTCAGCGTTGGCGACGCTGAGTTGGCAATCGCTGGTTGGATGCACCACGTCAGCTCCCAGGTGCCCCAGTGCTCCTAGGCGCCTGAGAAGGAAGAGTTTGACTGAGTCAATGCATAAAGATGCGGCTAAACCATCGACGTGGAGGGCGCACCTAAGCCTCTTGGGGCCCGAGTACTAGTATAAAAGGGGTTTCACCCCTTTGATTCCAGACATGAATTCATGCACTCAAATACACTGCAATAAAGCTTCAGTGCTCAAGTTCTCTATGCCAAAGGAGTTCGAGATTGATGACACGCCACCTCTATAATGAAAAGATCTTCTCTTCCTTTAAGTGTTGTTGGTATAAAATTTTTATTTCATTTTTGTACTTAACTGTTCATATTTGTAATTCATCTTATGGATTATAGTATTACCCAATGAAAACGGTCAAAGCCCATAGGCCTTGGAGTAGGAGCCTTCATAGTCTCTGAATCAAGTAAAAAATTAAAGTGTAACGACCCGAAAAATTCTCTTAATATTTTCTTTAAAATATTGATCATGTCTAGATAATTTTTCGAGGGAACTAGAGATATTAGTACGAACCTTAGCCTAGAAATCCATGATTTTCTCATTTAAATTGAGAAACTAAGTACTAATGGGTCTTATATGGGCTTTTTAGTACCATGGTTATTGGTAGATTTTGGGCAAAATTTAATATAAATATACATGGATTGTAATTGGGAATATTAGCATGATTATGGGTGAATTTTAGGGGAATTTTTGGAAATAATGGAAAATAAAATAAAAATAAAATAAAAATAAAGTGCATGCACCAAGGATTGAACCTTGGACCTCTTGTACTACCATGCATGCACTAACCAATTCACCTAGCAAGGGAATGCTATGAGGGAATGAAGTGGATTTTGGTTAAGGCTTAGGGGAATATAAAGAGTCATGAAGAGGAAGAGACACCATGACTCTTCATTTGCCTCATTAAAGTGATATAAAGAGAGGACATGGGGGGTTACTTCTCTTCTTCCACCAAGTCACCCTTCTCCCCTCCTCCTCCTTCATTCTAGATGAACCCCATAGGAGGAGTTTTCCCTTGGAAAAAGTTCACAAGAGTCCTCTCCTTCAAGATCCAAGGTTATTGTTCAAGGGTAAAAGGGCTAGAGGTGGCTAGAAGGCAACAAGGTCTTCATCCTTCTCCCAAATCTAAGGTCTAAAATCAAACTAATCTAAGGTAAGACTCCCTCACCTGTGGTATGATAGTTCCCCTTGATGTTTATCATATTATGAAGTTTTGTTAGGTTTTATGTGGAGAAAAAAACCCATGAACTTGACTTGAACTTTCGGCCACCATGTGTTTGGGTTCAAAAATGATGTTAAAAATGTCTTTCATGTTTTCTAATGTGTTCTTATAATGAATATAGGTTAGAATAAAATTTGGAGAATTTTTGGAGTATCCTAGTGCCCTTAGGGTTTTCGGCCACTACCATGATCCCATGGTTAGGGTGGGATGTAACCCTTCAAGTGTATGTCTTGTATACCTCATGATACAAGGGGGGTTGAGGATGTTTTATGTGAATTTTAACATGGCCTAGAGACCCTACAAGTTTCGGCCAAGATGGATAATAGGGCAACAAGTTAGGGCTTACTTCAAGTAAGGGTCCCAATGGCTCCTATGGTATGGTATGGAAGGTGTTGGGTGTTTAATTGGAATTTTTATGAATTTTCCATGGACCCATGGTCTATGTAGGTTTATGCCAACCCTAGGAAGAAGGGCTAGGAGTTAGGGTTAACCCTAAGCATGAGCCCTAATAGCTTCCTATGACTTTATAAGTAATGTATGACCTTTTACTTACCTTATGCTACCTTACATGTCATTTGAATGGTTGAACCCTTCCCTTACAAGTTTCGGCCAGGCCAAGTAAAGGAGGTTTAGGTGGAGTTAGGGTTTCAAGAATGATGGTTTATGGCTTATTATGATGTAAATATATAGGTTCAAGCATGTGGTAGAAATTATGTTACCTTTAACCCTAACCTTAGGTGTTATATGTTATGTTAGATATGTTTATGTTTAGATGTATGCAATGTATCATGCCATGTTAAATATGCTTTATGAATGACATGTATGTATGCCATGTTTTATGAACAATAAGTATGTAAGCCATGTTTTATGAATGCTATGTATGTATGCCATGCTTTGCTTTATGAATGATATGTACGTATGCCATGTTTAAGAACGAATGATGATGAATGTTCATGCCTTTAAGGCATCATGATGCTAAGTAAGAATGATGAAATGTTAAGTATGTTTATGTCATGTTAAGGGATGGGCACCTTAAGAACGCCCCGGTTCTGGACTACCGACTATGCTGTCCACGATTCTGGAACTACCGTAGCTGTTCCTATGATATGTCAAGTATGAATGATGAAGCATGCATATTTATCTTACTTTATGAATGGGCTTGTACCGACCGAAGTAAGAGTCCAAGGGATGGGCACCTTAAGAACGCCCCGGTTCTGGACTACCGACTATGTTGTCCATGGTTCTGGCACTACCGAAGCTGTGCAACAAGGATGGGCACCTTAAGAACGCCCCGTTCTGGGACTACCGACTATGTTGTCCTTACCCTAGTAGGTCGGGGCTCGCTACCTCGTATTTACTTAGGGATGCGCGCTTATGATGTATGTATGTGGTACAAGCCGGAGACCCCAATGATGTTATGTTATGTTAAGCGTTTAAAAAGTATGATTTTAAAACTAAGCATCCTTATATAGTAAACGCATTGACTCATGCATGCATTCATGTTATGCATCGCGCCAGGGTAAGTATATTCTATGTTTATGCCATGAATAAGTATGTTTCATGTTCATGTATGCCAAGAATTATGCCATGAATAAGTATGTTTCATGTTTATGTATGCCAAGAATTATGCCATGAATAAGTATGTTTCATGTTCATGTATGCCAAGAATTATGTCATGAATAAGTATGTTTCATGTTCATGTATGCCAAGAATTATGTCATGAATAAGTATGTTTTATGTTCATGTATGTTAAGAATTATGCCATGAATAAGTATGTTTCATGTTCAGGTATGTTAACAATTATGCTACGCTAAGTATGTGGTAGATTTATGTCTATGTTATGAATCATGCTATGTTAGTTGTTCATATGCTTATGACTTACGCCAAGATTATGCTTCTGATTTATGTTCAGAATTATGTTATATCAGATACTTGATATGTTTATGTTTAAGTGACGTATGGTTTTAGTGAGTAGGAAAGACTCTTATTAATCCTGTGTGCTTATAGTCTTATTTCCTTATACCGCAGATCACGCAAGGGGACAATAAGGAAGCAGCAGGAGGGCAAGAATGCATGTGTGTGGTAGTGACTTGGCCAAGAAAACAATATGTTTACTCATCTTATGCTAGAATTTTACCTTTGCTACTTATGTGCTTGAATGATGACTTATGTGACTCTATGACATGATGTTAAGTATGACATGATATGATGCTAAGTATGAAGTCAATATGCCAAGTTCCCATGTCATTATGTTAGGAATGGTAGTAGGTGCATGTATGTGTAAGATTAAAGTTATTCCGCTGTCTTATGATGTCTACATGCCCTAAGTATGTTAACGTAACGCCGCTTTATGGAAGAAGAAAAAAAGCGAGCGTTGCACAAAGTGATAGCCTTATTTTTGACTTGTCACATTTCATATTTCCGCTATGTCGAATCTGATTTACATCCGAAAATACGTAATCAATATTCACTGCCCCCCCCCATTGATCACAACGATCCCACAGGAGTAGCCATGTCGTGTGGCTCACTGGATGAGCCACACTGCCAAGCCATTTGGCATGGCCTTGGCACAAATCCTATTGGGAACTGGCATGGCCGTATCTTCCCTTTTATTATGGTAAGATGTCATTTTTTTGTATTGGTGTCTAAAGTAAAATTGTAGATCCTGAAGTCTTCTTTCGTTTTATAGGCCTGTAAATCCAGAAGTTAAATTTGAAATTAAATTTGATTATGAAAGTTAAGTTAAAAATTAAGTTTGAAAATTTTAGTATAAATATTAAGTTTTGAAAAATGATAAGTTTAACAAAAGTTAAGTTTTGAAAATTAATAAATTTTAGAAATTGAGTTTTGAAAATCTAGTTTTGAAAAATGATAAGTTTTAAAAATTAAATTTTAAAACATGTTAATTTTGAAAATTGAGTTTCAAAAATGTTAAATTTCAAAATATTAAGTTTTGAAAATGTTAAGTTAAAAAAACAAGTAAATTTTGTAAACGTTAGGTTTTAGAAAAAAAATTAAGTTAAGTTAAAAAAATTAAGTTTTAAAAATGTTAAGTTTAAAGGATAAAGTTTTGAAATGTTAATTTTTAAAAGATTAAGTATTGAAAAATGTAATTTTAAAAATTAATTTTTGAAAATGTTGAATTTCAAAAGATTAATGATGGGGTTGACTACCCCATGGCTGACACGTGGACTGAAGAAGCTATGTGGCAAGATCTGCTGAGTTTGGATGACTCTCTTTCCTTGACTCCCAAGACCCCCTCAGGAAGGTAGATTCCCGAGACTACCTCGGGTAGATATACTCTTGAGATCACTCCAGGAGGATACACGCCCGAGATCACCTCGGGAGATCAGGTCCCCGAGATCACCTCGGGAAGGCGATCGCCTGGGATCCCCCCGAGACAAAGGACCACGAGATCACCTTGGGGTAGCGGAGCCCAAGGATCACCCTATCCGATAACCCGACCCCAAGTAATCATCCCCTTTCTTCGAATCTATGGATAATTACCACTAGTAATTATGGGATAATCATAACCCATAATATGCGGCCATTAAAGCCTTAATTATCGCAATGACCCAGATTTAATGGTTGTGAGGACCGTTCCAAGGATTATCCAGTAACCGACAATTGAGGGGATGTGGAGAAGAACGTGGGGACATGTGTGACTGCCGCCTCAGGTATAAAAGATACTCCAACTCCCCGGGTAAAGGGGTTACGCTCATTCTGACTCACACTTTTCCTTATCTCCTTCCATCTAAGAGACTCAGGTAGTGACTTGAGCATCGGAGTGGGCTCCGCCGGACAACCTCCAGCGTGTTTCCCTTAACGCTTATGTTAATCTCGCAGGGTGGGAGCTCTTCCTCTCACGTCATCATCCTCGTGGGATGAACTCTGGTGACTGGTTGTCGACGTCGATTCCTTCCGGAACAAGTTTGGCGTCGTCTGTGGGAATATCTATTAAAGCACAAGAAGAAGCACCGATGGCTGAGTCGAAAGGACAATCCATCTTTCTGATGAAAGAGGAATTAGATCGCTTGGTGGCCAATGTTGTTAGGATGTATACTAAAAGCCTTGCTTTTTGTATAGACATCTACATTTTGAAAAAGAATCACAAAATCACAGGTTGCATGTTTATATTAGTATGTGCACAAAATGTCTGATACTTTACTATATAGATAACATGGTGTGTGGTGACGCATAGAAGATCATGTTATCAGTCCCTTGCAGAGTATAAGTAGAGGCTCACAACCGAGATGGAGTTGGACAAACCATCGGGATGGTTGTAGTGTAATTAGGTGTGGTTTATCTTGACCATACAATTACACTAGTGCACTTTGTGTGTATTATGCAGGACCAACATAGAGGTGATCTGATTTGTACTGACTTTATAATTGGATCAGACCTCGGTTATATTATGAAGTACGTGCTCTGAATCCCGATATAATAACGGGCACATGTACTTAATAGTTGTTTCTTTGATTTATCAATGGGCGAGATTTATTCTGCTAAATCGATAGGCCCGGTAAGTTGGGAAATAATATTATTTACATGGTGTGAAGTTGATTATAGATGGAAACCGTGTCCTGGTGAGTTGGGATGATGATGCCCCCTCGATGAGCTCATAAGGTTCATCATGTTAAATCTTGCAAGTAGACTATGGTCCAACATGATGATAAGGTTGAGTGGTACTAGTCAAGGAGTTAGAGGTTGATTAATTAAAATTGTTAGTAATTTAAATTAATCAATGAACATTCGATATCTTAAATATAGGGAGATGGATGTACTCATAATAGGTGGAGCCCATATGAAAATATGGGGGTTGGTGAGGTGATTCAATGAAGGGCCTTTAGTGGAATGACTTTTCATTAATAGATCGGGTTTGGATCCATTAGCAGGCCAAGACTCAACTCCTCCTCATGGACCCTGTCGTAGCCCTATATATAGCCCATGGAGTCATGAAACCAGGGAATTAATCCAACACACAACACAACCTAAACCCTAATCCTCTCCCTCTCATATTCTCTCTCCTAGGGCAAAGGGGGCGTCGGGGCACAGGAAGGAAGAGGAGAAGGTCTTCTCCACTTATTCTTTGGCCGTGGAACCCCATCCAAGAGAGCGCTACCTGGTGGTGATCGGCGGGAGAAGCAAGCAGTGGTGGCTCACCGGCGGTCACCTCAAAACTGAGGTTTGCGCTGCTGGCGATAAGGGGAGAAGTGATAGATGAGTATACTGAAAGACTTGCTTCTTTTATATATATGATCATCTTCATTTTGAAAACAGAATCACAACAACACTAGATGTTTGTTTATATTAGTACATGCATAATAGTCCTTTACATTGCATTGTAGATAACATGGTGTGTGGTGACACACGGAAGATCATGTTATCAGTCCCTTGCCTAGTATAAGCAGAGGCTCATAGCCGAGATGGAATTGGACAAATCATCGGGATGGTAGTAGTGTAATTAGGTGTGGTTGGTCTTGACCATAGAATTACACTAGTGGACTTTGTGTGCATTGAGCAGGACCAAAACCAGAGATAATCCAATTTGTACTGACTTGATAATTGGATTGGTTCTCAGATTTTTTTATGGAGTACGATCCCTAAATCCCGATATAATAACGGATACGTATGATTAATTATTATTTTTTTTGATTTACCAATGGGCGAGATCTATTCTGTTAGATCGATGGACCCGGTAAGTTGGGAAATAATATTAATTATATGGTGTGCCATTGATTATTGACGGAATCTGTGTCCTGGTAAGTCGGGATGATGATGCCCCCTTGATGAGCTCAAAAGGTTCATCATGATAAACCCTGTAGGTGGATTTGATCCGACATAATGATAAGGTTGAGTGGTACTAATCAAGGATCCAGAAGTTAATTAATTTAATTTATCAGTAAATTAAATTAATTGATGGACATTCGATATCATAAATATAGGGGGAAGGACCACTCATAATATGTGGAGCCCATATGAAAATATGGTTGTTGGTGAGGAAGTTCAATTAAGATCCTTTAGTGGAATGGATCGTAATTAATGGATTGGTTTTAGATCCATTAGCGGGCCAAGATCCAATTCCTCTTCATGGTCCCTACCTTAGCCCTATATATACCCATGAGATCATGAAACCAAGGCTTAATCAATTCAATTAATCATCCACCCAAGGCTATTCTTCCTCTCTCTCCCTTCTCTCCCCTAGGCCGCACGGCAAGGAAGGAGGAAGCCTCCTTCTTCCTTCATCCTCTCTTCTCTTCCACTCTCCCTCTCGGTGGCAGGATCTCACTGGACAAAAGGGGAATTATTCTCTCTGTTTGTGGTGTGTGGTGAAGAGGGAGGTGGCCGGAGCAAGGGGAGGCGGCTGCGCAAGGGGAAGGTGCGGCAGCGCCGCAAGCAAGGGAGAAAAGGAGTTGCCAGCCAGATTTCGGGAAGGAAGGAGACCTATTCTCTCATTCTTCTTCTTCTTCAAGCTCTTTTCCAAGTCTTCCTTGTGGCCGGCGGGGTTCCAGTGGCTCTTGGTGGCCGGCGGCACAAGGAGAAGGTGATGAAGGTGGCGGCGCAAACCCTAACTACTAGGGTTTATTGGTCCAAGCTAGAAGGAAGAAAGGTGATTTTGGAGCGCTTTGGTGATCTCGGTTCTCGGTAGCTCGTCGCCCACACGACGTTCGGGAGGGAGGGACATAAGGTAGAAGGCTACGAGGTAAAGGGAAGGTATAATTCTCTCCCTTAGCACCTTTTGTTCTTTGGTGCCTTATTGATTAGCTTCGTCATTTCATGTGAATTAGTTAATTATTTTGTTTTTGTATCATAGCTAATAATTAATTAATTGGACCCCAACCATAAACATAATAACCGGCGATCCACTCGTCATCTCTTTCGCGGTCGTTCGGTTAGGAGAATTACAAGGCCTGATCTTTGTGATTGGCCAAGTTGTAATTCGTACCGAACGATATGATGATGAGATGGTCGTTGGGAGACGGGTCTCCATTCGGATTAATTTTTAATCCGTAGACATGGAGAGGTCTCTCAAGGACGACCAAGTATTCGCTAGGTAAACCCGCCAAGCCATACCCAACAATTGATATCAGAGCTGAGGTTTCCGGTTTTGTGTGTTTAGGACTGGTTAATTTTTTGTATTTTTCATACATTTTATTTTACTGGATGATATGTGGATGTGCATAGGCTAACTTTGTGTGGAAGGCACTGGATTCCAACTTACCATGGCCAAATAATTGATATGTGTGAATGATTGTACAATGTGTTGTAAATTAATTAATCCTCGGGGTTGACGAGGCTAGGTAGTATTTAATTTTTTTAATAAAATACACACATGTTTAGTCAAGCTTATTATTTTACTTTCGATCTAGATTTCATGTACACTCCTTCGTGGAGTATAGGATCGATGATGTAAATAATTAGCTAGTCATTTCGACTCGGAGATCCCTTAAGGTGGCTTGCGCATAAGGTAGGGAGGTGATGGTGCCCACAATCAAGTGTCACGATGAGCCTCAAATTTGAATTTATAAATTGAAAACCCTTAGCTCACAAAACTAAGTGTAGTATAGGGGTCTCAAGTCATATTTTTACAAGAACTAGTTAAGACTGCTTAGTTCAAGCTTGAATTCGTCGTTCTCTATTTGGGGTTTCAAATAAGATGGGGGTTTTTGCGAATTTGAATGAAATAGCAGTTTGAAACAGAAAGAACATAGCTAAAGCAGAACTAATTCGAATATTGTTGAAACTATACTTAACCTATTTGAAAACTGAGCAATTAAATTCAAAACTAATGGATTGAAATTTAAGAACTAAACTTGAATGCAGAAATCTATATCTAACTGCAGAATTTAGAAAACTAAAGCAAAGTAATACCAAAAGAACAAGACTAGGAAGTAAGTTGATACAAATTGAAAAAGAAACTAATGAATAAGAGTTCAAAAATGAAATTTTCCTAAATTAAACACCAGATCGGTCTCTTGTCAAGATCTCCTCTTGTCGTCACACAAAAGCCCAGCTAGAAACCCTCTAGCTTGAAAACCAGCGAAGAAACAACTCCCTGGATCAGTTTGCACTTGACAGGTGCGTATTGATCTTCCTGATCGGCCACGGGACTGATCAGGACTCCTTCTGATCAGATTGGAGACCGATCAGAAGCGTGTATGTCCGATCACAGAGAACGATCAGTATCTGAAATCTCCCACCGAGCTCTTCTTTCTTGATTGGATGAACGGCGACATTGGCACAGAAACTCTCAGAACACTTCGGAGAACCCCTCCGAACGCTCCAACAGCTCCAGTCGATGAAGATCGGCGATCAAATAAGAATGGATCAGCAGGAACAGAGCTCCGGCGAAACCCTCACTTGAGCTTTCCAGAAACCAATTTTGATTAACAAACAAAACAGAAATTCTACCTTGATGCTCGGGAGAGGGAATTCCTGATTTAACTCATCCCATTTAATGGCTGTGATCATCTTCGCTTCATCCAATAGTCAGATCATCTCGGATTGAGACCAAACTTTCCATATCTACATCAATGGTCAAGATCTTCTTCTCCTTAGCTTGGATCGATCAGATCTGCAACGGATGGTTCGGATTGCCCTTCCTTTTGAATGGACGGCTTTGACTCCTCTTGAGCTTGATCCAACGGCTAGATGACTTCTGATTTGGACCAAAACTTTAGATCTTGATCTATGGTCTTGATTAACTCTACCTTGAGCTCAGATTGGTCAGAAGATGATAGATGGCTCAGATCTCCCCATGATTTGATCGGACGACCCACATTTCTCCATCCTTGATCCTCTTCATTGAAGCCAAGTCTAAACTCAAGTTCAATCCAATCTGATCTAGGTCCATGATTGTTCGAAGCCTACAAAATTAGATTCAAATTTTAATGCCAAAATATCTCAAATATACAAAGATTTGCATCCAAAGCTAAAAATAGCAATAACTCATGGATCCTAGTGTAAATGCAAGATTAAGCATATAAAAAGGGGTCAAAACATGGATTTGAGAGCCTAAATTGATTATCAAAATGGTAATTATCAACTCCCCCACACTTGCTCTTGGGCGTCTTGCACAAATTAACTAGTGAACTAATGATGTACCCCCTAGATTATTCTCAATCATAGTTAGAAGCAATTGAAAGGGAATTACCTAGGGTTGTCAATTCTCAAAAATCTAAACTCAATGGACTAGTATCTTGTCCTTAGTCAACAACAAAGTATATTTCATCCTTCATGACTAATTGAGATGAATTAAACATACAAATCCTCTCAAGGAAATTTTTAGTGACTCTCTTCCTAAGTTCTAAATTTTGATGAAAATGGAGCTCACTCAAACACATCATGTTTCTTGCACTACCATAAGCTTGCTTATGCTCTACTCTCCACCATCATTCTTGAGTTGAATTCACACCTACAAGGCTTATTTGAATATGTTAAAGAAATATGGAATGATAAGAATGCATATAGAAATGTAGTAGATGAAAATTTAAGAGAGTGGAAGACTTGGATACTAAAGAATTTAACCTAATGAACTTTGCCCCTCTTCTTTTTGTATTATTCCTACACAAATCAAAGTTATCACCGAATTCAGTGTGACAAGAAGTTGTTGTGTGCCAACCCTCTGCTGATCGGTCAAGAGACCGATCAGGCTCTTCCTGATCGGTTTGAACTTCTTCTGATCGGTCTCAACTGCTTCTGATCGGTCTGTTTGACTGATCAGACACTTCCTTGATCGGTCTGGAGACCGATCAGAGCATGATCAGAACCTGAACTAAACAGAATATGAAACTGTTCTGCCGAGATTTCACTTCTTTCAATCAATAACTCACTCTTAAATTCTACTAGCTCCTTGTTCACATCTTCCAATTCAGAAATCTAGACCACCACTTGACTTCCACTTCATGCTCTTTTTTTTCTTTTCCTTCACAGTCCACTTCTTCCTTTACTTCTGATTAAATGCTAATAGTTGTCAGCCAAGTACTGGTCGATATGATAGAGTTCCCCTGAAGTTTGATCACTGTCCAAAACTCTTGGTACACCAACTCACAACTTGATACTTTTCTTGTTGTTATTGTTTTCTACAGCCAACGAATCCCCAGTTTTCAGCATTTATTTTCTGATTTGATTCATCTCTGAATTTTTGCAGCTTCAATTCAGCCAAACATAGATATTTGGTTTGCTTCTTAGACTGCATAACTAAGTCTGCCTTTTTCCATTTCTGCCTTTCACATTTCTGCAACTTTCACAGCTTCAACCTTCCTACCTGAATTGTTTAGTTACTCCACTGAACTCTTAACTGAAATGCTATGATTATATGGACAGTGAGTTCAGATTTAGTTCAGCTTGTCTTTGGATAGAATCTTGCATCAATTTGAATTAGTCACAGCTGTAACCCCCGTAAAATCCTCTCAATATTTTTCTTTAAAATATTGATCATGCCTATATGAATTCTTGAGTAACATAGGAATACTAGCATAAACCGTAGCAAGATCTCTTATATAAATTAAAAAGCTAAGTACTAATGGGCCTTATGTGGGCCTTGCCAAAAATAAGAGTAAAAGTAATAAAAAAAAAGTACATGGACCAAGGATTGAACCTTGGACCTAGAGCTTCATCATGCATGGACTAACCAATTCACCTAGCAAGGGAGTGCTAGTGGAAAAGGAAGAGGATTTTAGTTGAGGCTAAAAGAAAGTGAAGAGTCACCATGTGAGTAGGCACCATGCCCCTTCACTTGCCCCCTCCACTTAGTATAAAAGAGAGGGATGAGAAGTGAAGAGGTAACTTGGCACATAAGTTATTGTTTCTCCTCTTCTCTTCCACCAAGGCCTTTCCTCTCCTCTCTTCTTCCTCCTTCTAGCCGAAAGCCACAAGGGGCTTTTCCCTTGGAAAAACTTCACAAGGGGACTCCATCTTGAAGATCCAAGGCTTCCTACAAGGCTACAAGGGCTAAGGAGAGTTCTAGGGTCAAGAAGGTTTTCTTTTGTTTCTCTATTCAAGGTTTATAACCAAGATAAAGAAAGGTAAGACTCCCTCACCTGTGGTATAATAGTTTATGTTATTTATCATGATTTAAGATGTTGTTTGGGATTTATATTGAGAAAACAATGGATTAGGGCTTCTAGGATTTTCGGCCAAAGCATGTTTTTGGGTCTAAGATGATGTTAAAACCCCACTTGTGTTTCCTAATATTTTCTCATGATAAGTAAAGTATAAATTATGATTTGGGGAAATTTTGTAGCACCCTAAGACCCTCTAGGGTTTTGGCCACCATCAACATTTCATGGTTAGGATTAGATCTAACCCTCCAAGCATGTTTATTATGGTTCCCTATGATATAATGGATATTAATTGTGAATTATAGGAATTTTTCCATGTACTTGTGACCCTCTAGGGTTTCGTCCAAGATCAAGTTGTAGGGTTAGGACTTAGGGTTAGCCCCAATCATGGGTTCTAATGGCTTCCTATGGCATTATATGTATGGGGTTGGATGTAAATTGTGAATGATATGAATTTTCGCATGTACTTGTGACCCTCTAGGGTTTCAGCCAAGGTCAAGTTGTAGGGCTAGGACTTAGGGTTAGCTCCAATTATGGGGTCTAATGGCTTTCTATGCCATTGTATGTAATGTATGAGTTTTCCTTTACTTATGGTACCTCACATGTTGCTTGAATAAAGGGATCTCCTTTTATTCAACTTTCGGCCAAGCACCTAAACTAGGGTTTGGGTTGGATTAAGGTTTCAAGGATACTTGTTTATGGTTTACTATAATGTATGTATATGTTTAAGCATGTTTTAAGAATTTTATGTTACCTAAAACCCTAACTTTATGTGCTATATATCGTGACTTTGTATACTTAGGTTATGTGCTATGTTTATTCATGAATGTTTTACACCATATACCATGAACACATGTATTGTGAAGTAGGCCTCATGTTTGTGTAGAATGATGCATGTATGATGTTAAATGCATATGATAGATATATGGTTATGAAAGTCTAGCATGTTCTATGTTGAATACCATGAACCTAGGTAGTATGTGTTATGCTCATATAGATCCTACCCATGCATGCTTTATGATAGATACTATGATTATGTATGCTAGTTGATATGTACCATGTATGTAATGCATGCTTACCTTATGTACCATGATCATCCAAGCTTTATGAAACATCTCTTAAGGCATAATTATGTATGTATGTCATGTCTTATGAATGAAGATGATGAATGAAGATAATGTTTATGCCTTTAAGGCATAATGATGTTATGCATTAAGTATGAATGATGAAATGCCAAGTATGCTTTATGTCATGCTCCATGTAACAAGATTATGTTATGTTATGTCTTTAAATATGCTATGTATGTTCTATGAATGATGAAGCATGTGAAGTTATTTTACTTTATGAATGGGCTTGTACCGGACCGAAGTAAGGGTCCAAGGGATGGGCACCTTAAGAACGCCTCGGTTCTGGACTACCGTAGCTGTCCACGGTTCTGGGACTACCGTAGCTGTCCAACAGGGATGGGCACCTTAAGAACGTCTCGGTTCTGTAACTACCGTAGTTGTTCCTACCCTAGTAGGTCGAGACTAGCTACCTCGCATTTACTTAGGGATGCGCGCATATGATGTATGTATGTGGTACAAGCCGGGGACCCCATGATGTTATGATTATGTTTAAGTATTTATAATTATGGTTTTCAAATAAGCATCCTTATGTTATATGCATTTGACTCATGCATCCATTCATGTTATGCATCTACTCCATGGTAAGTATTTCATATGTTTATGTTTATGTCAAGTATTTCATATGTTTATGTTTATGTTAAGAACCATGTCATGTTAAGTATTTCATATATTTATGTTTATGTCAAGAACCATGTCATGTTAAGTATTTCATATGTTTATGTTTATGTCAAGTATTTCATATATTTATGTTTATGTCAAGAACCGTGCCATGTTAAGTATTTCATATGTTTATGTTAAGTATTTCATATGTTTATGTTTATGTCAAGAACCATGTCATGTTAAGTATTTCATATGTTTATGTTTATGTCAAGAACCATGCCATGTTAAGTATTTTATATGCCTATGTTTTGTATCAATAACTTCTATAGGTTAAGAATGTTATATGTTTTATGTTATGCGATGTATGGTTTTAGTGAGTAGGAAAGAGTCTTACTAAGCCTATGTGCTTATAGTTTTACCTTCTTACACCGCAGATCAAGTAAGAGGATATTAAGGGAAGCAGCAGGAGGGGCAAGAGTGTGTGTGTGGCAGTGATATGGCAAAAGAAAAAAGGAAAAAGCTTTTAATATTTATACTTTGTCACATGTCTTATATTTTGCATTGTCCTCTTAAGTCTCATGCTATACTTATGATGGTTTTGTCTAAAAATACACTTGCTACTTATGTTGCTTATGGATGACTTATGTGATTTTTATATCAGGATGCTACGTATGATGTTAATATGCTAAGTTACCATGTCACCATGTTAGGAATGATAGTTAAGGCATGTATACATGATTCAAGTATTAGTTGCATTTGCTAAACGCATATGTATAAAGTTTTAAATTATTCCGCTGCATTAAGATATTCATATGCGTATATGTATGTTAGCGTAACGCCGCCTTCCGTCTACACAGTAAGGCTGGGAAGGGCAGGCGTTACAACAGCAACTTGAATTAGTTGGCTATGATAACAAGTCTTCAAACTACCACTATAACTTTGAAACATCAAATAATAAAAAGGAATTATGTGCTCCACTTGGAATTTTACTATTAACTCTTGCAACCCACTTGGCACGCAACTACACTTGTTGATACATCAATTGCAACCTTCTTGTGTAGACTCTCATTTCCCTTCGGAATTTGCCTCATAGAACTTGAAACATCAAATAATAATTAGGAATATAGATGCTTCAAATGTTACCTTCACTAACCAATTCTTGCAACTCACTCTTGATACAAAACTCCTTCAAATTGGCACATTTTGCTTGTAGGTTGCCAAATGCTTCACTTGTCCTCAATATTTGATCGAATGTTTGATCCTCCCCCACACTTAGCTTTTTGACTGTCTCGGGCAAAGTAACATTAAGAAACAATCAAAGCACCCAAGTCCATGGAAAATATGATTATGAGCAGAAAAATAGGGAAAGGAAAAATAGAATAAAGAGTGTATCAACAAGGAATGTTGCAAAAATTGATATGAAAAAAGAAACAATATGATTCACCTCTATAAATGTGATCCAATCATAGAAATATAGTTTTGAAAGAACCTAAGCAAGTTCTAGAGTACAATCACATGTGTGTATCTCAAAATAAGGCTAAATCCTCACTAGGTAAAAACAATTCATCTCAAATCATCAATCTAGAGTCCATAACTAAGTAGTACTCAAGTATCCGAGAATTTTCATCCATTGGCTCAAATTCTAAGTTTTAACAACCAAATTTAACTCACTTTCAAAGGATTCTAAAATGATATAAAGAAAATCTAGAGGAATACATTTATTCCAACTCATGCATGAAACAAGATGCCAAAAAGAATAAAATGGTATCTACAATGAATCTTTATTCATTCTACACTACCTAAGCATTTATTAGCAAGAACTCACTATAAAAGAAAAATTTGCTGCTAGAAAACATAAAAATGGTATATACAATGAAATAAGAGTCTAAGAAAGATCAAACTCCCCTTTAAGTTGGGTAGATAGCATCATTGATATCCAATCCATCCACATCTAGCTCCTCCACTTCTTCATAGTATTTCTTGAGCCGGTGGCCATTAACTCTCCAAATAAAATCATTAGCCTCATTCTTAATCTCAATAACACCAAAAGGATAAACATTAGTAACAAGAAATGGATCTTCCCATCTAGACCTCAACTTACTTTAATCAATTTGAGTCTTGATTTGTACAAAAAGACCTTGTCACCAATTCGAAACTCCTTCTTCACTATATGCTTATATCATGAAAATTCTTAGTCTTCTCTTTGTAAATCCTTGAGTTTTCATATGCTTCTAGTCTTATCTCCTCATGTTCTTGAAGTTGTAGCTTCCTTTCTTCTCCCACATTATTTGCATCAAAATTGCAAGCTTTCACCGCCCAATAAGCTCTATGCTCTATCTCCACGGGCAAGTGACAAGCCTTCCCATAAACAAACTGGTAAGGAGGCATTCCAATAGGTGTCTTATATGCCGTCCGATACGCCCACAATGCATCATCAAGTCTTTTTCTCCAATCTTTTCTACTAGGCCCCACGATCTTCTCTAAGATTGCCTTAATCTCTCTATTTGATACCTCGGCTTGTCCATTAGTTTGGGGGTGGTAGGAAGTAGACACTTTATGCACAACCCCATATTTGTTGAGTAAAGCCTTCATGTGCTTATTGCAAAAATGTGACCCTTGATCACTTATAATAGCTCTTGGAATTCCAAACCTACAAAAAAATGTGTGACCTAACAAAACTCACAACAATACAAGAATCGTCAGTCCTGGAGGGATTGTCCTCCACCCATTTAGATACATAATCAACAGCAAGTAATATATACAAAAATCCACAAGATGCAGGAAAAGGTCTCATAAAGTCTATCCCTCATACATCAAAAATTTCACAAAAAAGCATAATTTGTTGGGGCATTTCATTCCTAGCTCCTATGTTTCCTGTCCTCTGGCATCGATCACAGTTTTTATAAAATAGATAAGCATCATGGAATAAAGTAGGCCAGTATAATACACATTCTAGAATTTTCCTAGCAGTCCTTTGTGGACCGAAATGTCCTCCACAGGCTAACGAATGACAAAGTGTCAGAACTGAATGAAACTCATGATCAGGTATGCATCTTCTAATTATTTGATCACTACAAAATTTCCACAAGTAAGGATCATCCCACACATAAAATTTAGCATCACTCTTAAATTTATCTTTCTGAGCCTTAGTAAATTGTGCAAGAAAAACATTAGCTACTAAATAGTTAACTAGATCTGCATACAATGGCGACTCACCATGTACCAATAAAAGGTGCTCATCTCTGAAATCATCATCAATGGTGGTAAGGTGTTCATCTCCCTCTATCCTGCTCAAATGATCTGCCACCATGTTCTCCTTGCCACTCCCATCTCGAATCTCCAAATCAAACTCTTGAAGTAGAAGCATCCATCTAATCAATCTGCGCTTTACATCTGGCTTCTTCAGGAGATACTTCAAGGCTGCATGATCAGAAAATATAATAACATGAGAACATAGCAAATATGATCTAAATCTATCCAAAGCAAAAATAATAGAAAGGAGCTCTTTTTCTGTAGTGGTATAGTTAGCCTGAGCAGCATCTAAAGTCTTGGAAGCATAGCAAATGACATGTGGTGCTCCATCCACCCTCTGTGCAAGTACAGCTCCTACAGCTGTAGCGACCCCGCCTTCTCTATCTTAGACGGACCGCTACTTGTCTACTTCTTGACTCTAATGCACGACTAAAAATGCGGAACTTTCTTTTTTTTGTATTTAATCTATCTAAGAATGAGATTCTAACTTTAATAGTCATGCATGATACAATGGCACATTACTAGCAATTCTAACCATTTAAACTCATCACACAAGGTTCTATAACATTACTAAAGCACTATGGAATATGCATGCAACTTTTCTAAGCATATTTAAAGCAATAAAACTTAATTCGAAACTAACAACATCTTGGCACATGCAATAATATTTCTAGGACTTCATAGAATGTAAATCTTACTTTTCTACCGAATTCACAAGCATTTTAAGCACAATTAGGACTTAGTCCAAAAGGGAATAATAATAAGCTCAAGAATAAGTCTAAAATGCAATGTATCCACATGTTAAACTACTCATGCCCTTGCTCATCTAGTGCATTCATAAAAATATGCATACTAATTGAAATGACATGGAATCTCCATTCTACAAAATTGAGCATGTAAAACTATCTGAAGCATAAATGTTTAATAAACTCCATAACACAATAACTTGGAATTTGGAAATCTTAAACATTGCATTTCAAATAAGCTAAACTGTCTCGTCCCAAGGATCTCTCCAAGGTCAGCCACCACACACACGTCACTCAGCACCGCCTCGTCGCCTTCCTTCAGAATTGCTTGTCTTTACCTTTACCTGTAGTAAGAGGAAATGCAACTAATAAGCATAAAGCTTAGCAAGTACTATCTAGCTCACAAAATCTCGAAATGTGCAGGCATGCTTTTTAAACAATATGAAATCACATGAGATACTTTTATGCTTAAAAGAAACACCAAAACATGTATAACTCAAAACATGCATACTCAAGCATTAATAAGTCTTAACTCACTTTCTCTTGGCTTAACATGAAACTTTAGCAATTCTTTAACTTTAAATCTTTCTTTAACTTTTAGAAAACTTCCTTGAACTTTAGAAAAACTTTGCTAAAGCATATACTTGAAAATAATACTCACTTGGATCCACTTAAGACGTAAGTACCATCTTATGCGCGTTCCCTAAAAGGTTGGGGTAGCGAGCCACCAATCCTAATAGAGCAGACCTTGGTCTACCAGGGCCAAGACCTTGGAATTGGACACCTGGATTTCTTTAACAACGCCCTTGGACACCGGGTACTGGCCTTAGAAAATAAAATACTTACTTTTTCTTATCTTGAATGCCTTGGCATTTTCACGAGCACCTTGTGTGCCCAAATCCCTAAGTTTTGACTTTTGGGGATTTCTTAAGGCCTTGGCCTTTTCTTTTCTTATCTTCATCTTCTCTTTTCTTTTCTCATAAATTTTCTTGGACCCCAACCTCATTTACGAACAGCTATTAGTACACATTAACACATTAATATACTCTAATAGCGACCTTTACGAGCTCAACTATGTCATCTCTAAAAAGTCTGCTCTCAAAAATAAAGATAACTCGTACATAGATAAATTATATAACTGCTTACAATAAAACGTTCTTACTCTGTAAATCTAGCTACACAAGCTAATAAACTAAGCTGAAGAACAACATAATAATTGCATGCAAAATCAAAAACAAAAGGGAAATTTCATTTTTAACTTTCTAACGGGGAAAAACTTGCGGAAAACCGCCTCTTACTGCAGGTGAGCAGTACTTACCTTGATTTCTTGGACTTACAACCGAAATTAGACGACTAGGGCTCGGGTGAAACTTGAGATCTCTACGAACCGTCCGCGCCTACGTGTTCTTCTCGTCAAGACGAACGAAACGCTCCGACCCCCTTGAGATTCCCTTAGCCGGCGCCCCTTAGGAGAGGAGAGGAGGAAAGAAAACCTAGGTTCCCTTTTGTTTTCGCTGCCCCTCCCTCGCCCCCTTCTCGCACGCAGCCGAAAATTCTCCTCCAAGGGTTTCACGCGACTTAAGCGGGGTTTAAATACCTCTTTATGAAAAAATGTAACTACTCTATAAAATTATTTCTCTCCACCTTTTGTTGTGCTTGATACCCTAGCCTAGCCGGTCACTTGCGCGCCCTTAAGGGCTTGCTCCTCCTGTGGTCACGAGTTCGAACCCCCCTGCTGCCCCTTAAAGTTTTTCTTTTTTTTTTAATACTAAACGGACTCGGAAAATTCCATAAAAATATTCTAAAAATTCCTAAAAATATCTAGAATATTTCTAAAACATTTTTAAATAGTTCTAAGGACTTTAAGGACTTAAAATGGAAATTTTGGGGCGTTACAATCCCCCATACCTTATGAAAAGTTCGTCCTCGAACTTAGAATAATTCTGGATATCTTTCTCTCATGTTGTCCTCACGTTCCCAAGTAGCCTCCTCATGCTTTTGACTCTGCCAGATGACCTTCACTAGTGGCACCTCTTTGTTTCTTAATCTTTTAACTGCTTTGTCCACTATCTGTGTCGGTCTGCTCTCATAGCTAAGATCTTCTTGGATCAGCACTGACTGAGGCTGAATCACTTGATTGGGATCGTGAATACACTTCTTTAGCATAGAGACATGAATGGTACTGTGGATAGCTGACATATCCTCTGGTAAGCCCAGCTCATATGCTACCTTACCAACCCTCTTTATGATCTTGTAGGGTCCTATGTAGCGAGGACTTAGCTTGCCCTTTTTGCCAAATCTCATCACTCCCTTCATAGGAGCGACCTTGAGGAATACTGAATCTCCAACTTGGAATTCAAGTGGCCTACGGCGTGTGTCAGCATAACTTTTCTGTCTACTCTGGGCAGTCTCAATCCTCTGGCGGATCGTCTGGATAGCCTGAGTGGTCTCATCTATAAGCTCAGTCTGGCTGCCTAGTCCTGACTCCATCTCTTTCTTCTCACCAGCTTCTTGCCAACATATGGGTGATCTGCATTTCCTGCCATATAATGCTTCATGAGGTGCCATTTTGATAGTGGCCTGATAGCTATTGTTGTAGGCAAATTCAGCTAAACACAGGTACTTGCACCAACTGCCCTTAAAATCTAGTGCACAGGCCCTGAGCATATCTTCTAAAATTTGATTTACTCTTTCTGTCTGTCCATCAGTCTGGGGATGGAAGGCTGTGCTGAATTTAAGTCTGGTGCCTAGTGCGTGCTGAACACACTCCCAGAAGTGAGAGACAAAGCGCCCGTCTCTGTCAGAAATGATAGACTTCGGAACTCCATGAAGCCTGATCACTTCCTTCACATATAACTGCGCCAAATGCTCTACTGAGTGCGACACCTTGATGGCTGGGCAGACTTGGTCAATCTGTCCACTATCACCCAAATTGCATCGTGTCCATGGGTGGTTCTTGGAAGACCTGTGATAAAGTTCATGGATATTTCTTCCCACTTCCACTCTGGAATGGGAAGTGGCTGTAGAACTCCTCCTGGTCTCTGGTGCTCTGCCTTGACTCTCTGGCATGTCAGGCAGGTACTGATATATCAGGCCACGTCTTGCTTGAGTCCAGCCCACCAGAATCTTTTCCTTAGATCTTGATACATCTTGGTGGAACCTGGATGCATCGAATAAGGAGTACTGTGGGCTTCTTCCAAGATGCTCTTTCTCAGTTCCTCGTCATTGGGGACGGAAAGGCGGTCTCCAAGGTAGAGGATGCCACTGTCTGATACTCGAAACTCTAAATTTTCTGCCTCTTGGATCCCCTGCTTGATCTTCTGGATCTCTGGGTCTTGATCTTGCTTTTCTTGTATATCTATAAGCAGGGTTGACTCTAGGGTCAATGCAGAAAATTGCCCAATCATATCCTCGACTCCAAAATCTTTTATTTCTTTCTGAAGTGGTGGAGACAGTGATGATAGGGACATCAGTGCTGCACAGGATTTCCTGCTCAGTGCATCTGCCACTTTATTAGCTTTACCTGGGTGGTAGAGGATTTCACAGTCATAATCTTTGACCAACTCTAGCCACCTGCGCTGCCTCATATTCAGATCCTTCTGAGAGAAGAAGTACTTCAAACTCTGATGGTCTGTGAAGATTCTGCACTGCACTCCATACAGGTAGTGTCTCCAGAGCTTCAGTGCAAAAACCACAGCTGCTAGCTCAAGGTCATGAGTAGGGTAATTCTTCTCATAGTCCTTGAGCTGTCTGGAGGCATACACTATTACTTTTCCTTCTTGCATGAGGACAGCTCCAAGGCCCATCTTGGATGCATCACTGTAGATGTCAAAGGCCTTGTCACTTTCTGGAACCGTCAGGATGGGAGCACTGGTCAGTCTCTTTTTCAGCTCTAGAAAACTGTGCTCGCATTTATCTGACCATTCAAACTTCTTGTTCTTTCTGGTCAAGGCTGTGAGTGGAGAGGCTATTCTGGAAAAGTCCTCCACAAATTTTCTGTAATATCCTGCCAGGCCTAAGAAGCTTCTGATTTCACTGGCATTCTTGGGTCTACACCAGTTGCTGACTGCTTCTATCTTGGCTGGATCAACTTGAATGCCTTCTTTGGATACAATGTGACCTAGGAAGGTCACTTGATCTAGCCAAAACTCACACTTTGAGAATTTTGCATAGAGCTTCTCCTGCTGAAGGATCTGCAGCACTATCCTCAAGTGTGTAGCATGGTCCTCTGGAGTCTGTGAGTATATGAGAATATCATCAATAAATACAATGACGAATTTATCGAGATATTCCCTGAAGATGTGGTTCATCAGCTCCATGAAGACTGCTGGAGCATTGGTTACTCCAAAAGGCATCACTACAAATTCGTAGTGGCCGTATCTTGTCCTGAAGGCCGTCCTGGGGATGTCACTTTCTTTAACCTTTAGCTGATGATACCCAGAACGCAGATCTATCTTCGAGAACACTGTAGCCCCTTTGAGTTGATCAAATAAATCATCTATTCTAGGAAGGGGGTACTTGTTCTTGATGGTTACCTTGTTCAAAGCTCTGTAGTCTATGCACAGACGCATAGACCCATCCTTCTTCTTGACGAAAAGTACAGGAGCTCCCCAGGGTGAATGACTCGGGCGGATGAAGCCCTTGTCTAGTAGCTCCTGGAGTTGCTCTTGTAATTCTTTCAGCTCTGCAGGAGACATACGATATGGGGCTTTTGAGACCGGACCGGTACCTGGCATCAGCTCAATCTCAAATTCCACCTCCCTATTGGGCGGTAGTCCAGGTAGTTCTTCTGGGAACACTTCTGGATATTCGCAGACTACCCGTACATCCTCCTGCTTGAGTTCCTTCTTTGCTTCTGAGTCCACTACGCGTGCAAGAAATCCAGCACACCCTTGCTCTAGCATCTGGTGGGCTGCCAAGGCTGAGAGGAATTTCTGAGTCTTCCTCTTTGGGGCTCCTTGAAACTCGAATAGTGGTTCTCCTTCTGGGCTGAAAACCACCTTCCTTCTACGGCAGTCCACTGAAGCGCTGTACTTACTGAGGAAATCCATGCCCAGTATGATGTCGAAGTCTTGCATCGCAAGGACTATCAGATCGACATATAACTCTCGGTCTGAAATCTTGATTGGCACAGCCCGGAGCCGCTAGGTGGATTCCATGATCTCCCCTGAAGGGAGAGTTGTCAGGAATTTGGACTCCCAACTCTCTGCAGGCACCTGTAACTTACTAGCAAAAGGTACTGATACGAAAGAATGGGTCGCCCCAGTGTCAAACAGTGTAGTAGCTAAATGCTGAAAATAACTATTTGACCTGTTACGACCGTGGAGGCGCTGGCAGCTTCTTCCTTCGTGAGGGAAAAGACTCTGGCATTGGTTGGAACTGGTGCTGCTTCCAACCCTCCCTGACTGATCTGAGGTCCCTCCAGTATAGTAGGCATGTAATGTAACTGAGGCTTGCCTCCATACTGTACGGACTGCTGAGGAAGTACCTTAAACTTGTTTGGGCAGTCTTTGGATCTGTGTCCCTCTTGTCCACATGAGTAGCATCCAGTTACACCCAAAAGGCATGCTCCTGGATGGGTCCTCCCACACTTAGGACAAGATGGATACCTAGCTTGCTTGTTCTCTGGGTTTCCTTTTTGGCTGCCAGGCCACTGCTTCCTTTTGTGGTTCTTGTTCTTCCAGCTCTGGTTATTTGGCTGAGGCTTCTGGCCTCCGGTTGTCTTGTTCTCAATCAGGACTGGCTTCTGCTGTGTTTGCTGTGCCTTGATGCTATTCAGATAGTGCTCTGAGATTAGAGCACTACTGACCAACTCCTCGCTGGTCTGGGGTCGGTGCGTCCCGCTGTTCACCTTGAGTGCTATTTCAGGGTTCAGCATGCAGAGCATCAGTCTGACTCGCTCCTTCTCTGTACTGACTAGCTCTGGGCAGAGGCGAGCTAGTCTGTTGAACTTCGCGACTGCTTCTCCCACTGGTAGGTTACCTTGTCTGAACTCCATGAAGTCCTCGTAGTGCTTGTTGGTAACCCGCATGTGGAAGAACTCCTCATAGAACTCTTGCTCGAAATCTGTCCAGCTCATCTGGTTGACTATCCTCTTACTCTTGACTCGCTCCCACCACATACGAGCATCTCCAGTTAGGCAGAAGGAGGCACATTTGACCTTCTCGACTTCTGGCCAGTCAAGGAGCTCCATTGTGCTCTCTAAAGTCTTGAACCAAGCCTGGGCATCCCAGGGCTCAGTCGTGCCTGAGAAGCTTTCGG
>JAGFNQ010004032.1:54132-191631 GCA_024364735.1 Boesenbergia rotunda | reverse complement strand
GTCTTAAGTGCATAGCCCCAAAAGGATTTTGGAAGAGTTGTATGATTCATCATGGATCTAACCATGTCCATTAAGGTTCGGTTACGCCTCTCAGATACACCATTATGCTGTGGTGTATATGGCGGAGTCCATTGAGACAATATCCCATTGTCCCTAAGATAATCTTGAAACTCTTGACTTAAGTATTCACCACCCCGATCGGATCGAAGTATCTTAATACTTTTGTCAAGCTGTTTCTCTACTTCATTTCTGAACTCTTTGAATTTCTCAAAAGCTTCAGATTTGTGTTTCATCAAGAACACATACCCGAATCGTGAGTGATCATCGATAAAGGTAATGAAGTAGCTATAGCCTCCTTGTGCAAGAGTTGACATTGGTCCACATACATCAGTATGTATTAGACCAAGCAATTCTCCCACTGGATTACCTTTTCCGAAAAAGGGTAATTTGGCCATCTTGCCTTTTAAGCATGATTCGCATGTATCAAATGAACCGGGTTCAAATGATTCCAGAATTCCACATCGGTGTAATTTAGTCATGCGTTTCTTGCTTACATGGCCAAGACGACAATGCCACGTATAGGAGTCTATTCAATTATCTATTCGAGCACGTTTGTTGCTAACTTTGATATTGAAAACGTCACCGAATAAATCTAACGTGTAGATACCATTGCACAAAGTTTCGATCCCATAAAGAACACCATTTAAAGTTATGTAACAATAATTGTTACTAAAAGTTAAATGATAACCCTTTTCATTCAAACATGAAATAGATACAATGTTCTTTATTAACGAAGGAACAAAATAACAATTATCCAATTCTAAGACACGTCCAGCAGGGAGCTTTAGCAAATATGTTCCGATGGCAACAGCAGCAATCTTTGATCCATTTCCAACTCGCAAATTCGCTTCTCCCTTGACGAGTCTTCTTCTATTCCTTAGCCCCTGTATGCCATTACATATATGTGAGCTACACCCAGTATCAAGTACCCAGGCGGTTGAGAAAATAGAGTGACATTCAATAACGAAGATACCTGAAGAGGATGGGGCATCGGATGCCTTCTTCTTCAAGGACTCAAGATAAACCTTGCAATTTCTTCGCCAGTGACCCTCCTTACCACAGTGATGGTAAGTGCCTTTTGGTGTCTTTTCAGTCTTTTTGGCCTTTTTCTTCTTTCCCTTATTCTGTTTTTTGGCCTTCCTCTTAGAACCTTTCTTTGAGGAACCAACTAACAGTACCGTCTTTTGATCCTGCTTCACAGAAGGCTCTACAGTCTTCAGCAGGTTGAGCAACTCAGGAATGGTAGTCTCCAGCTTGTTCATCCGATAGTTCATCACAAATTGTGAATACCTTTTGGGCAAACAATGCAGAATTAAGTCAATACTTAATTCATGATCCATTGCAAAATCGAGTGTGCTCAGTCGCTCAATGTACCCCAACATCTTCAACACAAACTGTGAGACAGAAGTGCCTTCCTGCATTTTAGAGGTGAAGAGGAGTCTGGAGACCTCAAACCTTTCGGATATCGCCTGCTCGTCAAAAAGCTCATGAAGATGGAAGATGATGGTATAAGCATCCATATGCTCATGCTGCTTTTGCAGCTCAGGTACCATAGCGGCTAGCATGATGCAACTCGCAAGTTCAGAATCGGTCACATGTTTCTGATAGGCCACTAACTAGTCTGGAGTTGCATTTTCTGGAGGACGGTTGGGAAGTTGATCTTCAAGGACATAAGTAAGCTTCTCTGCCTTGAGGACTATCCTCAGGTTTCGAAGCCAGTCCACGAAGTTTGGCCCAGTCAGTTTATTGGTGTCCAAAATGGAACGCAAATTCAGAGAAGACATGATCGAGTGATTATCCTAGAAATACAAATTGAGCTTATGTGAGAAGAATGATAAAGAATGCATCAACATACATTAATTAAATCCTATTTATTTTTCGAATTGAATAACCCTTTTTATCAATTCGGGAGATCGTAGGAACACATCCAAATAGGTTGATATCCAACCATAGATAAGAACAACCATGGTTGTGGCCATCAAGTTATTCTTAGCTATTAAGGTAGGTAATTATACCGATTACATATCACATATATGTAACTATCACTTTATGCTATCAACTAATTGAATGTTTGCATAAATCATTGGGTTGTTAACTCATTAACAAGTATGCAACAATATACATAGCACCCAACTGCACCTCTCTTTACATCGACCTTGGCTATGACACAACAAATCGATGCTCCAAGCTTAAGGCTGACCCGTTAATCAAGAAATAGTTTTAATATGGTTGGAGCTCATTCAACCGTTTAGTTAGGCTTGGATGTGTCCAACAACCAAAACTAAGGATTGACCTCTGACTCCAACTATATTAATTATAAACTAATTCCATGGTTTGAACATGTTGAGGTTCAAGCCGGGCATGGATGTGTCCATCAACCCAAACGAGAAACAAAACTCTGGTTCTAACCATATTAATGAAAGGTGTTGGCCTTAATATTTTGTAAGGGGTTTTGGGTCTCATCCTTTCTTTTCTAAGCACATTCATGACATATAATTATGTCATGTACTAACGATTTCCTTAATAAAGTATGTATGTGACTTAATTTATCAAGTCTCATTAATTGAATTAGGAACCGGATTTCCTAATTCTAATTTCATACTTTATTCAAGGAATTATTTTGGGAAACAATTTCCTAAATTGTCATAATCAATTTCGGAAATAATATGTTTAAAACTTTGATTTCTCTAAATCAAATCTTATTAAATTAAGAGACAGATTCCCTTAATTCAACCATATATTATTTTCATGAAAATCTCATTTAAGAAAACTCTATAGGAAACTATTTTCCTAATTAATTTTGGAGACAACAATATGTAAGAGCATCACCTCTTAAATCAAATAAGGAAATTATCGTTTGAGAATCACCTCAAAATTTCCAAGATTTGATTACATATTTTATTTATGGATTTATTAATTTCAACAAATTGTTTTCTTTGGGTGGCTCCCCGAGGCTCAGATACCCAAAAAAAGGAATTTTTTGTAAATCTAGTTTGGTCCGCTCCCCGAGGCGTAACCAAATTAAACATGACAATTTTATTCAAAATAGGAAATTAAATTACAACAACTAATTTTAAATTGGACGGCTCCCCGAGGCTCAATCCAAAATAAAGAATTTTGTTAATAATTGAAAACCAATTCGAATTTAATTGTCAATTAATAATCCATAAATTTGTTTAGACTTTCTTGAAAGAAAGTGCCCAAAATTACGAGATTTCATAATAGGTTTTCAGAATAATTGTAAGTTTATGGTACAAAGAAAACTTACATATTTCCAAAATTGGAAAATTTCCAAAATAGGAAATTTCCAAAATTGGAAAGTTTCCAAAAATAGGAAGTTTTCAGAATTATCATAAAATTTCAGAAACTAGGATATTTCAAAAGTTTGCGAAATTTCATGAGGATTTCCAAACTTTGAAATTCCTAAATCTAAAATTTATCATAATTGGAAAGTTTCCATAATTGGAAAATTTTTCAAAATTGAGATCATGACAAAGTTTTCCGCAAAACAATTATATGATTATGTCAAACACTAACTGGCTCTGATACCACTGTTGGGACCGGGTGCATGTTGACATGGATACGGGTTCATAATTTTAAAATTTAATTACGTGCAGCAGAAGGTTTAGCATAAATAATTTCTTAAATTATTTTAACCACGTATTTATCATGCAACCTTAAGTTGTGGAGACATGATCATACATTTAAAACTTTGCAGAAAGTAAACTAATTTACTTAATACCTCGCGTAACTCGTAGAAAGGGACGAGATCCAACCGTAGCGTCCCTTGAAAGCTCCGCCTCTATTCACGTCCACGTCGAGTTCTCTTCGGGATGACTTCGCAAAGCCACAAGTTTCGTGCCGACAAGAACTACTAGATTCTCCAAAGGCATGACAAGAATATCAAGAGAGAGAGATGGAAACTAACCACCAAGTAACGAAATCAAGATTCCGGGGAAGGAAGGAGTTGCGACCCGCTTCTTCTTCTTCTTCGGCACCTTCTTGGTGGATGTGGCTCACGGCAACTAGAAGGGGCGCCGGCCCTAGAGGAGGGAGAGGGCGCCGACCCTAGAGGAGGTAGAGGGCGCCGGCCCTAGAGGAGGTAGAGGGAGAGAAGGAGAGAGAGAGGGCTTGCTTCTTAATCTCTTGATTGGAATTCAAGCCTTGCCTTGGTTCCTTTATATAGTAGCCTCTCCATCGCCAAGTCTCCCTTTTAACGGAATAAATTTTCATAAGAAATTTATCTTATAAATTTTCTTATGAATTATTCCGTTATGCCAAGTTTTTATTATAACTAAATTTATAATAAAAACAAATACATCTCCCCTTTTATTATGGAATAAATTTTCACAAGAAATTTATTATATAAATTTTTCTTATCATGGAAAAATCAATTCATAATTGATTTTATAAAATAAAATAAACCAATCCAAGGTTTATTTTAATTTCCATGAAAATAAATTTCTTTATATAAATTTATTTATCCATAATTTTATAAAACAAATCGCGCTTGATTTATTTTATAATTTAAACCAAATAATTTGGTTTCCCTCCTTGTTGTGGCCGGCCAAACCAAAGAGGGTGGGGACCCTCTTTGGCTGGCCAAACTAAGCTGTCTCCTCGCGAATTAAACTCATTTAATTCGTCCAATAAGCCTTCAAAAGACTTAGCCATTTCAAGCTTCCGATGCGTCTCTGATAAATTCAGATTCGACTTATTTTTCTTGATCGGAAAATCTAATTTTCAACTCGTTTTAAATCCCTCGGATTACTCGTAGTGCGTGTGACTAAATAGGCTTTCGATTTATGTTGGCCGTCTATAATTAACCAATTATAGAACGATCTTGAGTGGCACCTAGTAGTACATCATGATCCCCAATTAATCGAAAGATCAACGGTTGACCTCAGAAATAATTCTGAAACCCTTCAGCAGCTATAATGAGTCGTGCCCCATTCCCTTCACCATCTTATACCCACTTGGTTCAGGACACGGTCTATGTGTGTCAGTCTCCACTAGGCTGACCACGTCACACCTAGCCCAAGTAATGTCTTTCTCGTCCAATGGATTCTAATTACTCTCATGTTTCCTAGAGATTCATACTCGGAACATGTTATGCTCTGGCCAGAGGCTTTGAGTAACAATCCGACGATAGGCCTTGGGTATACATCTCCTTGCAAGGAGTGGTGAATCCTTTGTAGGCTGTTCAAACATCTTCGGGCACTTCGGCTTATACCCAACCATCCTGGGTCCACACCTCCTTGGAGATGCTTGCTTAAGATGTCAAAGTATAAGTCTCCATGACCAAGATGACTTGAACACCGCAAGTCAAAGGAACATCGCACTTAAGCTGCAGTAAGAACTTTCATTGACATATCTATATGTAGATTACCATATGAAGTTTTACAGCTAGTCACTCCAATAAACTAGTTCCCTTAACTAGCTTCCATGTTTATCTCCGGACATCCCAATGTCACCAGCCAGTGAGAATCAGCTGATTAGAGAATAACCCATGCTAGTCTCAACAGAATTAATAGTGTCCGTATTTATCAATTCATCGACTAGGGACAATTTCAATACTTCACAATTGCACATGTAGAGATAATCACTAGTTGTGAATTCATCACAAATTCTCTCATGCTGTGAATTGTATTGCGGACATTCAGTAGATGAGTTTAAGATCTCAATCAAATACATGAACATATATACTCAAATAGTGAATATTCATTTATTAAAGTAAATGATTACAATCATAAGGCGATTGCCTTAGGACACTTCTCTCATATTACTAACAGGGCGGCAGTCGACGCTTCACCCCTTCGTCTTTTGCTAGGCCGACTGGAGGAAGCCTCCAAGGGGTCGGCCGGGGTGGACACGGAGCTGGTTCCCCAAGGACGCCGCAAGGAGTGGCTCAGAGGTCGGGTATCCTCTGAGCCCGAGTGAGAGGTCTTCCCCTCTTCAAAAGAGGGGGCTAGAGAATGAGAGCCGGATGGAGAAGCTTCCTGCTCGGTCAGCAGTGCTGAGCGCAATCCTTGCACGACCCGCTGCTATTTTATCACCGCTCGGAGACGCGCCTCCATTTCCTCAGTGGTCCTTAACCCGTAACCCCCCTTGGGAGCATCCGGGTACATCATCTCAGCTGGCTAGTAAGTAGAAGTCAAGAAGCAGCCAAGGGGCAAGAAGAAGGAAAAGATCACTTACCTAAGGAAGCAGGTCGGATGAATGGCGCCGGACTAATACCAAACGCGAGCAAGATATTCTCGGCCAAGAGCGACCCGACTGGGAAGTGTCTATCCCTGAATAGGGAAAGGGCGCGCTCGAAGGTGGGAAACTTCCGGGGATTCGTGTGATGAGGGGGCATTTGAGGAAAATCCCACCGGAAGTTAAGCGGCCAGGTCGGGAAGGCGACAGGACGGATGAAAAAGAACCTCTCCTTCCAACCCCTGCTGGCGGAAGGGAGGGGAGAAAGAAAGGAGGTCCCAGGGCGAGCTTGGAAGACAAACTCGCCCCATTCTTGCTTCTTCAGATAGAAGAAGTGGTGGAAAAGTTCAGCTTGGGAGGAAAGGCGATACAATAGGAAGATGTTGGCGGACCCACTAAGAAGGCAGATGGAGTTGGGGGTCAGTTGAGACAGATTGATGCGGAGGTAGCGACATACTAAGGCAATGAAAGGATGAATGGGGAAGCGCAGGCCTGCCTGCAGGTGATCCCGCGAAATGGTAATGTAGTACCTTGGAGGGGTGGCTGGCTGATCAGAAGGAGAAGGCAACTGAACGTCATGGTCAGGCGGAATGTGAAACTCTGCCTTAATGGCCTCGAGGTCACCATGGGTGAGAACGGACCTCACCGTGACATACCAGGGGTGGGGGTCGCGAAACGAAGAGTCCATGGGGACACAGAGAAGGTAGGAAGTCTAGCCTGCGAGAAGAAGCGGCGAGCACCAAGAAGTAGTAGCAACCCTAGCCGGAGAAGAGAAGACAACACGCTGGAGCGAAAGATGAAAGGGCGGCGGTATAAGTAGGAATTTACGCAGTTATGAAGGGTGACCGGGCCACCTGGTGGTGGGCCACGGCAGAGGCGGCGGGCAGTAACAGCCGCATGAGCAAGCCCAGCGGGGCCCAGGAAACAAGGCGCTTCGCGCCCAACCTCGTCTCTCGAGGAACGAACGGTAAATACCTCGGTGAGTGGAGAAGGAAGGGGGAGGAGGCACGTGGAGCCGTCCCCAGTTGTAAGCAGTAGTGATGAGAATTCCCAGCTGCTCAGGGATACTGAGTCGGCAGCAGCAAAAAGACAAACGAGGTGACTCCACCAACCGACCGGGATCCTTAGGCTTCGACGAGCTTGCCGAGCATCTCCCCAAGGGGGACTGAGGCTTCCCAGCGCACCAGGCTTACTTGAACGATCGCTGGTCCAGTCAGTCAGACTTGCCGCCACCTTCGACTAGACTTGAGGAGGACGCTTATGATCCCGGCCTTGCCTACGGGTAGGGGCATTGGCCAGGCCCACCGGCCAGCCTGGCGCCAGGAAGGCTTGGTAGATAGATCAGCAGCAGAATCGACGGGTAGGTCCCCGCGCCCGTAAGCCCATGCAGAGAAAGGAGGGAGGGTGGGGTTTAGCGGGTCACCGACGAGGGCGGCCGGGTCGTCCTCCTACCATCCAACTAGACAAACTTTTGGTTGTCCACACTCCTTGACCCTACCCCGACCTAGAGCAGGGTTGGGCGCCACGGCCAAGCGAGTAGCTATCCATACATCCCTTCTCTTGCCACCACACAAACTGGAGGTCCGACTCGGATCAGGTAAACATCCCGCGGCAACCGCCGACCCAGGACGTACCCTGCGCTCCCTCTTTACCAGTCGGATGCGTGGCTGCCCACGCTCACTGGTCCATACCCGACTCGGTCCTCAACACTCGGACCCGCCAGTCGGCGCTCGGGGTATGGGCTGTCCCGCCCCTACGCCCCCTCACATCATTACATCCAGGGTACGACCCTGCTAACGGGGTTCCTCATGCCTTATCTACCTCTGACATCTTTGCGCGGTTAATCCGCCCATCCAGTACCCTCGTACTGCGCACCCAGTACTCACATACTGCTCAAGCATGCCTCACCATGCCGCGCCGCTCCTCTGTGCTCCATACGAGCTGACAGCTACCACCCTCTTGCTCCGTCAGTACGAACAAGGGTTGTCAGCTCCGCTGGTTATATAAGCTTGGCACTCCCCCTACCGCAGGTACGCGCACGCGAGTTCTCGCATCCCTTGCCTCATTTCAATTTAGTTTCCACTCATCTGCCCTCGGGGGCTGACTTGACTGTCGGAGTGCCTGACCGGGGATGTCCCCGGCGGGTTCACTGACGGTCGCTGTTTTGCAGGGACATGGCAAGGCGCGGTTCGCATCCTGCCACCTCGTCGGCTCGTGCCACCGGGGAGGCCCGTCTGGCCCAAGGGACCGCCACCCCACTTCGCGACAGGATCAATTTTAGTAATGATTTTGTAAAAGAGAAAGATACCATTTTAAGTTCAACCTTTATTACCATGTTTTTAAAATTTTATGGGTTATTATTTTAACATCATACTATTATAATTATCACTCAACTCATTCAAGATGGCAACATTCAAGTCTTAACTATCAGTCTATCCCATGAGACACACTCAACTCATTCAAGATTATTATCCCTGGGCCAAGTGCGATGTAAAAAATATCATGTTATCCCATTTAATAAGGATGTCATTCTCTTACAAGGCATATCAAATGCCCATGGTGCTTGAACTATTAGTCTCTATTTGGGAGGAGGTGAGGGAAAGAGAGGAAAGGGTAAACAAGGAGAGGTTGGACTTTGAATCTTGTTTGGAAGAGAGCGAGATAAGGAAAGGAAAGGTAAAGAAGAATAAACTTTAATCTTCCTTATCCATAAAATGAAAAATTTTCTTACACCCTAATTTGGGATGTAGGGAAGGGTAAGGAGAATAAAAAAATTGTTTCAATTTTATTCAGTTTCATAATATTAATTACCATTTGCATCATCTTCGTCCTCATCCTTACCTCTATGCCAAGGGTTATCTTCGCTACGACCACTCTGGCTGTTCGGATGTATACTATAAGCCTAGCTTTTGGTGAATATCTATTTTGAAATAAGCATCACAATCGTCATGTGTTTGCTTTTTATATTTGATATATGTGTGTAATTGTCCAATACTTTACATTGTAGATAACATGGTGTGTGGTGTCACACAAAAGATCATGTTATCAGTTCCTTGTAAAGTATAAGTAGTGGCTCACAACCGAGATGAATTTGGACAAACCATTGGAATGGTTGTAGTGTAATTTGGATTAGTCGATCTTGACTATAAAATTACACTAGTACACTTTGTGTATATTGAGCAGGACCGATTTAAGGTTGTTCGATTCATACTGACTATATAATCGAATAAGACCTCGGTTATTATGATGTACATGCTCTTAATCTCGATATAATAACGGGCATGTATAATTAATATTTATTTCTTTAATTTACCAATGAGCAAGATTTATTAGTTAAATCAATAAGCCTGGTAAATTAGAAAATAATATTATTTATATGGTGTGTCGTTGATTATAGAAGGAAATCATGTCCTAATTATTTAGGATTATGATGTCCCCTTGAGGAGCTCATAAAGATTGTCATGTAAATCCTGCAGCTGGATTTGGTCTGACATGATAATAAGGATGAGTGATACTACTCTTGGAGATAGATATTAATTAATTAAATTGTGAGTAATTTAATTAATTAATGGACATGCGATATCTTAAATACGGGAAGATTATGTACACATAATATGGTGGAGCCCATATTTAATTATAGGGTTGGTGCGGTAGTTCAATAATAACTCATTAGTGGAGCGGATTATTATTAACGGGTCGGGTTTAGGATCCGTTAGAAGACCAAAATCAACTCCTCCTCATGGTCCCTATTGTAGCCTATAAATATCCTCTCATAAGCCATCATGAACCAACCAAGCCTTGGGTTTTCTCCTCTCACTTTCTCTCCCTCTCCTTTCCTTGGGCGGCAGCGCAAGAAGCCTTAGGGCTTTCGGCAACAAGAATCAAGGAGGAAGAAGGTGGTCCATCTTCTTCTTCTCTTCTTCTCTCCTCTTCCCTTAGGCGTGCGGACAGGTCAAGCAAAGGAAGGATTTGTTCTTCCTTTGGCCAGCGACGCAAACACAAAGGGGAAGGGGCTCGGCGTAAGGGAGAAAGGAAGAAAGGTGGCCGGCGCAAGCTCTCTTGAGAGAGGGCTAGGTCATGCAAGGAGGAAAGAAGGATGTGGTGGAGGTTTTGGTGGCTTTGTTTCTTGGAAGATCGTCGCTCACACGACGTCCAAGAAGAGGATAGGAATACGATAGAAGATCAAGAGGTAAAATAAAAGGTATAATCCTTTGTTTTCGTGCTTGTATTAATTGTATTGCTTATTTACATGGACCCCAAAGATAAACACAAGAACTGGTGATCTATAAATAATCATCTATTTCGCGGCTAAATGATAAAAGGAGTTAGATTGCTTGAACAACAAGTTTGTTCAAGCGATCACTCAATCAAATAGCACAATGATGAAAAAGGTCGTTTGGAAAGTTTTCATTCCATTCTGATTAGTTCTAATCAATAGAATTTTAATTCGGGGATATGGAGAGGAACTCATTCCGATGCAACCGAAAACCATCAATTGGTATCAGAGTCATGGTTTTCGATTTTATGTGTTTTGGATTCGATTACTTTCATTCTTATCATGTATAATATGCTGGATAATAGTCTAACTTTGTGATTGCAGACATAAGATCCAACTATTATGGCTATGTGTGATTGTGTATGATGTTGTGTGTGATTGTAATGTTTATTTGAATCCTCGGGGTTGACGAGGCTATTTGTATTTAATTGTGTAATTAAATACGGCAATGTTAGCTGCTTAGTCTAATTTACTTTCGATCTAGATTTTATGTACACTCCTTTGTGGAGTATAGGATCGATGGATGTAAATTAAATTTTTATCTTGCTCGGATCTTCTTGCTTGCGCACGGCTAAGGGAGGAGGTGACAAGGTGGCAACACGACTGGAGGCGTATTGGAGAACGGCGGAACCTTCAAAGCCATAATAGTTGGAAATTTAGAATTTTCATATTTATTGCTTGCCGTTTATTATGCTTGTTGTGATTGCATGAAAATTCCTCAATTTTAAATTACTAAGTGGGAGAGGGAATCTTTTGAGTCCCGTGGCCTCCATTACTAATTTGATAAGTGATGCATACAAACTTGCACGTTGGCTCTGAGTGTCTTCCTCCACATCGGATGAGTTTGTTTTGCAGATCACTAGATCAAATATGATTTTTGGAAATTATTTAGGAGCGTGTGATCTTCCTCATCGGAAGAAACATAATCCTAGATAATTGACTTAGTATCGTGTAATGGTGTACACTTAGATGCAATTAATAGTATGCTCCCCATCAGAGTCACTGCTATTATTTGTATTGTAACGCCTGTAAAATCCTCTCAATATTTTTCTTTAAAATATTGATCATGCCTATATGAATTCTTGAGTAACATATGAATACTAGCATAAACCGTAGCAAGATCTCTTATATAAATTAAAAAGCTAAGTACTAATGGGCTTTATGTGGGCCTTGCCAAAAATAAGAGTAAAAGTAATAAAAAGAAGTATATGCACCAAGGATTGAACCTTGGACCTAGAGCTTCATCATGCATGTACTAACCAATTCACCTAGCAAGGGAGTGCTAGTGGAAAAGGAAGAGGATTTTAGTTGAGGCTAAAAGAAAGTGAAGAGTCACCATGTGAGGAGGCACCATGCCCCTTCACTTGCCTCCTCCACTTAGTATAAAAGAGGAGGATGAGAAGTGAAGAGGTAACTTGGCACATAAGTTATTGTTTCTCCTCTTCTCTTCCACCAAGGCCTTTCCTCTCCTCTCTTCTTCCTCCTTCTAGCCGAAAGCCACAAGGGGCTTTTCCCTTGGAAAAACTTCACAAGGGGACTCCATTTTGAAGATCCAAGGCTTCCTACAAGGCTACAAGGGCTAAGGAGAGTTCTAGGGTCAAGAAGGTTTTCTTTTGTTTCTCTATTCAAGGTTTATAACCAAGATAAAGAAAGGTAAGACTCCCTCACCTGTGGTATAATAGTTTATGTTGTTTATCATGATTTAAGATGTTGTTTGGGATTTATATTGAGAAAACAATAGATTAGGGCTTCTAGGATTTTCGGCCAAAGCATGTTTTTGGGTCTAAAATGATGTTAAAACCCCACTTATGTTTCCTAATGTTTTCTCATGATAAGTAAAGTATAAATTATGATTTGGGAAAATTTTGTAGCATCCTAAAACCCTCTAGGGTTTCGACCACCATCAACATTTCATGGTTAGGATTAGATCTAACCCTCCAAGCATGTTTATTATGTTTCCCTATGATATAATGGATACTAATTGTGAATGATAGGAATTTTTCCATGTCCTTGTGACCCTCTAGGGTTTCGGCCAAGATCAAGTTGTAGGGTTAGGACTTAGGGTTAGCCCCAATCATGGGTTCTAATGGCTTCCTATGACATTGTAAGTATGGGGTTGGATGTAAATTGTGAATGATATGAATTTTTCCATGTACTTGTGATCCTCTAGGGTTTCGGCCAAGGTCAAGTTGTAGGGCTAGGACTTAGGGTTAGCTCCAATTATGGGGTCTAATGGCTTTCTAGGGCATTGTATGTAATGTATGGGTTTTCCTTTACTTATGGTACCTCACATGTTGCTTGAATAATGGGATCTCCTTTTATTCAACTTTCGGCCAAGCACCTAAACTAGGGTTTGGGTTGGGTTAAGGTTTCAAGGATACTTGTTTATGGTTTACTATGATGTATATATATGTTTAAGCATGTTGTAAGAATTTTATGTTACCTAAAACCCTAACTTTATGTGCTATATATATCGTGACTTTGTATACTTAGGTTATGTGCTATGTTTATTCATGAATGTTTTACACCATATACCATGAACACATGTATTGTGAAGTAGGTCTCATGTTTGTGTAGAATGATGCATGTATGATGTTAAATGCCTATGATAGATATATGGTTATGAAGGTCTAGCATGTTCTATGTTGAATAACATGAACCTAGGTAGTATGGGTTATGCTCATATAGATCTTACCCATGCATGCTTTATGATAGATACTATGATTATATATGCTAGGTGATATGTACCATGTATGTAATGCATGCTTACCTTATGTACCATGCTCATGAAAAGCTTTATGAACTAAGATGATATTTATGTCTTAAGGCATAATTATGTATGTATGTCATGTCTTATGAATGAAGATGATGAATGAAGATAATGTTTATGCCTTTAAGGCATAATGATGTTATGCATTAAGTATGAATGATGAAATGCCAAGTATGCTTTATGTCATGCTCCATGTAATAAGATTATGTTATGTTATGTCTTTAAATATGCTATGTATGTTCTATGAATGATGAAGCATGTGAAGTTATTTTACTTTATGAATGGGCTTGTACCGGACCGAAGTAAGGGTCCAAGGGATGGGCACCTTAAGAACATCTCGGTTCTGGACTACCGTAGCTGTCCATGGTTCTGGGACTACCGTAGCTGTCCAACAGGGATGGGCACCTTAAGAACGCCTCGGTTCTGGAACTACCGTAGCTGTTCCTACCCTAGTAGGTCGAGACTAGCTACCTCGCATTTACTTAGGGATGTGCGCATATGATGTATGTATGTGGTACAAGCCGGGGACCCCCATGATGTTATGATTATGTTTATGTATTTATAAGTATGATTTTCAAATAAGCATCCTTATGTTATATGCATTTGACTCATGCATACATTCATGTTATGCATCTACTCCATGTTAAGTATTTCATATGTTTATGTTTATGTCAAGTATTTCATATGTTTATGTTTATGTCAAGAACCATGTCATGTTAAGTATTTCATATGTTTATGTTTATGTCAAGAACCATGCCATGTTAAGTATTTTATATGCCTATGTTTTGTATCAAGAACTTCTATGGGTTAAGAAGGTTATATGTTTTATGTTATGTGATGTATGGTTTTAGTGAGTAGGAAAGAGTCTTACTAAGCCTATGTGCTTATAGTTTTACTTTCTTATACCGTAGATCAAGCAAGAGGATATTAAGGGAAGCAGCAGGAAGGGCAAGAGTGTGTGTGTGGCAGTGACATTGCAAAAGAAAAAGAAAAAAGCTTTTAATATTTATACTTTGTCACATGCCCTATATTTTGTATTGTCCTCTTAAGTCTCATGCTATACTTATGATGGTTTTGTCTAAAAATACACTTGCTACTTATGTTGCTTATGGATGACTTATGTGATTTTTATATCATGATGCTACGTATGATGTTAATATGCTAAGTTACCATGTCACCATGTTAGGAATGATAGTTAAGGCATGTATACCTGATTCAAGTATTAGTTGCATGGGTTAAATGCATATGTATAAAGTTTTAAATTATTCCGCTGCATTAATATATTCATATGCGTATATGTATGTTAGCGTAACGCCGCCTTCCGCCTACATCGTAGGCTGGGAAGGGCGGGCGTTACATGTATGGCCGAAGATAAACCAATTATTAATTTTATTTGTCAAAAAGTAAGGTTGACAAGATAATAAAATTAATGGGTAAAACCTCTTCTTACAAATGTTTGATTTAATATACGTCCACACTATCATGGCATACTAAATTTATGGTGTTTTGAGGTGTTGGTGAATTTAAAATTTTATTGTTTGAGAAATCAATATTATTTTAAATTCTAATATTTTGACCAATGTGATTCTCAGATTTTTCAAAATGGCTTTCAACCCACTTGTTGTTATTTTAAAAGAAAATAATTTTACTGGTCCCAATTATATTGATTGGAAAAGGAACTTGGATATTGTCTTAACTGCTGAGGAGTACAAATTTGTACTTATTGAGATATGTCCCGCTAAGCCTAGTGATGATTCTAGTGAAGAGGAGAAAGAGAGTTATAGGAAGTGGATAAAGGCAGATGAGATGACGCGGTGTTACATTTTGGCTTCTATGTCAAATGTACTGCAACATCAGCATCAGGCCTTCACTACTGCTTATGACATGATGCTCAACTTTAAGGAACTCTTCGGACACCAGAATCAGGCTACTAGGCAAGAGGCTACGAGGAATTTAATGACGACCACCATAGCTGAGGGAACACCCGTAAGGGATCATGTTCTAAAGATGATGACTCATTTGAATGAGATGGAAGTCCTTGGAGCTGAAATTGATGGAGAACCTAGGTCGATATCATTCTCCAGACGCACCAAAGAGTTTTAAGAAGTTCCACCTGAATTACAACATGAACAAAAGGATGTATTCGTTAGCGGAACTTCTGACAGAACTCCAGGCAACAGAAGGGTTATTTCGTCAAAGTGCTCAAGCTTATTTTGTTGGAAATGTTTCTACTTCTAAGTCGAAAGGCAAGAAGAAGAAGAAACAAGGTAGTTTGGCAAAGAAAACAACTGGATCTCAAGGACCTCAGGCTGGAGTGAAGAAGCCGAAAGGCAAGTGCTTCACATGCAAGCAGACTGGACATTGGAAGGTAGACTGTCCCCGCCAAAAGGAGAACAATAAAGGTATATCTTTTTCATTAGTTGTTGAAATATGTTTAGCGGTGCTATCTACCAGTACCTAGTGTGTAGATACGGGAGCCACTGATCATGTCTGCAATTCATTGCGGGGTTCCAGGACACTAGACGACTACATAAGGGTGAGATTACTATCTACATGGGCAATGCTACAGAGGTCACGGTTATTGCAGTAGGAGATGTCTATTTATCATTTGCTAAGAATAAAATTTTGATTTTAAGAAATTGTCTTTACGTACCTTTTTTTTAGAAAGAATTTAATTTCAGTTTCTAAATTGTTTATGGATGGATATGTTGGTGCAGAAAGCACCCAAGTCGAACTTGAGTTTTGATAATGACAACAGGGCTCAAAAGTTAAGTCTTACTTGCAATCTAACATGTCACTATAGTGTACAGGGTAAAAAGCCCTAGCGAAGGACTTCTAGGCACTGGCAAAGGAATGTCAGGGTAAAAAGCCCTAGCGAAGGACTGCTAGGCACTGGTGAAGGAATGCCAAGGTACTGAAGCCCTAGCGAAGGACTGCTAGGCGCCAGGCGAAGGACAGCTTGGGACTGAAGCCCTAGCGAAGGAATGCTAGGCACCGGGCGAAGGACAGCTCGGTATCCAAGACCTGGCAAAGGACCGCCAGGCAAAAGTCCAACCAGAGGAGCGGTTGGCATCAGGTACATTCTCCCGAGAGGAGTAGGTGAGGACGCGTTCCCTGTCGAGGGAACAATAGGCGTCGGTTCGACCTAGGGCTCCATTTTGGAGGCCCAAGTCAGAACCAAGACAGCTAAGGCTGTATAAACTAACATCTTATTGTTTTATGGTGTTTTGGACTAACCCTGGATGCAGGACCAAAGGAACGAGTGTCTGCAGCTCATAGAGCCTCAAAGGAATGAGGCAACAGCTGACCAGGGCGCCCGGAGTGTCCCGGGCGCCCCCATGTTGAACACAAAACACACAAAACAAAGGCAGACTTCTACAGCTCATCTCCCGGGCGCCCTCGTGCTCCCAGGCGCCCCCGCTGCTCCCGGGCACCCCCAGCGCTCCGGGCGCCCCCTGTGCATGCCATCGAACCAGAAGCCAGCGAAGCCAAGGGATAAGCTCTGACCCGGTCAACCCGGGCGCCCCTAGCGTCCCAGGCGCCCCGGTCAAGATCTAATCCCGAGTTTGAAGGGATCAGAGGCTGACCGAGCTAAAGGTGGATCGGCCGACAGGTGGGGGGGGGGGCGCCCCCGACGTTCCGGGCGCCCCCAGGGCCTATAAAAGGGCCCTCGACCCCGAGGCTTGGAACAACGAATTCTTTCAACGCTTCTACGCTCATCGGCTTCCGCGCTCTGCTCCGGCAACCTCCCGACTCAAGATACAAGCGCCGACGACGTCCTACAACTCCGGAAAAAGTAATCTACATCGGACGTCGATAAAAAGAAGAGCTCAATTTCAGTACTGTACTTAAATTGTAATTCCATTTCTGTAACTGTTTTTTACGCGATTATAGTATTGCCCGCAGTAAACGGTCAGCCACCGTGGGCCTTGGAGTAGGAGTCGACCTAGGCTCCGAACCAAGTAAAAATATCTGTGTTTGCGTGTTTTTGTTTTTAATCTTCCGCTACGCATTCTCTTTTCAAATTCGAAAGATTTCCGCCTCTATCGGTTCTCTCGATCCAACAAGTGGTATCAGAGCGGGGAAGTTCAAATTTGGTGCAACCACCAGTTTGAAATTTTTTTTTTCAGATTTATTCTTATTTTTTTTCGTTCGAATTTTTTCTAATATATTCTTCGTTTGAATTTCCTCTCGTTAATCGAGGTTGGTGCAACACCCCTCGATATTTTATTTTCCTTATCCAGCACTACTAATCCAAGACCAATGCTTGGGACAAAGTTCGTTTCTTAGTTTTTTTTTAGATACAATCCCTAATGGCCATGCAAGAAGGATTCAGCACCGCCAGACCTCCACTTTTCAGTGGAGAAGACTTTTTCTACTAGAAAAGTCGAATGAAGGTCCACCTGAAAACTCAGGTGGACATGTGGATAATCATCCAGTCCGGACTGGAGATTCCGAAGAACGCTGAAGGAGTACCGCAAACCTACTCAGAATGGGACAACTCTCTGAAGCGCAAAATTGAAGCCGATGCAAAGGCGACTCAGACCCTTCAATGCGGCTTAACAAAGGAGGAGCTGAACCGGGTGGGCCCCTTCAACAGTGCCAAGGAGCTGTGGGTAAAACTGATCGAGCTACACGAAGGAACATCAGACACTCGGATCAGTAAGAGAGATCTGCTCCTGAACAAGCTGTATGCAATAAAATGACCGACAATGAAACGACCGCTCAGCTTCACGCCCGAATCCAGGAACTTATGAACGGTCTGCATACTATTGGTCACAAGGTCGAAAACTGTGACCTAATAAGGTATGCCTTAAATGCTTTCCCTAGAAACACCTTGTGGGCATCTATGGTAGATGCATACAAGGTCTCAAGGGATCTTTCAAAAATAAAATTAGATGAATTGTTTTCCGAATTAGAACTGCATGAACAAACTAATTGCAATTTGGCCGAGAAAGGTATTGCCTTTGTTGCAGGAAAAACTGGAAGGCCAACAAAGAAGAAGCCACAACCTGAACCCGAGTCTAACTCAGACTCAGAAGACGAAGAAGGAGATCGACCTAAGCTGGTCCGACTGGCCCGAAGCTACTATAAAGAATTGAAGAACCAAACCAACAGACGGAAAACAAACTGAAGAAAAGACGAACCAGCTGAACCCGCAAATGACAAAAACAAGCCCAACGTGACTTGCTACGAGTGCAAGAAGAAGGGCCACTACAAGACAGAGTGTCCGAACCTGAAGGAGACCAAGAAGACAAGAAGAAAGAAAGCACTCCAAGCAACCTGGGATGAATCTTCCTTAGAAGAAGAAGAAGAAGCACCCCAGTCAAACCTACTAGCCCTGACCGCCTCAGAAGAAGTTGGGACCGAGTCAGAGTCAGAACAGGACGACGACAGACTAACCTTTTCAGAAGATGGCGAAATCAAGGTAAGTGGTTTCAATAGAAGTCAGTTAAATGAACTTATTTCGTATCTTTCTCGAGATTTGGCGAAAGCCAAACTCCGAGTCGAATCCCTCCGACAGGAAGTAAAACTCCTGAAAGAGGGAGCTGACTCTGAATCCTTAACCGAGAAAGTTCAAGAAGGAACTCCTACTCAAGTTGAAAAACTTGAGAAAGAGAACTCCTCCCTGAAAACTCAGGTTAAGGATCTTAGAGCTGCCTTAGAACGATTCACTTGTGGTTCCAAGGGTCTTGACATGATTCTTGGAAAACAGAAGTCCGTTCTAAATCGATCCGGACTTGGCTATAAAACCAAATCCTGACAAAGATCTTACTTTGCTGTACTGAATCAGTCCAGAAGTAAAGTTCAGGCATGGGTACCTAAACTGTGTAATGCCCCAAATTTTGGGCTTGCTTTCGATTGTAAAAAGGGCACAAAAATGTCGATATATATTATCAGATTATATGACATTTATTTCATAAATGAATAAAATTACTTTTTTTGTGATTTCATGATTTAATGTTATGTGATTTCATTAGAAAGAATTAGAATATGTAATTGCATAAATTAGAATATGTGATTGCATAAATTAGAATATGTAATTGCATAAATTAGAATATGTAATTGCATAAATTAGAATATGTGATTGCATAAATAGGAATATGTAATTTGCATTAATTAGAATATGTGATTGTATGAATTGGAATATGTGATTTCATAATATGTGATTTGAGAATATGAGAGTAAATTGGGCTAATGGGCTTTGCAAAAGTGAAAACCAATGAGCAGCAAAAATATGCTCTTGCCGAGGATCGAACCTTGGAACTCTTGGTAAGCAAAGCCTTGAAAAGCAACGAAGTAACCAGTTCACCTAGCAGGGGATTGTTGAGAGGAAGGAAGGGAAATTCTTGTTAAGGGTTAGGGAATGTGAAAGGGTAGAGGAAGAGGCTCTTGATGAGAAACCCCTTGGTGAAGGGACACTTGGAGAAGAGGCACTTTGTCTCTTCCCTTAGTATAAATAAGAGGGAGTGCTAAGGGGCTAACCATCATTGTTGCAAACCCCTCACTCACTCTCCCTCTTCAAGTTGTCGAAATCCTAACTCCCTTCTCCCTCTTCAATTTTCGAAATTCAAACTCCTCTTCCTCCTTGGGATTTCCTAAAATCCAAGGGAAGGGTCTCATCCCAAGGGACACTCCCAAGACCCCATTGAAGGTTTGAATCTCTTGCAAGGCAAGAAGAAGTCAAGGACCTCAAAAGCAAGGACAAGCACATCCCCTCCGAACTAAGGGTATACCTTAAGGATATTTAGCGAAAGAAGTAAGTGCCCCTCACCTGTAGCATAATTGCTCTTGAATGATTTCTTCTCTTATTGTTTTCGAAAATGGGGATTGCCCTTGTGTAAGTTTCGGCCACCCCTTAGGGGAAGGCTTTGGTTACTCCTTGATGCATGAGAAGAATCCTTGGAACTTAGGGTATATTTATATGTCGTTTCCCTTCATGATGCCATGAACAAAAACTAGGGTTGAACATCCTACAAGATTCGGCCAAAGGAAAAAAAACTAGGATTTAGGGTTTGGATGATTATCCTATGATCTATCCATGCTTAGTAGTGTAGACAAGGTGTTTGTATAAATATTTGTGTGAATGTTTGATTTCAAAAACCCTAATATCCCTACCCTACACTTTCGGCCAACCCTAGGAGAATTAGGGTTTAGGGTGCATGATTATCCTATGATTTATTCCATGATTAATATGTGGCATGATATGTATATGAGGTGTTTGTGTAAATGTTTGTGTGGAAGTTGATTTCAAAAACCCTAGTTTCCCTACATTACACCATTCGGCCAAGGCATGAAACTTTAGGGTTGTGAAGGTTAAACTACCCTATGAGATATGTTTAATGTTTAGTAGGACGATATGTATATGCATGTGATGTTGAATAGATTGCTTGAATTGGAAAAACTCAACTTGCTCTAGCATGGAACTTTCGGCCAAGTCATGAACATTAGGGTTTGTAAAGGTTGATTACCCCATGATGTATGCTATGCTTAGGATGATACATGATGTATATATATGTGATGCTTGTATGAGATGTTTAATGTCAAAACCTAGTCAATCCCTACCCTAGGACTTTCGGCCAAACCCTAGGTTTAGGGTTATGAAGAACCCAATTAACCCATGAAATGCATGCTTTATAATAGGCTAGTTATCATGATTATGAATGCATACATATGCATAAGAATGAGCCCTTTAGGGCATGAACGAAGAAGGCTTAGGGCCTAAAGAATGCTTTCCTAGAAGGTTAGGACTAAGAGCATACTTTATGAAAATGAAGAACATGATAACTATTTTATTTTGTAATGGCTTGTACTATAGACTCTTAAAGCAAGTCAAATGATTATGATACTAGGCTGAAGGACTTTTGAGAAGGCCTAGTAAACACTAGTGGTTCGGGATTAGCTACCTCGTTCCCATTCAGGGGCGCGCGCAAAACATGAAGTACAAGCCGAGCCCTAATGATTAAGCTATGTTCAAGTATTATGTTTATATGTTTTCAAAAGAACCTTCCTATGAAGTTAACATGCTTAGATGTTTAAACATGCTTAAATGCTTACCATGCTTGAATGTGATATATTCTCTTACCTTTTCATGATATCCGGTTTTGTGAGTAGGACAGGGTCTTACTAAGCTATTGCTTATCGTTTAGTGTTTTCCCTTATGCTACAGATAAAGGACACTAAGCTATGGAGGCTGCGGGAGAAGGGCAAGTGTGTGTGTGATAGTGCTGGTGGATAAAAAGGATCTTGCTCTTAGTTGCTTCAAGTTTTGGAACTTGTCATGTTAAATCCATGTTATGTTTGCTATGTTTGAAGATGAATAAAAATAATCATGCTTCCGCTACATGAACCTTGCATGCTAAAATGATACATATGCCCATGCATAGATTAGATAGAAAAATATGAATGCATGCGTGTAGTTGTAATGTACGAAAATTAAAGTAGCGCCGCCGAATCCCTAGGGGATTAAGGGCGGGCGTTACAAACTGTACCTGAACAAACCAACTGGATCAAATCAGTATTGGATCCCCAAGGACAAGATTCACATCTTGCCTAATCATTACCGTGGCTTTAGTCCAGGGGATCCAAATTAAAAACTATATTTATTGTTAAATAGAATTTAATTCTTGCAATTTGCTTGATTGATTGTTTATTTAAATTTCTGCAATTTACCATGCTTAGACTTAGGAATGGTTAGTATAAGGACTGAACAAACTTAACTGAAACTTGACAACATAGTATTGGGTGGAGGTGAGATGATAGTACGTTAGGGAAACCAATTCTAATAAGATCAAGTACACTTGGTCTCTTTAGACTGGTGAAACTAGCCGAAGCTATCGATCCAAAACCCAAACTAGTTAGACCAGAACTTTTCAAAGATTAATTTTGAAAATAAAATTTCATTAAACGGCTTTGTCAAGGAAAGGGTTGATGATCCAATAAGGCTACGGCCAAAGAAGGCCTAGTGCCTCGCCAAGACCTGGAAGCCAATTTTTGAATTTCAAATTCAAATTACTTTTTGTCAAATTCAAATCTAACACAAATTTTCAGTTAAGTATAGATTCAAACATTTCCTTTCAAAATAAATTTAACTATTTTCAAAAATTAATTTAAGGTTTTCTAAATAAAAATTAATTTTACAAAATAATTTTACTTATCAAAACCTATCTCACAAAACCTATAAGGCTAACGTGATTGAAAACCCTAGATTTGGATGAGACAGACTAGGCAGTGAAACTCAATTTAAGCTATTCCTGACTCTAATTGGATCCAAATCAATAAAACTCTTTATGTGTAGGAACATAAAGATTTGGACCAATGGATGTTGGATAGCGGTTGCTCTAGACACATGACTGGAGATAAATTGAAGTTCACCAAACTCAAGTTCAAGAACCTAGGCTCAGTGGCATTTGGCAACAATGCTACACTCAAGGTAATTGGGTCAGGTAATATTGAACTCAAATCTGACTTTGTTATTAAGAAAGTTCTTTTGGTTGAAAACTTCAATTTTAACTTGCTTAGCATAAGTCAGTTATGTGATTCTGGTTATATAGTCACCTTCAACAATTCTAACTGCCAGATTAGAAATGTACAAGACTCAGAAATCATACTTAAGGGCACTAGAAAAAATAATGTATACACCATAAACCTTCCCCTAGTACCCAAATGTAAGTTAACTCAGTTAGAACAATCAAATCTCTGGCATAGGAGACTAGGTCACACTAATCTGAGAACTATCTCAAAAGTCACCCAACTTGGCTTAATCAAAGGTATCCCCAAAATTAAAAATAATGAAAACCTAATATGTGAATCATGTAATCAAGGTAAACAAACCAAATCTAATCACAAACTAATCCAATCTGACCTAACTCAAACCACACTTGAGCTCCTGTACCTTGACCTATTTGATTCACATGGAGCCAAGTCACTAAGTGGGAACCGATACTGCTTAGTAATAGTTGATGATTACTCTAGGTTCACCTGGGTTAGGTTTCTAAAAACCAAAGATGAAACCCTAAACCTATTTAATGAATTCTGTAAATTAATTGAAAATCAAAACGATACTAAAATTAAAAGACTTAGGAGTGACCACGGGGGAGAATTTGAAAATCAACGGTTCGAGGAATTCTGTAAGATAAATGGGTATTTACATGAATTTTTATGTCCTAGAATCCCCCAACAAAATGGGATAGTCGAAAGAAGGAATAGAACATTACAGGAAGCCGCTAGGGCTATGCTCAACGAATTTAACTTAGCAAACCAATATTGGGCAGAAGCGATTAGTACGGCTTGTTACATCCAAAATAGGGTTCTGATTAACAAGCGACACAACAAAACACCCTATGAACTGTACTACCATAGACTCCTAAATCTACACTACCTAAGGGTCTTTGGATGCAAAGTCCATATCCTAAATACCAAAGACTATTTAGGGAAATTTCAGTCCAAGTCAACCCCAGGTATCTTCCTAGGATACTCAACCACAAGTAGAGCCTATAGAGTTTACAGCAAACAAACTAAGAAAATTGAAGAAACAACAAACTTAATATTTGATGAAGAAATCAACTCAAAATCTAATAATCCAGACCTAACCTCATCAAATTCTGATCAAGAAAATAATGAACAAACTATTGAACATTTAATTGAACCCTTAAACGAACTAACTATTGAATCAATCAATGAGTCAACTGAACCAATTATCGAACCAACAAATGAACTAGCCCAAGGAGTCGAATCATATAGTGAACCAAACCGACCAGTCGGACCTGAGGCTGAACCAAGTTCTAGAAGAACCAAGAAACCCAGACTTAGTCACCCAACCGATCAAATTGTGGGTGATCCAACTCTAGGAGTCAGGACTAGATCCTCCTATAGAAACCTTAGTCAAATAGCTATGATATCAAAAATTGAACCCAAAACTATAGAGGAAGCCCTACCTGATCCTGATTGGATCATAGCTATGCAAGAAGAATTGGCTCAATTTGAGAGAAACCAAGTCTAGGAATTAGTACCTAAACCTGAGGGCAAATCCGTCATTGACACCAAGTGGGTCTTTAGGAAAAAGCTAAATGATCAAGGAGAAATAGTTAGAAATAAAGCCCGCTTAGTAGCGAAGGGATTCAGCCAAGTAGAGGGATTAGATTACGATGAAACATATGCCCCAGTAGCTAGACTTGAGTCCATTAGAATGTTGTTAGCCTTTGCATCCCATAAAGGATTTAAGCTATATCAAATGAATGTAAAGTCAGCTTTCCTAAATGGATTCATTAAAGAAGAAGTTTATGTAGGACAACCCCTGGGTTTGAGGACTTAGACAAACCTGACCACGTTTACAAACTAACTAAAGCACTATATGGACTAAAACAAGCACCTAGGGCCTGGTATGAATGTTTATCAACTTACTAAATCTCTAAAGAATTTAAACAAGGACAAATTGACTCAACCCTATTTATTAAAACCCTAGGAAAAGATATATTTATTGCCCAAATTTACGTAGATGACATAATCTTTGGGTCCACCAACTCGAACTTTCTAAAAGAATTTGTTAAAATAATGGAAAACGAATTTGAAATGAGCCTAGTTGGTGAACTTAACTTTTTCCTAGGCTTACAAATTAAACAAACTAGGGATGGAAACTATGTCCATCAATCTAAATATACTAAAGAGTTAATAAAAAAATTCAAAATGGATAACTCTAAAAGCATAAGTACCCCCATGGCCACTAATGTAAAAATAGATAGTGACCCTGATGGTAAACCAGTGGACCTTAAACTCTATAGAAGTATGATAGGTAGTCTACTATACCTTACAGCCAGCAGACCTGACATTCTTTTTGCTGTAGGGATGTGTGCTAGATACTAAACCTGTGTTAAGGAAACGCACTTAGCAGCCCTAAAAAGAATACTAAGATATGTAAAGGGCACCCTAAATGTAGGGATTTGGTATCCTAGAACCTCAACCTTCAATTTGTCAGGATACTCGGATTCTGACTATGCTGGTTGTAAATTAGATAGAAAGAGCACAAGTGGAAGCTGTCAACTGTTAGGAAATAGTCTAGTAAGTTGGTGCAGCAGAAAACAACACTGTGTAGCTCTGTCCACAATTGAAGCTGAGTTGTAGCCTTAGGAGAGTGTGTAGCACAACTTTTATGGATGATGCACACTCTTAAGGACTTCCAGCTTAACTACACCCAAACTCAAGTATTTATTGACAATATAAGTTCAATTAATCTAACTAAAAATCCAATCCAACATTCCAGAACCAAACACATAGAAGTCAAACATCACTTTGTAAGAGACCATGTAGCCAGGGGTGAAATAGTACTTAAGCATATAGACTCTAAATCCAACCTAGCTGACATACTCACAAAACCCTTACCTGAGTCTGAGTTCAACTCACTAAGAAGGCAGTTAGGATTGTGCTCTGTAGAATAGGTTAACTCTACTTTTTAATTTCTTACTGCTTGACTTGATTTAAAAATCAGTTTCTAAAAGAACTTGAAAAACTGTTTTATTTAACTTCAAAATCAGTTTTTTTAAAAAATTTTTTCTTAGTTTTATTTCAAAACTACCCCCTCTCAAAACTAGGGCTTTTTTGCAAATGGACTTAGCCTAGGCCCTAACCCTAGAACTGCATGCACCTATAGAGTTAGAATCCAGCATCTCACAAGCACCTTAGGGTACTTTTTGATTGATAACCTAGAAAGGGTTGAGATGCTTAGGTCTTTGCCTTAATTCAAGATGCTTTAAGTCAGTGCATCTGCAGTAATTGGGGCACTAAATACAACTTACACAGCAATCAAGTTAAGTGTCAAGTTTAGAAAATCTAACTTGAACAAAAACACTTAACTTGACTAACCCTAGCAAAAACTACTGTTTATAACAGTTAGTAAGTAGCTAATTGGGTTAGACATGTCCCTACAAGAGAAAATTAACTGATTTAGTTTAAGTCTTATCATGAATTGGTTCAGTATAGCAAAATCATGCAAATATTTTTCATTATGAAAGTTATTTCCGTTATGCAATTTAATTTCTGCTCTATTTATCTTTTTGATATATGGCAAAGGGGGAGAGATAAGAAAGGAGAGAATTTAAAATTTTTTGTTTAAAATTTTTTGTTTAAAATTTTTTGTAGAATATTTTTCTCTCGAAATTTCAAAATCTATCCTTTATTCAAAAAGTACTTAACTAAGCTTTTCTAAAGTACTAAGTTTTTCAAAGTACTAAAGCACTAAGTTTTTCTTACTTAAGCTTTTCAAAGTACTTAAGCTTTTCAAAACTTTCCTAGTACTTAAGCTTGTCAAAAATTTTCTCACTTAAGCTTTTCAAAGTACTTAAGCTTTTCAAAACTTTCCTAGTACTTAAGCTTGTTAAATTTTTTTTTTTACTTAAGCTTTTCAAAACTTTCCTAGTACTTAAGCTTGTCAAAAATTTTCTCACTTAAGCTTTTCAAAGTACTTAAGCTTTTCAAAACTTTCCTAGTACTTAAGCTTGTTAAAAAATTTTTTACTTAAGCTTGTCAAAACTTTTTAAAGTACTTAAACTTTTCAAAACTTTTCAAAAGTACTTAAGTTTTACAGAAAAACTTAAGCTTTTCAAAAGTACTTAGGTTTGTGTTAACTTCATGAAGTACTTTAAAACTTAGAGTTTTTCAAAACTTTTTTGAAGTACAATAAACTTAAAACTTTCAATTTGTTGGTACTCAAACTAAAGTTTGAAAATCCTTCTTAAACTTAAGTTTTCAAAGTTGTCTAAATAAACTTAAGCTTTCAAAATTTACTAAGTATTTGAACTCAAAAATTCTCTACAAGTATAATTTTTTTTAAAAAAAAAATTTCTAAGTAAAAATCCAAACTTTAAACTTAGAACTTAGTGTCGAAAACCCCACGAATTTTTGAAAAATCTAGGGGGAGATTCCTTCCAGGGGGAGGGAACAAAAGGTAATTTGTATATGCCTTAAACTTAACTTTTTGAACCAAGGTTGCCATAAATCAAAAAGGGGGAGATTGTTGGTGCAGAAAGCACCCAAGTCGAACCTGAGTTTTGATAATGACAACAGGGCTCAAAAGTTAAGTCTTACTTGCTATCTAACATGTCACTCTAGTGTGCAGGGTAAAAAGCCCTAGCGAAGGACTGCTAGGCACTGGCGAAGGAATGCCAAGGTAAAAAGGCCTAGCGAAGGACTGCTAGGCACTGGTGAAGGAATGCCAGGGTACTGAAGCCCTAGCGAAGGACTGCTAGGCGCCAGGCGAAGGACAGCTTGGGACTGAAGCCCTAGCGAAGGAATGCTAGGCACCGGGCGAAGGACAGCTCGGTATCCAAGACCTGGCAAAGGACCGCCAGGCAAAAGTCCAACCAGAGGAGCAGTTGGCATCAGGTACATTCTCCCGAGAGGAGTAGGTGAGGACGCGTTCCCCGTCGAGGGAACAGTAGGCGTCGGTTCGACCTAGGGCTCCATTTTGGAGGCCCAAAGTCAGAACCAAGACAACTAAGGCTGTATAAACTAACATCTTATTGTTTTATGGTATTTTGGACTAACCCTGGATGCAGGACCGAAGGAACGAGTGCTGCAGCTCAGAGAGCCTCAAAGGAATGAGGCAACAGTTGACCAGGGCGCCCGGAGTGTCCCGGGCGCCCCCAAGGTGAACACAAAACACACAAAACAAAGGCAGGCTTCGACAGCTCATCTCCCGGGCGCCCCCGTGCTCCCGGGCGCCCCCGTGCTCTCGGGCGCCCCCGCTGCTCCCGGGCGCCCCCTGTGCATGCGATCGAACCAGAAGCCAGCGAAGCCAAGGGATAAGCTCTGACCCGGTCAACCCGGGCGCCCCCAGCGTCCCGGGCGCCCCGGTCAAGATCTAATACCTAGTTTGAAGGGATCAGACGCTGACCGAGCTAAAGGTGGATCGGCCGACACGTGGGGGGGGGGGGGCGCCCCCAGAGCCTATAAAAGGGCCCTCGACCCCGAGGCTTGGAACAACGAATTCTTTCAACGCTTCTACGCTCTTCGGCTTCCGCGCTCTGCTCCGACAACCTCCCGACTCAAGATACAAGCGCCGACGACGTCCTACTACTCCGGAAAAAGTAATCTACATCAGATGTCGGTAAAAAGAAGAGCTCAATTTCAGTACTGTACTTAAATTGTAATTCCATTTCTGTACCTGTTTTTTACGCGATTATAGTATTGCCCGCAGTAAACGGTCAGCGACCGTGGGCCTTGGAGTAGGAGTCGACCTAGGCTCCGAACCAAGTAAAAATATCTGTGTTTGTGTGTTTTTGTTTTTAATCTTCTGCTACGGATTCTCTTTTCAAATCCGAAAGCTTTCCGATATTCACCCCCCCTCTATCGGTTCTCTCGATCCAACAGGATATTCTGTTTCTTTTAATGACAGAGTTGTTAAAAAAAGGAATAGAGAGATTATCTGTTCTGGTGCGTTGGTTGGCAATTTATATACTCTTAATTTAATTTCTCCAATGATGTAATTAGAAATTAATAACACATCTTCTAATTCTAATAAGAGAAAAGAACATTGAAAAATGAACCAAACATATCTTTGACATCTAAGGTTGGGTCATATTAACTTGAGTAGAATTTAAAGGTTGATAGCCGATGGACCTTTGGGTTCATTGGTGGTGGAAGACTTCCCAACCTGCGAATCATGCTTGGAAGGTAAAATGACCAAGAGGCCTTTTAAGACCAAGGGGTATAGAGCCAAAGATGTGTTGGAGTTGGTTCATTTTGATTTGTGTGATCCTATGTCTATCCAGGCAAGAGGTAGTTTTGAATATTTCGTCTCATTTATAGACGACTATTCAAGGTATGGAAACATTAACCTGATGCGCCGCAAGTGTGAGTGCTTTGACAAGTTCAAAGAATACAAGACTGATGTGGAGAAATGTCATGGTAAGAGTATCAAGACACTACGGTCTGACCGTGGTAGTGAGTATCTCTTGGGAGAGTTTAGGAGTTACTTATCAGAGGGTGGGATTCAATCACAATTGTCCTGATGCGCCGCAAGTGTGAGTGCTTTGACAAGTTCAAAGAATACAAGACTGATGTGGAGGAACGTCATGGTAAGAGTATCAAGACACTACGGTCTGACCGTGGTAGTGAGTATCTCTTGGGAGAGTTTAGGAGTTACTTATCAGAGGTTAGGATTCAATCACAATTGTCCGCACCTAGTACTCCCCAATAGAACAGTGTGGCAGAGTGAAGGAATAAGACTCTTATGGAGATGGTTAGATCGATGATGAGTTATTCTGAATTACCGAATTCATTTTGGGGATATGCTTTGGAAACGATAGTGTATATTCTGATCTTGGTACCTTCTAAATCAGTACCCTCTAGTCTCATAGAATTGTGGAATGAGTTTAAGCCTAGTCTGAGGCATATTCGAATTTGGGAGAGTCCAGCACATATGCTGAAGGGAGACTCTGATAAGTTGGAATCTCGTACAGAAGTACGCTTGTTCGTAGGCTATCCTAGAGGAACGAAAGGTGGTTTATTTTATAGTCCTAAAGATTAGAAGGTCATCGTTAGTACGAATGCCCGATGTTTAGAAGAGGATTATGTAATGAACCACAAGCCCATGAGTAAGATTGTTCTAGAGGAAATAAGAGGGGAAGTTCCTACTTCATTACCAACAGTACAAGAGGATATACCACTTGTGACTGCACCGCATGTCACAGATGATACACAGGTAGTACCTTGTCATAGTGGGAGGGTTGTTAGACAACCTAACAGATTCATGTTTTATGGAGAGTCTTCGGACTTGGTCTCTGGTGAACATGAACCTGATCCTTGGACCTATGACGAGACACTCCAAGATAAAGATGCGGTATCTTGGCAAAAGGCGATGAACTCTGAGATAGAATCTATGGATTCTAATCAAGTCTGGGTTCTAGTAGAACCCCCAGATGGTATAAAAGCCATTGGATGTAAGTGGATCTATAAATGAAAGAGAGGATCAGACGGAAAGGTGGAAACCTTTAAAGCAAGACTTGTTGAGAAGGGGTATACTCAGAAAGAGGGTATTAATTATGAAGAGACCTTTTCGCCGGTAGCCATGCTTAAGTCTATCCTGATTCTCTTGTCTATTGCTGCTCATATGGATTATGAGATTTGGCAGATAGATGTCAAGACATCTTTCCTTAACGGAAGTCTTGAGGAAAACATCTATATGAAGCAACCAGAGGGATTTATTGCAAAGGGCAAAGAGCATCTTGTGTGCAAGTTTAATCGATCCATTTATGGATTGAAACAAGCTTCAAGATCTTGGAACATATGGTTTGATGAGATAATCCAGTCTTATGGATTCATACAAAGTTTGGATGAGTCTTCTGTATACAAGAAGTGTAACGAAAACATAGTGGTATTTCTTGTACTATACATAGATGACATTTTGCTCATTGGCAACAATGTCAAAGTATTATTAGACGTAAGGGTATGGTTGTCCAAACAGTTTGATATGAAGGACTTGGGAGAAGCTGGACACATCCTTGGGATCAAAGTTATAAGGGATCGCAAGAAAAGGATGTTATGCTTATCTCAAGCTTCGTATATTGACACTATCCTATCTCGTTTTAGCATGCAAAACTCCAAGAAAGGTTTTCTACCTTTTCGACATGGAGTACCATTATCTAAGGAGATGTGTTCTAAAACATCAAAGGAGATAGAGGAGATGAAGGCAGTTCCTTATGCTTCGGCTGTAGGGAGCCTAATGTATGCTATAATATGTGTGGGATCGTATTGAATCGATAGAGGGGGGGGTGAATATTGATCGTAAACTTTTTCGAAAAGTGAAGAGTAATTGTACAGGGGAAAATAAAAATCAATCGCTAACACAATTTGTTTTTACTTGGTTCAGAGTCACGGTCAGCTCCTACTCCAAGGCACACGGTCCTTGACCGTTTACGATGGGCAATTCTATATTTTCGTAAAAGATTACAAGTCGAGAGTACAAATATAGAATTGAAAAATAATTACAGCACTTAAAAAAATTAGCTTTTACCGACGACCGGAGAGGTTGAAAGTTTCTGGAGCAGCGGGTCATCGTCAACTCTTGAATCATGAGTACGAAATTTGTCGGAGCGGAGCGCTTGAGCGTAAGAGTTGAAAGTAATTGATGTAGAAGCCTTGGGGGTGAACCCCCTTTTATACTAGTCAGTGGGGCGCCTGTATGGAAGGGGGCGCCTGACACGTGGCCTATCCTGCGAGAACTCCAATCCGAAGACTTGGTCAGTGCCTAATCCCTTCCATTGAGGTGCTTGAGCTGACTGGGGCGCCTGTGTTAACACAGGTGCCTCACTTGACTTGGTCTAGAGGCAGTTAGCTTCGAATGGCTGGATTGGCCTTGCACTGGGGCGCCTGTGTCAATACAGGCGCCTAGCCTAGTGAGGCGCCTCACTCCATTGAGGCGCCTGAATGCAGAAACTTCATCCCTTGGTTCTTGCAACCAAGGTTAGTTTCAAAACACACAAAGCATATACAAATGATATATTAACCATGGTTTACATTCTAAGCTGTCTTGGTTCTGACTTTGGGCTTCCCAAATGGAGCCCTAGGTCGAACCGACATCTAATATTCCCTCCTACGGGGAACGCGTCCTCACCTACTCCTCTCGGGAGAATTTACCTTTTTGCCAACCGTCTCCTCCAGTTGGACATTTTCCCATCTTCACTCACCAGGTCTTTAGTGCCCAATCCGCAATCAGGTCTTCGTGCCAACTTCACTCACCATGTCTTCGGTGCCCAGTCCTCGACCAGGTCTTAGTGCCTAGCTCCACTCACCAGGTCTTCGTGCCCAGCTTCACTCACCAGGTCTTCGTGCCCAGCTTCACTCACCAGGTCTTCGTGCCCACCCTTACGTCAGAACTTAGTTGCCGAGCCCGCGGCCAGGACTTAGTGCCCAATTCATAGAACCAGGACTTAATGTCTAGTGTACCTAGGACTTTTCCTGCACACTTGATTAACATTGTTAGATCACAACAAATCTTAACTTCTGAACCCTTTGCCATTATCAAAACAAAGGTTTGACTTTGGTGCTTCCGACAGAAACAATCTCCCCCTTTTTGATTTATGGCAACATGGTTCAAAAAGTTAAGTTAAAAACGATATAGCATTTCTAACAAGCAAAAAAAAATCGTTAATAAATACATTAGTTTTCTCCCCCTGAATTTTTCAATGATATGTGGGTTTTTGTAAACCTTCTAATTGCTTTAGATTTTGACTAGGTGCAGAAGTATTTGTACTTAGATAAAAAGTTTTTGAAAAAGTTTTGCAACCTTAGATAACATATTTTGTAAGCTTTCTATACTTAGAAAATTTTCAAAAAAGTTTTGCAACCTTAGATAACAAATTTTGCAAGCCTTCTATACTTAGAAAATTTTCAAAAAGTTTTGCATGTTTTTCATACTTAGAATATTTTCCAAAAAGTTTTGCAAAATTTTCATACTTAGATAATTTTCAAAATGTTTTTGCACGTTTTTCATACTTAGAAAATTTCCAAAACGTTTTTGCACGTTTTTCACACTTAGAAAATTTTCAAAAAGTTTTTGCACGTTTTTCACACTTAAAAAATTTCCATAAAGTTTTTGCACGTTTTTCACACTTAGAAAATTTTTCAAAAAGTTTTTGTAAATTTTCACACTTAGAAAATAAATTTACTTGAAAATACTTTGTGCAAAAAAAACATTTAGAGAAAAAATTTAAATATAGTTTTTCCTTTTTAGAAAATTTCACTTAGAACCATTTGCAAAAATTCAGAAGAGTTTCGCTCAACAAATTTTGTTTACTAAGGAGAATTTTAAAAGCAAATGCACTTAGAAAATTTTGAAGTGCTTTAGAAATTTTTGAAAGTACTTAGAAACATTTTTAAGCACTTAGACCTAAGCACTTGGATATACTTTAAAAAATTTTAAGCACTTAGACTTTTACTTTACTTTTTGCAAAAGAGAAAAAAAAATTTGAAAAAAAATTTTCTCCGTCTTTCCTTTCTCTCCCCCTTTGTCATATATCAAAAAAATGATAAGCAAGAAAAATTGACTATTGTAATTCAATTTTGAATTAGATCTAGTTTGACAAATTGGAAATCTGTATTGAACCAACTCTAGTACTTTCAAGCAAGAAAAAGGACCAAACCAAATTGATCCGTTCTTGTTTGGATCATGTCTAACTAAGTTAGCTACTTACTAATTGTTATAAAACAGTAGCTTTCACTAGGGTTAGTCAAGTTAAGTGATCTGATCAAGTTAGACATTCTAAGCTTGACACTTAACCTGATTGCTGTTCAAGTTGTATTTATTGCCCCAATTATTGTAGATGCACTGACTTAATGTAAAATACGGCAATTTAAAAATTCGGACTAGAAAATTTTTTGAGGTTTTTCCGGATAGAGTCTAGGGTTTTCGGTCCTACGGGAGGAGCCCAAGGGGCTTTATTGTAAAAACTTAAAACTTATAAAGGGTTTACAGGTAAACTCTTAAATTACGAAAGGGTAGGTAATTTAACCCTAGAGATTTATGGAGGTGGATTAAAATATAGTGGAAGGTTAGCTAGTTAAAACCTTTACCCTAAAGGTAGAGTGGAATTTCAGAAAGTTGGGAGACCTTTTTGAAAAAGATCCACCCTTTTTTATAACTTGGCTTCTCCCTTTTCACTTCTCCCGTGCCCTAAACCCGCAGCCGCCCGCTCTCCCTTCGCGAGCCCTAAACAGCGCGATCTCCACACCCGACGCCTCCCTCTCCATCGCGTGCCCTAAGCCGACGTCGTAGCCCTAGCCGCAGTGCCGACGCCTTCCTCTTCTTCGCGTGCCCTAGCCGCAGCCAAGCGCCGGTTGGTTCTTCCTTTCCTCCTCTCCAGCGAGCACCTCGCCGGATTCGATCGGGTAAGGACGATTTTTCCGGGATGTTTTGTTGGTTCTGATTTTGAGTTGCTATATTGGGATTCCACCAGGGTTTTGATTTGGATCTTACCGTGAGTGGTTTGTGAGTATGAATCGGCAGTTCGCTTTTGATTGGTTTAGTGATCTGCTATGACATCGATCAGGTGAGTAAGGATTAATGGTGCTGGTTTTGATCTTGCAGTAGAAATCTTTTGCTGTTGGTTTTCATATCGAGTTGGGATCTTCTTGGTTTTAGGACTTTGATTCTCTATGTTTGGAGATGTTGTTCACCTGCTTTTGATTTGGGTTTTTAGATGCCACTGTGAGTTTCATGTATTGGGATTACTTCTTGTTACTTGCTGTAGGGTTGAATCTTGATGTTGCCGTGGGATTGGGGAGCTTGAGAGCTTGCCGTGAGGAGAAGATGGTGATTTCTAGAAATGCCTTGATGCATGATTCTAGTATTGTGATCAGAATTCTTATTCAATAGAATGATTCTTGTTTAATTTATGGATTTAGAATAGTGATTTGGAATGCCTTGGATCGGTATGTATGAAATGGAGTAATGGTGATTTGATCTTGGGCTACTAATTGAGTATTGTTGTGGTTGTGGTGCTTTGTATTGGTTTTCTATTCTTGTGAGGATCTGCCGTGGGCTGCTATGTTGGATACTTTCATTGGATTTGTTTAATCGATTTATTGGTGAGAGCTATGAAATGATTAGTGGATTGAGGATAGGTTTATCTATCTAATTAATCATGTTATTGGAATGTTTGATCTTGGTGGAAATCCTATTGGGAGTTGATTTAGCTTGATGTTTAGATCTTGTGATTGCTTGATTATGATGAGAGTGGTGTTTTGATGTTAACCCTGGATAGAAGTTTGGTCTCTTTGCTATTTTGTAAGAGTATGTCTTGTTGGATTTGAATTAGTTAAATCCCTAAGGTGGCGGATCTGTCTTGTTTTGGAAGGGTAATTAGGAATCTTTCATTTAAATAGAAGTAATTAAATGGAAAGAAGATGATTAGGTAAACCCTAATATGGTTTAGGGATTTTCTGGCAAGTTGTATTCTATTTTGTAATAGCTATTAAATATGTCCTTTGATACAGGACACTGATCGATTTGCGTTGGACTATTTGGACGGGAGGTTCTCTGTTGATACGAGTATCTTCATTTGAGGCGGGTACCCTTTGACTTATCTTTTAGATATTGTCATATTGCTATGCATGGTTGGTTATAGATAGCAGTAAGAATATACGCTAGCTTTGTTTATTATGCATGTTCTGGACACTTGTTAGTTATCCCTGAGTATTATGCATGTCCTGGATACATGTTAGTTATCCCTGAGTTATTATGCCTGTTCTGGATACATGTTAGTTATCCCTGAGTTATTATGCCTGTTCTGGATATATGTTAGTTATCCCTGAGTTATTATGCCTGTTCTGGATACATGTTAGTTATCCCTGAGTTATTATGCCTGTTCCGGATACTTGTTAGTTATCCCTAAGTTATTATGCATGTTCTGGATACATGTTAGTTATCCCTGAGTTATTATGCCTGTTCTGGATACATGTTAGTTATCCCTAAGTTATTATGACTGTCCTGGATACTTGTTAGTTATCCCTGAGATATTATGTATGTGTATCTATCATACACCATCCTTGCACTGTTGCATGCCGACGATCAGCGACTCCCTTGTGGTTGAGCCTAATCGTTTTCCGGTACATGATATGCACGCACGGCCACTCATGGGTTAGTGGATACCGTAGATGTGTGCATTTGCTCTGTATTGTTCCGTTCGGCCACTATGAGGAGAGTGAGCGCGGGCGTGGTAGCAGCCAGGGGTCCCTTCTCGTACTGAGCCACGAGGAGATGAGAGCGGAGCTCCCTCATATATACATGGGGTAGAGGGGTGGTCCCTCGCCAGCATCCTGTCCACCCGGTCACTCAGGAGCAGTGATGACAGAGTGCGTACAGTTGTCAGAGCCCTACCCGTTCAGACGTCCCTATGACAGGTGTACGATGATCTGTCTGGTGTCAGGGGTGACACATGTCATTGCACCATGTGCATATTTTGCATCGTGCATTGTTTGCTGCACTTATTTGCTGCACTTGTTTGACATCGCATATACTGGAGACTTATTATTTGAGATTATATGTCTAATGATATTCCCTTGGTACTGATTATCCTCTTTTCAGGTTAGCGGGATTCTGGTATGTATCTACCTCAGTATTTCCAGTACTAGTTTTTCCATATTGTTGATATGAGACTGTACTAACGTAGATGCTTATTGTTATTATAACATACTATGCATATCTGTTGGGTATTTGCTGAGTTATGGACTCATCCCGTTGCCATATATGTTTTTATTTCAGGTTGAAATACTTGGAGTCGCCAGAAGAGCCCAGCAGCCAGTCCCTACCCATCGCGACATGTTTTGTGTTGTACTTGTAGTGTATTTGTTTTATTTCTTTTAGCGATATGTATATGTCGTATGTGTCGTGAGCCCTAAGGGGTTGTTGTATTTGTTGTTTCGTCATAAGTCGGACCGGTCCGCAGTCAGGTATGTTTTACTTAGTTGTCGGGTGTTTTTATGTTGTGTTTGTCTATTTTGGAGGCCTGAGGCCAAATATATACTGCGTGGGTTGTATGATTATTTGTATGCATGTGTAAATTGTCCGCCGGACAGGGGAGGTGCTGTCCGATTTTCTATTGGATCAGCGGCTCCTGGGTCTCGGGGCGTGACACTTAAAGCATCTTGAATCAAGGCATAGACCTAAGCATCTCAACCCAGTCTAGGTTATCAATCAAAGTACCCTAAGGTGCTTGTAAGATGCTGGCTTCTAGATCTATAGGTGCATGCAGTTCTAGGGTTAGGGCCTAAGCTAAGTCCATTTGTGCAAAAACCCTAGTTTTGATGGGGGTAAGTTTTTAAAAAAACTATGTCAGAAAATCATTTTAAATTTCAAAAACTTGATAAAAAAATAATTCTTCAAATTGCTAATTTTCGAAACAAATTTAAAAAATAGGAAAACAAATTTTTGAAAAATATAGAACAGTCCTATTTTACAAAGCACAACCCTAAACTTCAAATATGAAGTTAATGACTTAGCAGAAAAATAAATAATCAAAGTATGAAATAGTCAACTGGTCAATACACGGTCAACACAAGTCAGTATCAAGTCAACCCTACTAGGTAGGGAAAGTCAAATAAATAGGAGTACAATCACAAAGCTGAAAAACCACTCAGATCTAGGAGGAAGGGCCTGGAGGAAAGAATGGACCAAGCTGCCACGACCGGAACATGGACATCATCTCGTCGTATCAGGCCTGGTTCGCGTCGCGTTCGGCCCGGAAGGCGTCCATGTATTCGGCGTGATAGGCTTGATTCACCTCGTGCTCGGCATGAAGAGCATCCATGTACTCAACATGGTGGGCCTCAACCTCCTCCCGGAGACTGTGGACCTCTGTCTGGAGACTGTGGACATCAGTCTCAATCCGGGCTAGGCGTTGGTCCGTAGTCAGTGGTGGAGGCTCCCGTAACTGCTCCTCGATCTCGGCGGCGAGCTCGGCTACGTCGACCTCAACCTCCTCGTCCAAGTCGACCTGGTGTTGGGCCCTCTGTCGCCTCCACGATAATACCCCCGCGACCAAGATATCTATGCCCGCTAAGGAAAAGTATCTAGATCCTATCTCGTCGAATTCGGTCATCTGGATGACCTCCCCGGTAGTGATGTCGCGACCATGGTGATGGAGGAGGAAGTGATAATATGACAGTAGGGGGTACGCACTCGAGAATGAGTGGATATGCTCAACGCGTAAGTGATCGTCTGGAACATGTGTAGACCAATGTCTATGTCCAGATGATGGATCATCGCGTAGAGGAGGAAGGTGTGGAAGGGTCGCATGGTCGCGACATCCCGAGTAGTCAATGGAAGGATACATCGGACCAGAACTCTATATAGAGCGTAGTCCTGGACGCGAAGATCGATGGACTGTAATCGCTGTATCGTGGGGTTTCGAACATCTCCGAAAAAGTAAGAATAAAGAGTGTCCAGGGTGATATGAGAATAGGGGTCAGCAAAAGGAAGGTCAGTAGGAGGATAACAGTAAAAAGTGCATCGAGAAGGTCGTAGACCTGGAAACTGAGTAAATAACGCAGGTGTGATAGTAAGGGGAATGGACTGTACAGTAGTAGAATAACAAAAATCATCAATTTTGACTATGTTGTTGTAAAACTCAGCACACAGGGTTGTGTTGACTGAGTGGGTATATAAGACTAGGTGGTCAAGTTGATAAAAGTGGATTGCATCCATGACAGTAGGGTAGGATTGAGCAAAAAAGTGTCTATTCAAGTAGCTAGTCTTAATCGGTTTATACGTGGTCTGGGCGAATTTATTAAATAAGGCCAAGGTAGGAAACCTAGGATTCGGGCAAGGTTCGGCCTGGGGGTGTTTTGTGTAACTTGACGTTTTCTAAGTAGGTAAAAAAAACTCATGCATTTAAGAGACATAAAGGAAAAATTAATCATAAATGCATAATTAAAATAATACTAGGGCGGCATTGTCGCAGTAGGGCGTTTAAGGACAAAGGATCAGCTTTCGGGCGCCTTAGAGGGAGAAGAAGTGGAAGAGAAGTCAGATTGGTGTGGTGAAAGAACATGAGGTGAAGGGCTTATAAGGGGTATCGCGGGCGCCCGTGAGTGCTCTAGGGCACCCGTGTTGATTGAGGCGCCCGAGAGCCTCTCGGGCGCCTGAGTCAGGGTGTCAGCCCCTTTTGGCAGCTTTGGCTGCCTTGGAAAGTGAGTAGGGCGACAGTGGGTCTCGGGCGCCAGTGTTGACCGGGGTTTGACCGTTGACCAAGTTGATCGTTGACCAAGTTTGACCATTTTGTCTAGGTTTGACTAATCAGTAATTAAGTGAATCAAGTCCTAGATCTTTGTTTAATGAGTCAATTCTCAAATTAAAGTGAAATTTGAAAAAAAAAATTTGATCAATAAGATTAACTTTTGAACTAATCTTTGAAAACAATATTGTGGCATAAAAACTTGTGAATCACGATAACATGTTATAGAAGAAACGCAAAACTAACTTTGACACAGGTATCTAAGATTTACTTAAAATTTATGTTAGATTCAAATTTATCAAATAGTAAATTGAATTTGAATTTCGAAAATTGGCTTCCAGGTCTTGGCAAGACACAAAGGCCTTCTTTGGTCGTAGCCTTATTGGAGCAACAACCCTTTCCTTGACAAAGCTTTTTATCGAAATTTCATCTTCAAATTGCTTATTGAAAAATTTTGGTCTAAGTAGTTTAGGTTTTGGATCAGTAGCTTCGGCTAGTTCTACCAGAAAGGTTTCCCTAACGTACTGTCATCTCACCTCCACTTAATACTATATTGTTCAAATTTCAATTAAACCGTTTGTCCTTAAACCATCCAATTCTAAATCCAAGCATAATAAAATTGCAAAAAAAAAAACAAACATGACAAAAATGATCTAAGTTACATCATAATTGGAATAATACTCTGGAATTTTAAAATCAGCAAGGTTGTGAATTAAATTTTCTAACATATTAACCTTAACTTTCATAGTCTTATTTTCTTGTTCTAACTTTCGTAAGTTTGTCTTAACTAATTTATACAAATCAATCACATTTTTTGAGGTAAATATTAGATTTTCAAAATACTATAAATTTACCTTTTTTGATCGTTTGTCTAACACTCTTGAGGGTTCCGATTGTTGTAGATGGCGATGGTCGACTCTTGCGAGTGGGGCACTTTTTCTTGTAATGTCCTATCTCACTGCACTTAAAATATATTATATAATTTTTAAATTTTGGATTTCCCATATTACTGTTTGATTCCTGGTTGGGAATCTCCCCCTTGATTTTATCCATCTTTCTTTTTTCTTTCTTCAGGATCTTATAGTGGTCACGAGCCAATCAGACCAGGTTGGATCGATCTCCTTCACTGTCTTCTGATTCGGAGTCTGAGTCAGACTCGGGTATTGGTTGAAGCTTTTTCTTTGGTGGTTCTCTTGGATTTTTCCCTGCAATAGAAACTATACCTTCCTCGACCGTTATAGTATCAGTTTGATTACTTAATTGTAATTCTGAAAAAGATTCAAAATTGGTTACCATCTCAGTCAATTCGTCTTTTAACTTTGGCTCGAGTTTGCAGTCAGGTACGGATTCTAACTCATCCTCTGATCTAGAGTCAATTTCAAAGTCGGGTGCTGAATCTGTCTCGGTTATTTGAGCTTGAGCCAAGAATGCAACATAACTTACCTGATCTTTCTCATTTGAGTTCTCTTGATGTAGGTTAATCAATTTCTCCCAAATCTCTATGGCACATCCAAATGAGCTGACTAGCTTGAGTTGTTCGTTAGTTAGACCACATTGAAGAATTGCAGTTGTCCTTGCATCTGTCTCAATTTGGTTGAGTGTTGGTTCATCCAGTTTATCCCATGCAATTGATAGTTCATCTTCTGTAGGGATGGAGAACCCTATTTGAATGATCTGTTGGTGTAACGCCCCAAAATTCTCATTTTTAGTTCTTAAAGTCCTTAGAATTATTTAAAAATGGTTTAGAAATATTCTAGATATTTTTAGGAATTTTTAGAATATTTTTATGAAATTTTCCGAGTCCGTTTAGTATTTAAAAAAAGAAAAAGAAAAAAAAGAGGAAAAACGTTTAATGGGCAGCCGGGCGTTCGAACCTGCGACCACCACGAGACCAAGAGCGCGCGCGACCAGCTGGGCTAGGGTATCAAGCACAGCAAAGGATGGAGAGACCTATATTTAAGGTGTAGTTAGGTTAATCCGCCCCATAAGTATAAATAGGTAATTAAAGAGAGAAGTTTTATTTTCTCTCCTCTCCAAACCCTCACGCCGACCCCTCCTCTTCTGGGCGAAACTGCACCAAGCTCTAGGGGGCCGGTCAAGGCTCTTCTCCAAGAGATATTCCTATATTCGGGATCCCCGCGACGAGAGGAACGCGTAGGCGCGGAGAATTTTCCGAGATCTCAAGTTTCTTCCGAGCTCTAGACGTCAATCTTGGTTGTAAGTCCAAGATATCAATGTAAGTACTGCTCACCTGCAGTAAGAGGCGGTTTTTCCGCAAAAATTTCCTTTAAAAGTTTTTAAAAAGAGATATTTCCTTTTTGTTTAAGTTTTGCATGAGATCTTAGTTCATTATATGCTTATATATTTTATTGAGTGCCCTATATGAGATTAGGGACCAAGAAAAGCTATGAGAAAAGAAAAGAGGAGATAAAGATAAGAAAAGAAAAGGCCAAGGCCTTAAGAAATCTCCAAAAGTCAAGACTTAGGGATTTTAGCACGCAAGGTGCTCGAGAAAATGCCAAGGCATTTGCAGATAAGAAAGAAAAGAAAGAAAAGCTATTTTATTTTCTAAGGCCAGTACCCGGCGTCCAAGGGCGTCGTTAAAGAAATCCAGGTGTCCAATTCCAAGGTCTTGGCCCTGGTAGACCAAGGTCTGCTCTATTAGGATTGGTGGCTCGCTACCCCAACCTTTTAGGGAACGCGCATGAGATGGTACTTACGTCTTCAGTGGATCCAAGTGATTAGTATTTTCAAGTATATGCTTTAGCAAAGTTTCTAAAGTTTAAAGAGTTTTCAAAAAGTTAAAGAATAGCTAAAGTTTCAAGTTGAGCCAAGAAAAGTAAATTGAGATTTATTAATGCTTGAGTATGCATGTTTTGAGTTATACATGTTCTTAGTTTTCTTTCAAGCATATAAGTATCCCATATGATTTCCATATTGTTCTAGAAGCATGTTTGCACTTTTCGAGATTTTTGTGAGCTAGATAGTACTTACTAAGCTTTTTGCTTACTAGTTGCATTTCCTCTTATTGCAGATAAAGGTAAAGGCAAGCAATTCTGAAGGAAGGCGACGAGGCGGTGCTGAATAAAGTGTGTGTGGTGGCTGACTTTGGAGAGATCTTTGAGACGAGACAATTTAACTATCCAAATTACAATGTTATAGTTTATTTAAATTTCAAGTTCTTGTTTTATGGAGTTTAGCGAACATTTAAGTTTTGGATAGTTTTACATACTCAATTTCGTAGAGTAAAGATTCCATGTCATTTCTTTTAGCCTACATATTCCTATGATTGCATTGGATGAGTAGAAATGTGAGTAGTTGGAGATATTGATAGCTTGTTAGAGAAATAGATGCATGCGCCAAGATAGTATCAATTTCTCTTCGAATTAAGTTTTTATTGCTTAAATATGTCTAGAAAAGTTGCCTTCATATTCCATAATGCTTTAGCAATGTTATAGAATCTTGCATGATGAGTTTAAATGGTTAGAAGTAAAGTTTGGTACAAACTCTAGACTAAAGTTTTATATAGTTTTTCATAACTTGCTAAATCTCGCAAAAGTCCTAAATTCAAGTTTATGGATTCATTTTGATTGGCTAAATTGTTTAGAAAACTGGCATAGAGTATAGAAATGGTATCATAGTTTTATATGGCTCGAAAATACATGATTGGTGGACCTTTGAAGCAAGTGCCGAAACCTGAATTTCAGATTTCAGGCCTATCAGTCGACTGATACAGTATCAGTCGACTGATACCCGAAAGATGAGTTGGGCGAGGCAAGCTTCAATGAGTATCATCTTGCGAGCTTTTGAGAAGGAAAGTGTGATATGGTATCGTGCATGACTACTTAAGTTAGAATATCATTGTTAGATGAATTTAAAAGAAAAAAAAAAGATTTCCGCATTTTTATTAGTCGTGCATTAGAGTAGGGAAGTAGACAGAAGTAACGATCCGTCTAAGTCAGAGAAGGCGGGTCGCTACAGGTGGTATCAGAGCAGTTCCCATTCTTCAGCATCACACACACATCAGCATCAGCCTTGCCGTCTTCAAGTAAGAAAGCTTTATGTTTCAGTTTTTCTATTGCTCCTTTATTTAATTGCAGTATAGAGAAATGCTTAAGTACTACTCACATGTGCATAGAACAAGGAAGCATGTTTAATCCCTTAGTATCACGGAATCATGTTTAATCCCTAGAATGGATATTAGATTTCTAAGTAAGAAGACAAGTTTATACCTAGAGATGTAGTAGTGATTTCTTGTTCCCTTATGCATTATTAGATGGCAAGAAGAGGCCGAGCTCCTAATGCTAATAACAGAACTCCAGTTCAAGATAACAGTGAGCCTGGCACAGAACAGCCAAACCTGATGGCAGTCATTGCTCAAATGCAAGCTCAGATTACAGAACAACAGAAGACCATCGCCACACTTATGGCAAATCAGCACCCAGCGCCCCCTACACCACCCACAGCAGGAGTGGGAACCCCAGTAGTGGCTGAAGTTCCACCTGTCACACAGGAGACCCCTGCCGTGAACCGAAGACAAGAAGCATACCTAGTCCAGTGGCAGAGGCTGAAACCAGAAAGCTTCTCAGGCACGACTGAGCCCTGGGATGCCCAGGCTTGGTTCAAGACTTTAGAGAGCACAATGGAGCTTCTTGACTGGCCAGAGGTTGAGAAGGTCAAATGTGCCTCCTTCTGCCTAACTGGAGATGCTCGTATGTGGTGGGAGCGAGTCAAGAGTAAGAAGATAGTCAACCAGATGAGCTGGGCAGATTTTGAGCACGAGTTCTATGAGGAATTTTTCCACATGAAGGTTACCAACAAGCACTTCGAGGACTTCATGGAGTTCAGACAGGGTAGCCTACCAGTGGGAGAAGCAGTCGCAAAGTTCAACAGACTAGCTCGCCTCTGCCCAGAGCTAGTCAGCACAGAGAAGGAGCGAGTCAGACTGATGCTCCGCATGCTGAACCCTGAGATAGCACTCAACGTGAACAGCGGAATGCACCGACCCCAGACCAGCGAGGAGTTAGTCAGTAGTGCGCTAATCTCAGAGCACTACCTGAATAGCATCAAGGCACAGCAAGCATGCAGAAGCCAGTCCTGATTGAGAACAAGACAATAGGAGGCCAGAAGCCTCAGCCAAATAGCCAGAACTGGAAGAACAAGAACCACAAAAGGAAGCAGTGGCCTGGCAGCCAGAAAGGAAAACCAGAGAATAAGCAAGCTAGGTATCCACCTTGTCCTAAGTGTGGGAGGAACCATCCAGGAACATGCCTTTTGGGTGTAACTGGATGCTATTCATGTGGACAAGAGGGACACAGATCCAGAGACTGCCCAAACAAGTTTAAAGTACTTCCTCAGCAGTCCGTACAGTATGGAGGCAAGCCCCAGTTACATTACATGCCTACTATGCTGGAGGGACCTCAGATCAGTCAGGGAGGATTGGAAGCAGCACCAGTTCCAACCAATGCCAGAGTCTTTTCCCTCACGAAGGAAGAAGCTGCCAGCGCCTCCACGGTCGTAACAGGTCAAATAGTTATTTTTCAGCATTTAGCTACTACACTATTTGACACTGGGGCGACCCATTCTTTCGTATCAGTACCTTTTGCTAGTAAGTTACAGGTGCCTGCAGAGAGTTGGGAGTCCAGATTCCTGACAACTCTCCCTTCAGGGGAAATCATGGAGTCCACCCAGAGGCTCCGGGCTGTGCCAATCAAGATTTCAGACCGAGAGCTATATGTCGATCTGATAGTCCTTGCGATGCAGGACTTCGACATCATACTGGGATGGATTCCTCCAGTAAGTACAGCGCTTCAGTGGACTGCCGTAGAAGGAAGGTGGTTTTCAGCCAAAAGGAGACCACCATTCGAGTTTCAAGGAGCCTCAAGGAGGAAGACTCAGAAATTTCTCTCAGCCTTGGCAGCCCACCAGATGCTAGAGCAAGGGTGTGCTGGTTTTCTTGCACACATAGTGGAATCAGAAGCAAAGAAGAACTCAAGCAGGAGGATGTACGGGTAGTCTGCGAATATCCAGAAGTGTNTCCTTTTTGATGTGCATCAACCCATAGTTATAGGGATAAACAACAAACAATAATAGTTACAATAATAGTATTGTAACAGAATTAAGCATAAAAATTTTTTTGCAATCATGTACATAACCTCCCCCGAACTACTCTCCCCCTTTGATCACAGCAAAAATGGGACAAAAAAATATGGAAGGAAAAATATAAAATTAATTTTCTCTAGTAAACTCAGATCGAAATAATCTCTTAAAACATTTGATAATACAACAAATGATAAAGGACATAAAGAGAAAAAAATATTAGTCAATTTTATTTTTCATAAATACCAGAAATTAACTCAATATTGATTTTGGGACCAAAAATAAATTTTCATCTACGGGGTTAATCAAAAACTTTGGAGGAATATAATTTCTAGGAATTTTTCTAAGCTGGCCCTTATGATTTTTGACATACCAATTCAGATTTTCAAGATAAAAATTCTTTTTAATTCTTAAATATGCAATATCATTTTCTAATTTCTCCACTAGATTCTTCAAATTTTCATTTTCTGTTTTTAGTTGGTCGGATAGAACAGATGAGCATACAGTGCCAAATCTTTCTTTTAACTTAGAGTTTTATATCTCCAATTTATTGATCGACTTAAGCATGGATTTTATTACCGAGCAGATTCGAGCAGGTGGAAGTAGACATACCTCACTTACCGGGTCGGTTTCGAAGTTAGGACCTTCCTCTTCATTGCTGCTTTCTCCCGAGGTGCTTTCTTCATCTTTGTCTTGGTGGCTTGCCATCAATGCAAGTCCGACGAACTCTTCGGCTTTCGATTCATCTGACGAGGTCTCGTCCCAGGTGGCTTTTAGTGCATTTTTCTTCTTTGGCTGATTCTTGAGTTTAGGGCACTGATCTTTCAGGTGTCCCTCCTCATTGCAGTTGTAGCATCGGACCGTTCGTTTTTTCTTTCTCTGCACCTTTTTCGAGCGGTTAGTATTAATGAATTTACATAATTTTCTTACCGTTAGTGTTGTTTCTTCATCATCCGCTGAAGATTCTTCATCGAGTTGGATCTTCCTTGTGTTTAGCGCAATGTTGTCAGCTTTCCTGTTCTTTTCTACAAAGCGAGATTCGTGAAGTTCCAAAGTAGAAAATAACTGTTCTAAAGTACTTATTTCTAGATGTTTTGAAATATAATACGCATCGATTACCGAGGTCCATTCCGGGGTTCTTGGAAACGCGTTTAGAGCGTACCTTTGAGCATCACGGTTAGTTACCTTTTCTCCGAGATTTTCGAGGCTTGTGATTAGTTCTTTTACCTTTGCATGTAATCTCGCAACAGATTCTCCGTCTTCCATCCGTAGATTGGTCAGTCGGCTTCGAAGAACATCTCGTCGCGCAAGTTTTGCTTCCGAGGTTCCTTCGTGTAGTTCCAAGAACTTTTTCCAAAGTTCCTTCGCCGATTCGTACTTACCGATCTGGTTCACATCTTGCTCTGGGAGGACGGTCAGCAGATGAAATTCTGCCTTTCTGTTTGCTACAGCATCAACTTGTTCCTTCTTGTTACAAGAATCAGGATCCTTGATCTTTCCTTCATTGTCTTTGGGAGCTGCATAGCCATTTTTCATAATAATTAATAATTCATAATCCGTAGTAAAAAATACCTGCATCTTCCGTTTACATGCCGCGAACTCCCCCTCAAACTTAGGCGGGTATATCGCTGGTCCAACTATCTTAAAATTTGCTGCAGTTGGCGGTTAGTCCTTCTACGGCGGCCTCGCTCTGATACCACTTGTTGGATCGGGTTGGTCTGGCTAGAGGGGGGTGAATAGATGGCTAATAAATGAAAAGTGGTGGAAACTCATCTATTAAAAAAAATTTGGTTGCAACTTGGTCGTTGCTTCCAAGACGGTTAAAGCAAAAAAAATCTCCTTATGGCGGAGAAGCCTTACAACTGAAGATCACTAAACTTAGAGAATTACAATAGAATGAATTGAATGATTGAATTCTAAAGCAAAACGTCTAAGTCTATTTATAGCCTAAGAGAATAAATCTGGATTGTTGATTGTTGATGGTTTTTCTCTTGGCCGTTGATCCATGGATGTAATCTGGATGGTTGATCTTGGATGGGATTAAACTGTATCCATTGGATTTGATTAAAGGATAATGTAACATTATCCTTTAAAAAATAAAGTTTAATTAAAACTTTATCTTTCCTCGAGATGACAGTTGGAATCTCCATGTCGCTGTTGTAATCTCTAAGTAGTAATATCGGTAATATTTTGTTGTCATTACTTGCTATCCGAAGTGATAAGCACCTCAATGTGTATCTTTAAGGTCGTGGGCTCTATTCTTCTTACCAGCAAGTAAGTCCTTCATTTTTCGAGCAAATAAATCCTTTGTTTTTCGAGTGCCCAGTTTGACATGGTCAAACTAACCAGTCTTTTGGTTCTTCGTCTTCTGGGTGACTTCCGGCCAACCGAAGTTAGGCTCACCCGAACCTGACTCTGGCCTTTCTCCCCTCGAGCGTCCTTCCTCCCGGCTTCTCGTCCCTCGGACACCGCGCACGTTCTTCTCGCTCCACTGGTGTACTCTTCCGCAGCTTCCGCGTCCCTCGAATTGTACCGAGCCCGTTGGCTCACTTCCCCGCATAATCTTTCTCGTCCGCTACGTCTTACGCTCGACTTCCTCTGTACCTAAACTCCTGCACACTTAGCAGAGGGATTAAAACCAACAAGACCTAACCTAACTTGGTTGATCACATCAAAATCAACCGGGGCACCAACAAAGATAAGGAACCGTAGGAGTTTTTCCTGACACGTGCCATGTGTCTTCCTCTTTTCTGTTTTGCTAGTTAACTATTTTTCTTTCTTCCACGTACTTAGAATGTACTCATCTTATTTAGAATGAAAGAGATTTGGTATACTGTTGTCTTGAGTCTTTTTGTGGATACCTTTCTCTGGAATGCTTGTCTTTCGCCACGTGTCTCTCTTATCCTGTGGTCCTTAGTGAAGGCATACTCGGAGATGAATAGCTTGCATCTCCGCGACCAAAGGAGAGATCGAGACAATGGAGGGGAGCCTGGACAAAGGAGCAGTCTTCCCTTCGTGATAGGGGCTCTCTGGCAACAAACCATCATGTTCGCCTACGACGTCCGATGGTGTTCCCTTATATCTTGTCACCAACCTGATAGCTTCTTTCTCCCTCTGTATCCTGACAAGTCATCCTTAAGTTTGCGATCAGAGGTATTAAGACTTTCTTGACTCCTAATTGGGCAGCCGCAACACCACGACCAAACCTACTTAACTCGTGCATCCATAACACCCCGAGGTAATAGGGCTTTAACAACTCTTGGCTGGGCATCCGCAGCACCGCGAGGCAGTAGGGTTTAGCAGCTCTTGGCCGGACATCCACATCACCACGACCAAGCCTACTCACCTCGGGCATCCGTAGCACCGCGAGACAGCAAGGTTTAGCAGCTCTTGGCCGAGCATCCGTAGCATCACGGCCAAGCCTACTCACCTCGGGCATCCGCAGCACAGCGAGGAAGCAGGGTTTAGCAGCTCTTGGTCGGGCATCCGCAGCACCACGACCAAGCCCAGTCATCTCGGGCATCTGTAGCACCGCGAGGCAGCAGGGTTTAGCAGCTCTTGGCCGGGCATCCACAGCACCACGACCAAGCCTACTCACCTCGGGCATCCGCAGTATTGCGAGGTAGTAGGGTTTAAGCAGCTCATGGTCGGGCATCCGTAGCACCACGACCAAGTATACTCACCTCGGGCATCCGCAGCACTGCGAGGTAGCAGGGGTTAGCAGCTCTTGGCTGAGCATCCGTAGCACCACGACCAAACATACTCACCACGAGCATCCGCAGCACCACGAGGCAGCAAGGGTTAGCAGCTCTTGGCCGGGTATCCGTAGCACCACGACCAAGCCTACTCATCTCGGGTATCCGCAGCACCGCGAGGCAGCAGGCTTTAGCAACTCTTGGCCGGGTATCTGCAGCACCACGACCATGCCTACTCACCTTGGGCATCCGTAGCACCGCGTGTCAACAAAGTTTTTTCGGGCAAGGAGTTTGAGTTTTTAAGATACATCTTGGTTGCTTCTTTGACTACTGAAACAGCAAAGAAGTGCCAACAAGAATACAAATATATTCAGACATCTTAAAATCTCACCAAGTGCGATAAGGTTGGAGATGATTGATGTGTCATGGTCTCTTCAGCCTCTTGCCCTTATCATCTTCTAAATAGCTCCCTCTGGTTAGCTTTCTAACGACAGTGTATGGTCCGCCCCACTGCGGTTCCAGCTTTCCAGGGTTGTCGACCGGCTTGATCTTGTTCCAGACTTTTTCTCAGACAGCAAAGCTACGGGCAATCATGCGGCGATTGTATGCTTGTTGCATACGTTGCCAGTAGGCTAGCAGCCGAGCAACTGCTTTGTCTCATACCTCTTCCACTAGGTCCAGGTTGATTAGCCGCTCTCGATCATTGTCCTCTTTATTATAATGTTGCCTTCGGACGGACTCCTCATCTACTTCCACCGGGATCACGACCTCGGCTCCATATACCACCTGAAAAGGACTCTGACCTGTTCCTTCTTTTGGAGTGGTACGGTTAGACTATAGAATACTGGGGAGCTCTTCGACCCAGCTACCTTCGACGTGATCCAGCTTTATCTTGAGTCCCCTGACGATCTCCCGGTTAACGACCTTGGCTTGGCCATTTCCTTGGGGGTATGCGACCGAGGTGAAGGCTTGTCGAATGCCCAATCCTTCGCACCATTCTTTAAGCTTGTGTCCCTCAAACTGTCTGCCATTATCCGGCACCAACTTGTGAGGGATGCCGTACCTGCAGACGATATCCTTCCACAGTATTTTCATCACTGCGGCTTCTGTGATGTATGCGAGAGGCTCAGCTTCCATCCATTTGGAAAAATAATTCACCAGAAACAACAAAAGCTTCTTATATTTGGGCCCAATTGGAAATGGACCCACGATGTTCATTCCCCATTGATCGAAAGGGTAGGAGACTATGGAGACTCGTAGCAACTCAGTCGGGCGGTGAGTGATGTGTTGGTGTCTTTGACAGGATTCACAACCAGCGACGAACTTGAGGGTATCATCTTGCAACGTTGGCCAAAAGTATCCGGCCAAGATGACTTTTCGAGCCAGGGATCTTCCCCCCAATGTGACTCCCGCAAATGCCCTCATGAACTTCGCGCATGACGTAGTCGACTTCCTCTGGTCCGACAGACTTGAGTAGTGGTCGGGCGAAAGCTCTCTTGTATAGTTGGTCTCCGACTAGTGTAAATCCAGAAGCCCTGTGGCCAAATAGTCAGGTCCCTTGATCATCGGGTGGCGTAATCCCACTGCGTAGGAACTCTACATATGGATGTCGCCAATCAGTAAAGGTAGTGCTCCCGTATCTTCCTCTATCTGAGCAACTGTTCCTTTTCGGATGTTGGGCTTGTCCAGCGTCTACGATGTAATGGATCTAGGCAACTTGGCTAACTCGTCGACTTTGACATTGTCTGCCCGGGAGATCTTCTACAAACTGACCTTCATGAAGGAAGATTGCAGCTGCTCATAGATGACTACATACCTCTGTAGGCGCTCACACTTTATTTCAATGACACCCTTTATTTGTTGTGCCACGAGCTAGGAGTCCGAATGCAGGATGACTCGAGCAGCTCCCATGTGCTTGGCTACTTGTAAGCCTGCTAAGATAGCCTCGTACTCAGCTTCCTTGTTAGTGACCCGGAAGTGGAGTCTGATAGATAAATGCAACATATCTCCCCTGGGGGAAACCATTAGACTTCGACTCCGCTGTGCCTGTTGCTGGATGATCCATCAATATAGATCCTCTAAATCTCCTCGGCTTCGGGTTATAGAGCAGCTTCAAGCATGAAATTCGAAAGGGCCTTTCCACGGAAGGTGGTGAGATGATATCTTGAGCGGTTACGTATTTAGGGCTCGCGCCTTGATAGTTGTACGGGGCTGGTATTCAATTCCGTACTCGCTCAGCTCCGCCGTCCATTTAATTAGTTGACACGAGAACTCCAGATTGGTAAGAACACATCTCAGCGGGTTGTTGGTGAGGACCATGATAGGATGTGCTAAGAAGTATGACATGAGCCTCCGGGCCATTAATACAAAGGCATAGGCCAATTTCTCCATTATGGTGTAGCATATCTCTGCATCCTTCAAAAGATATCCGAAGAAGTATACTGGATACTGCATAGTGTCTTCTTCTCGGGTGAGTGTCGAGCCCACCGCTTGCTCAGTCGTAGACAGGTAGACGAGAAATCACCCCTTCCACTGGCTTGTAAAGAATGGGGAGCTCGGCCAGATAGGCTTTCAGATCTGCAAACACCTTTGCACACTGGTCGTCCCAGTCGAACTTAGCTTCCTTTCTCAGAATCTTGAAGAATGGCAGAGCCCTATTAGTAGACTTAGAGATGAACTTGGATAGGGTTGTAAGCCTGCCATTCAACCTCTGTACCTCATTGAAGTTGCGAGGAGAGGGCATATCGAGGATGACCTTCACTTTATCTGAATTGGCCTCGACCCCCCTCTCTATCACCATATACCCTAAGAACCGGCCACTCTTTACTCCGAACAGACACTTGGTCGGGTTCAACTTCAGCCTGTTGGTCCTCAAGGTGGCGAAGGTCTCTTCCAAGTCGGCTATCATATCTTTCCCTTTGTCTGTCTTGACTAGGATGCCATCTACATAAACTTCAATGTTCCTCCCGATCTGATGCCTAAAGACCTTGTCCATCATCTGTTGATAGGTTGCCTCAGCATTGTGCAACCCAAAAGACATGACGTTATAGCAATAGGTGTCATCGGCCGTCACAAAACTAACCTTTTTTTGATCTTCCGGTGCAAGAGGAACTTGGTGATACCTTTGGTAGGCATCCGGCATAGAAATAAACTCACAACCTGAGGTAGAGTTTACAAATCTATCTATCCGAGGTAGGGGGTAGCAGTCTTTATGATAGACTTTATTTAAATATCTAATGTCAATACAAATCCGTCATTTACCCCTAGGCTTAGGGACGAGTATTACATTAACTAACTAAGTTGGGAATTGAACTTCTCTTATGTGTCCATCCTTCAGCAACTTGGCAACCTCCTCTCTGATAGCCTTGTCTTGCTTGGGCGTAAAATGTCTTCGTCTCTGCTTCACCGGCCGAGCTCTGGGAGTCACGTGAAAGCGATGTGTGGCCAAGGTTGGGGGGATTCCCTTGATCTCCTCGGTAGCCCATGCTAATACGTCCTGATGGTTCTGCAAGCAGTCGATCAGGCGACTTCGCAACTCTGGTGGGAGGTCACCAGCAATCCTTGTAACCCCCCTGTCTGATGAGGGTGTATCTGGACTTCTTCACTCTCGACCTCCCTCCGTTCTTCTTTGGGCTCTTCCCCCTCCTGAGGATTGGCGAGGTTGATTTGTAGAGCCTCCTCAGCCCTCGGGTTCTTGCAGGCTTTAGACCTAACTTCACCGCTGTAACATCTCCGAGAAGCCAGTTGATCCCCCTTGACCTCGACCACTTGCTCGCCTACCGGGAGCTTGATTTTTTGGTGGTAGACTGAGACCACCGCCTAGAACACGCTGAGTGTTGGGCGTCCGAGTATGACATTGTAGGACGAGGGTGCATCCACCACTAGGAAAGGAGTCTTTCTCGCCCTCTCCAGCATGTCATCTCCTATTGACAGGGATAAGGAGATTTGCCCTATCAGTTGCACTCAGTATCCAGTGAAGCCGAAGAGTGGAGTAGAGACCGAATGCATCTCGTCCTCATCAATCTGCATCTGGTCCAGGGCCGCCTTGTACAGGATGCTCACCGAACTACTTGTATCCACGAAGATACGTTTAACTTCATAATTAGCTATGCGTGCAAGAATTACCAGGGCGTCCTCATGAGGGGTCTCCACATCCCCTACGTCATTCGGGCCGAATGAGATGATGGGGCATCTGCGTCGGCCACTGTTTGTCCCGATGGAGTAATTCTCCAATCGCCTAGTGTGGACCTTCCTGGCCCGATTAGAATCTCCTCTGGTATGACCTCCAGAGATCACCCCCACATATCCCGAAGGAGGACCTCGTATTGGAGCATTGCCCTTCTTGGGGTCTTGTTCAGGGGAGAGATCTCGATGAGGCACCACCTCCCGACTCCTCCCTATAGACCGCGAACGAAATCGTCACTGGGTTCCTCCTTCTCCTGACTGCTACTTGCGGGGAGAAAGACTTTGTCATGGGGACCTCCTGCGATACCCCACTTTCTTCCATCGCTTCCGGGGCTTGTTATCCACTTCCTCCGATAACCTTTTCTTCAAGGCATGGCACTCTTCCATAGAGTGCGTGGTACTTCCATGGAAATTGCAGTACTTCTTCGGCAGCTTTAGCTCTTGGGTATCAATCGCTTCTACTAGCCTTTTACCAGCCAGTGATCATTCCTCAAACGAGGGTCTTTTGCCCAGGCCGGTGCTGGTGGTTCCCTCCTTTTTGACCGTACCGAGGTCTGTATAGGCACTCCGGTTGGTTCTTTGCGGCGAGCATGCTGCACTTCCTCGACATTGACGTGCTTGACTGAGCACCCTCGGAAATCGTCGAAACTGGTGGGCGGCTTCTTCACTAAGGACCGGAAGAAGTCACCTTCAGAGAGGCCCTGTGTGAAGGCGCTGACAAGGATCTCCGATGTTGCGGTCGGCACATCTTGTGCCACCCGGTTGAACCGTTGGATATAATCCTTCAGCGGTTCCTTTACCTTCTGCTTGAGGGCAAATAGATTTAACACCGTCTTCTGATATCGATGGCTGCTAGCAAAGTGATGCAGGAATGTTGTTCTAAACTCCAGGAAGGAGTTTATAGAACCCTGAGGTAATCTTTGGAATCATCTCTGGGCGGCTCCCGAATGAGTGTTCAAGAACACTCGGCACTTAACACCATCTGTGTACTGGTGCAGGAGGGTCACATTCTCGAATTTACAGACATGATCCTTTGGATATGTTTTCCCATCGTAGTCAGCAATCTCAGGACCACGGAATTGCTTCGGCATGAGGTCTTCTACGATGCCCAGCGAGAAAGGAGTGAAGGGTGACTTCTGGAAGACCTTGTGCCCCTCTCTCTTCCCCGGTCCTTCTTCTTGCCTTAGGGCGCTTGAAGCGGCGAAGTTGGCCTTCTCCAAATCTCCTAGAGAATCTAGTCGGTGTACGGGAGTTGTTCCGGTGTGTCCCACCGGTGGTGAGACAGATCTTCGGTTGTGGGGATGCGAGGTGGAGATCCTGGGGATCTCACCTTGCCCTGAGGTCGCTTGTCGTGAAACGGATTGCTCAATTTGGTGTTGCTCGAGCGCTCTTTTGACGACGTTGGCCATGAGGCGATCCAACTCTTCTTTCGCCAACACAATGGGTTGTCCCTCCGTATCTGTCATCACGGTGCTCCTTCTTGTGTTTTGATTTAGTATCTTCTCACAGACGGTGCCAAACTTGTTCCGAAAAGAATCGACGCGGACGACGAGTCACCGAAGTCCAGCCTACGAGGATGATGTTGAAAGAAAATCCACAAGACCCTGCGAGATCAACACGAGCATTAATAGAAACACGCTGGAAATTTTCCAGCGGAGCCCACTCCGACTCTCAAGTCAGAATTAAAGTCACTTGCAAGAGAAAAATCGAGGAGATAGATGTGAGTTTAGAGAGCGTAACCCCTTTACCTATGGGTTGAAGTACCTTATATACCTGGAAGCTTGGTTGCATGTCTCTCCACGATTTCCTCCACGTTTCCTATTTGTCGGTTACTTGATAACTCTTAGGCAACGACTCCAGCACATATTACGGCCTTAATTATCACATATAAAGGACAATAATTATCTGCCAACTTTCCTGAACTAGAAAAGGGAATGGTTATTGGAATGGGGCTACGACTTTTCGGGCTTCTCTCTCCCGAGGGGGTCTTGGGGATCTACTTTCCCAAGGTCGTCTCGGGAATCTTCTCCCCTGGAAGGGCCTCGGGAACCTGTCTTCCCGAGGAGGTCTCGGGCGTACACTATCCTGAGCGGGTCTCGGGATCTGCCCTCCTAAGGTAGTCTCGGGAATTTGTTCTCCCGAGGTGGTCTCGGGTGTTTGCTCTTTCGAGGTGATCTCAGGAGTCTAAGACTCGACCTGGTCTTGGCGAGTCCAAGCTAGGCATTCGGATTCAGTGGACCCAGTCACATAGTTTCCTCGTTCCACGTGCCAATCCTGGGTTGCCTAACCCCATCATGTTCAATCAATATTAACCCACTCGGACTACACCCAACTCTCTATAACTTAACTGTCAAGTATCCAATAAATCTTGACGCACTTAGACTTTATCTGTTTGTTAACTCTCTGTTGGATTTTCAATCACCTAATATTTGATCAATCGTGATCTACTTAAACTTTTTCACTGTTATGTATCCAGTTAACCTTGACTTTCTTGATTAACCATCAAAATCCAAATCGATCTTGGTCAATCTAGACTCAAGGTTGATTGTATTAACAATCTTCCCTTTTACTTGGCATCTCTTAACCATCAAATATATTAATCAATGATCAAAATCCAATTCAAACTTGATCAATCTTATTCAAAGATCAATTGCACCAATAAATATCATTCAACATCAATCAATTGTCACTAGTTAACATAGATATATCAACCGTCATTTGATCCATCTTTAAATTCGATCAATGCTTGCTGTTCATTGGCTCAATGTTGGTCAATGATCACCAATCAAATGTTGGTCACCAATAGTCATCGCTGATCCCTGTCAATCAACGGTCGGTGGTGGTGGTCACTCGTGGTAGATCGTCGAGCATGATCAGTGGCGGATAGGCTCAATCACGGTTCGGATTCCGCCAATCACGGTTCGGAACCAACGGTTCGACGGTTCGATAGTTCGGAATCGCCAGTTCGACGGTTTGGAACCGTCGGTTCGACGGTTCATGGGAGGTCGACTATTAACCTTAACCGCCCAAGCCGGTTACGGTTCACAGTTCGGAACCGCCGGTTCACGGTTCGACACGGTTCAAGATTATTATATTAAAAAAATTAAAAATTAAAAATTAAATTAAAAAAATAAATTTTATTAAAAAAAGAATTTGCACTTATATAAGTTGCATATGCATTCCCTTATGGTGTAGGAGAATCAAAACCCACGTAGTTCTTTTACCTTTTTACCCTTTTATATTTTTTACATTTTTATCCTTTCTTACTCACTTCCATTTCCTTCCGTTCCCGTTGTATTTGTTCCTTCGGTATCAAATTTTTCGACATCATCTTCTGAAAGTTACATTCCTTGGATTCGCTTCTCGGCTCTGGTCCAATCATCAAGTAATGCTTGAGCTTCTAATGAGTCGGGAGATATAGTTGATCGTCGTTCATTTAATATGTTGCCACCGGCACTGAACGTCTGCTCCACAGCAACAGTTGACATTGGAGACGCTAAAATTTCTTTTGCGATCACGGAGAAAACGGGAAAGCTTTGAGTCTTCTGTGACCACCACTTCAAGATATCGAAGTCTTCGCTATCTGCTTCATTAAAATCAAAAGAAGTCATAAAATAATTCTCAAGTTCCTGTGTGGAACTTGAGGATCCTCGTGGACGTTTCGTCCGTTCTTTTAATAAAAGTTGTGCTTTTGTAAGTTTTAAATTAGTAGTAGTAGGTTGTTGTGTTTCAGAAATATTAGTTTGTGTTCCATATTTAACATAATATTGATTATAAAGATCATATAAATAATTTCTAATATTATATATAATATTAGCGGGATCCGAAGAGGAAGAATCTTTAATAGGAATTAAAGCGTCATAATATAAAGTTAACATTTCTTGTAAAATTTCTAATTTAAATCTAAGATCTAAAGCAAATGCAATTAAATAAATTTTAGAAATAAAATAAAAATATTTTTCCCATTTAGTTTTCATAGCTAATACATATAAAGTTAAAGCTTCATTATTTACATGTTCATTTAATATTAATACTATACTACAAAAATTCACTAAAATTAAATGAGCAGTGGGATAATAAACACCGGAAAGTTGTTCAGTTGCATTGTTAAAAACTTTTAAAATTTCACAAATATTACTACAAATATTTCATTGTTGTGAAAATAAATATATATCAGTATTACTATTTTGTGCAAAAAATAAACATAATAAATCTTTATATTGAAAAGAATTTTGTAATAATTGATATGTTGAATTCCAACGTGTTGGAACATCACGTGGAAACTTTTTAGGCCGCATTCCATCAGCTTTACAAAATCTACCCCATTGTTTCATCATAGATGGATGAGACCATAAGTATGAAATTGTGATTCTAATTGGTTGAATATAATTTTGTAAATGTTTTAATCCATCTTGAACACATAAATTTAAAATATGACATATACAATGAATATGAAAAAATAAACCACTAATAACAGGTTGACAAATAAATTTTAGTTCATCTATATAAGCGGTATTAGAACTAGCATTGTCTAATGATATTGAAAATATTTAATAAGTCAATCCATATTCTTCTAAAATTAAGTGTAATAATTGTGCAATGTTATGAGCAGTATGTGATTCATCAAAAACTTTATAAGCCAACAATCTTTTTGGAGGATCCAAGAGTTATCAATCCAATGGCATGTTACACCCATATAAGAATGAGTTTGCCAATGATCACTCCAAATATCGGAACATAAAGAAACTTTATTATTTAATTTACTAAATTCTTCAATTAAATTCTTTTTTCCTTGTTTTACTAATCTTTTAATTGTACGAGTAAGTGTAGCCCTATGTACACGTTTAGCAGCAGGATTAAGAGATTCTTTACAAAAATTTTCAAATGTACATTTATATCCAAAACTAAAAGAAAGATGTTCTACAGAAACAAATTTAGCTAATGATTCTCTTAATTTATTATCCGAATATAAAAATAAATCAGAATCAACACTAATACCACTAGAAAATCTAGATAATTATGTTTGAGAGCGGTCAATCTCATATTCCGTCGGGTGCTTCGTTTCTACATGTCGTTTCAACGACTCATAGCCGCCGCCGGCTTGGAATTTGTATGAAGCATTGCAATGCTTGCATTTTGCACGCAATTCTCCCGACGGAAGTATGACATTCTCAAAATGTTTAGTGAAAATAGACGATTGATTTTAAAGGAGGATTTTCCCGAACATTAGAAGTAATCGCATCGGTACTTCCTTGCGTTTCGAGGATCGGAGGACGTTGGGGCTGAGCCTCGGTCTTATCATCGGTGGATTGAATTTGAAGGTTGGGATCCTCGTATGCTATTTCTTTTCCCCTCCGAGATCGAGATGACGAAGCTCCGTGACCTCCTTCTATTATCGTCAAAAAATGAAGAACGCGGAGAGAAGTTGAGAGTTAGAGATTTGAGAATGAGAGATTGAGAGAAGAGAAGTTGTGTTGTGTGTGAAAATGATGATATGAGCTCCCTATTTATAGAGTTCGGATCATAACGGTCACTAAATCATAGCCCTTGATAAAAAACGGTCAAATGATCTCATCCGTTGAAAAAAGAAATAAAAATAAAAATAAAAAACCATCCAACGACACTGAACCGGCGGTTCAGTGCCGTTGGAACCGTTCAGGCGAATCGGCGGTTAACCGCCGGTTCACGATTTCTGGCTGCTGGAACCGGAACCGGCCCCGCATCCTGACGGGCCGGTTCCGGTTCCGGTTCGGCCCGACGCCGGTTCGGAGCCGGGTCCGGGCTGGACCCGGCCCAGGGTCGGGTCTAACTGGCGGGGGTTAGTGGTTAGTGATATTGATGTTCAATCAAGTTATGGGGCAAATCCAAGACTAGTGTTTCGGGTCAACAAACATGATCCTATGTCCCGAAAGTCCCTCTGTCTCCGTGTCCTAACTTGTCGGTGATGGTCGACGAGTCATCCGATCATCGATCGGACATCACCGGCGGTCTTCGATCACCGTCCCGAATCAAACGATATCCTGAGGGAATGATGAATGGGTCGGGATCATTGCAATCGTGATCTCACCAGATTCGACGGTGAATTAGACAAGATCACGATTGCGGTGATTCCCGACAGGTTCATCATACCCCCAGGATATAGTTTGGTTCGGGACGTCGGTCGAAGGCCGCCGGTGATATCCGATCGACGATCGGTTGACTCGTCGGCTATCGTCGGCAAGTTGGGACACGGAAACAGGGAAAATTTCGGGACAGAGAATTCGTACTTATCGAGTGAAACACAATCTAGATTATTATCCAATCCCTTCTTGAATATTTATTTGAAAGTCCACGTTAAGTGCTTTTTGTTCTTTCCATCCGGACTTCGGATTTCAGATCGACGTTGACGAATTTTATCCAGCCACTGTAAAATTTAAAAATTTGAAAGAATCGAACTCCTCTAAATTAGAAAATCTCCCCCATACTTTCAATGGCTCTGAAAGAATGTGCAACCACCCACAACTACAATTAATTACATCTTATTTTTTTTTATCACCATCATCATCATTAGTTTACATAGTGGTTGCTCTTAATCAATCAAGTATGTGACGAAGTAAGAATTTAATTTTAAAAACTTTATCTCTTAATGACTTAAACATGAATTTGACTTAATACCAGTTATTAGGAAAACTATCATAATATTCAAAAACTTCAACTTTATCAAAATCATAATGTTGAAAATATCATTGTGCACGAGCAATATCTCATGGTTTGGGATGATAATCTTAAGAACACTGACTACTAGGATGGATCTTCACGAGTGCTTATCGATTTATCCTAGTGGTCGATGAGAAATTTTCATAAAGTCGAACCACTCTTTGCTATGATTAATCAATTCGAAGAGCTAGTGCAAATTACTACAAACCTTACTATTTTTTTTATTTTTAATATTATAATTCAATTCTTAAATTTTAAAGGTATGTAAAATCTTAAACAGAGTAATAGTAAGTTAAAAAAATAAAAGAAAAAATTTTTAAAAAAAGGGAAAAAAATTTAAATGCACAGTCTGCACGCATGGTCCGAACTAATGATCTGTATTTAACATTTGCCTATATATAAATCTACAAATTTGCTCTGCTACAGATCTTCCGCCACACACCTATGCGCACCCAACTCAAGGCACCTCTAATGGCATCGGAGGCGCCTTCCGTTCCGACTCAAGGCGCAGTCAAAGTCGTTGATGGTTTTTTTTAAAAAAATTAGAGATATATTATCTATTTAGGGTTTAAGATTTTAAGATTTAAGGATTTAGATATGGTAAGTGTAAGCTAATAAATTTTTTTCTCTAGGATTTAGGCTTTCATCTTGGGTTATAGTATTCAAGATAAAAAAAATTAGATGCTCACGGGGTATATTATATGTATTTAGTGTTTAATATTTTAGGATTTAGGCGTTTTGGTTATAGTAAGTTTAAGTTAATAAGATTTTTCCTCTATGATTCATGATTCCCTCTTGGGTTATAATGTTCAAGATAAAAAAATTTAGACACTAACGAGTTATATTATATGTATTTAAAATTTATGTGAGGATATGTTGATTTTTTTTAAAAAAAAAATCAAGTAAAATCGTGCACAGGCGTGTGACGAGGAGTCCACAGCTGATCCATTATCTTTCTCTCTGTCTACACACATGATTTTACTCTGCTGCAGACTGCTCACCGCATACTCGTGCGTATCTGACTCGAAGCACCTCTCATGCAATGGGAGACGCCTTGAGTCAATTTTTTTTATAAAGTGTTTAAGGCGCTTAGGTTTGATCCAAGTACCTTAATGTTTGATTTTTTTTGTTATTTATTTATAAATTTATTAGGAGATATTATATGTATTTAAGATTTAAAATTTTAGAATTTAGGGGTTGAGTTATAGTGGATTTAAGCCAATAAGATTTTCCTTCTAAAATTCAGGCTTCCCTCTTGGGTTAGTCTTCAAGATAAAAAAAAATTAGATACTTACGGGGTATGTATTTAATATTTAAAATTTTAAAATTTAGAGGTTGAATTATAGTCGATTTAAGTTAATAAGATTTTCATTTTAGGGTTTAGACTTCCCTCTTAGGTTATAGTATTCATGATAAAAAATTTTAGATATTTACGAGATATATTATATATATTTAAAATTTATGTAAGAAATTTTGATTTTTTTTAAAAAAATAGATCGAGGATCCCGGTGCCTCGATCAATGCTAAAAAAAATTAGCAAGGCACCTTCCATGCATTAGAGGAACTTTGAGTTGTATATCTATCAGCAATTGCCTAGGACCGCAATGATAAATTTTGATATTTTTACTTTTGATAGATAAATCATCTACGTGGTAGATTTTTTAAGTCTACCTAGGCATTAAAATAAATAAGAAATACAAAATCAAAGCCACATCATCTTAAAAAAAAATAAAATCAATAAAATAAAATTCTTAAAAAATTTTTTACACCAATCCAAATTTTATTTTATTAATTTTATTTTTAAGGTGATATGATTTGATTTTGTGTTCCTTATTTATTGGGTGGGCTTGAAAAATTTGTTACGTAGACGATTTATCCACCAAAATTAAAAAAAAACTCAAATTTATTTTCCATGTCAACATCCATCGTCGTCGCCAACTAGACAATTACTGATAGTCAATTCAAATTTTTGATTTAAAAATGGATCAAAATTGAAAATAATACAAGTTAATACACTAAGAATGTGAATTTGTAGATGTACTAAAATTAGAAGAAGAAAAATGCAACTTACATGTCTAAAAATATAATTTTCTCTAAAATAATTTAGCCTATACACATTAGTGCTTATAAAAGTTGAGTATACATTATTTGATCATTCTTGAGGGTCAACAAAACAGATAACAATAATGTACGATATACATGTATAGTTCTACTAATTCTTCCATTTCATTCAGTTGTTCCAAATCCATTTGATCAAGAAGATGCATAGCACCCATCATATATTCCGTGTTACTTCCATTCTATTACTACAATTACTTAGTCCATATCCATGAAAACTGAAACTAGCACTTTAGAGCTTCGAAAACCACACAACTAACTTTCGAAGAAAGGTATAGAGTATTCAAACATCCATAATTCTTGCATGCTTCTTGTTCCACCTCTACTTCGGCATGATGTTGCTTATAAGATATATTCTTCGAAAATTTGTAAAAGTGCAGTGCTAATACTTAAACATGCAGCTGAGAGAATTACAATTATTTAACAAGGGAGATAGCAACAGATTCTTGTGCACAAGCCATTAACTTCTTCGAAGATCTTGAAGCTAGCAGATGTGGCTCCTCATCCAGATCCGATCCTCAGCACGAGCGGGGATACACAGTGATCACCTTTCGCCTACGGGGACGCAAGCAGACGAGCAAAGCGAGCAATGCAAGAACAACAAGCACCAGAATTCCCAACAGATCTATGCCACTACCCCCTCCATTTTGCTCAGCTGACATGCTGCTGCAGCAGAAAAACTTCCCCATGCTTGAGGAAGAGAGATCTTCGAAGAGTTTTGTTTGTAAAAACTAATTGACAGTGGAATTGCACAAGAGAATTTAGCTCCCTTTCCAAGCGAAACTTCCATCTCCATGAGCATGTGTTAGTGTTCTTGAAGCTGGTGGCCGACAAGTAGTTAGGACATCAGCATCATGATCATGTGCTGCAATTGTTTGTTTGAATGGATGGCCACAAATGATGCCACAAAGCTAGTAGTTTGAGAATTAGATTGTGGTCCACCATTTTGTCTAGCATGGCTAAACAAACTCGAGCTAAGTTGATCGAGTCGACTATGTTTGAGTCTATTAATTTATTAAAAAATGAATGAATAATGAAAATAATAAGATTATATTATAAGATTGATTATTTTATTTGATATAAATTTTAAAGATATAATGTAATATAATCTGAATTATAAAAGTTAATTAAAATTTTATAATATAGATTATAAGGTCAACAACATGTAATCTGAATTATATTTCAAGTTCAATTATATTATAAACTTTATGTTATTCCTAACTAAACATAACCTTTAATGAACTCAACTAAAATAATGTAGTTATCCTTATAAATAAGTTAAAATTTCATCTATTACATATGTACAAATATATTTGTAATATATATATATAGCATTATAATTTATAGATTCCGAGTATAAAACTAGTAAATGAAATTATAAAAGATTGTTAGATCGATTGATTCTTTAACTTGTCATTAAGTTTGTTTGTTTATCTTGTTAAGTATCAAAATATGCTCAAAACTTATTTATTTTATATTTGTTTACACTATATAATATAAAAGACATTTTATTTATTATTTGTTCATCCTATATAACATAAATGTTATCTTGTCGGATTAATAAGCATGGAGCTTATTCACTAATATTCTATTCAGTTACAAGCCTATATCTCTATTTAAAACAATCATTAACATTATTATACAGTAGCTAAAAAGATAAGACTCAACTTATTAGAATGACATCATGCGTGAATTAATCTGTATAATTTTTCGTTTTACAAAATATACTGCTCAAATTAAACAAATTGTTTTAGGGATTTAATTTTGATTCATTCTTTTTTTCAATAAAAATGATTTATTTTGTCTCACTTGTAAGCGCGCAAGGAGAAATTGGGAAAAAAAAGTTCCTTTGTGAAAAGTTTTTGATGTAAAATTAAAGAAATAATCCATTTAGAATCCATCTTCTAATCCATTTTTTTTTTCTAATTTCTCATCCATCAAGAATCGGCTGTAAATTGCACCCAGCTTAGCCAAGCTAGGCCTCACGGCACTGTGAGTAGGGGTGAGCAAAAATTCAGGTAAATCGAATAAATCGATCGAACCAATCGATTTTTTATTTTCGGTTCGGTTAATTCAGAATTTCGGTTAATTCGGTTTTTAAAATTCGATTATTTCGGTTCGGTTTCGATTTTTAACGTTGTTATTTGGTTAAACCGAATAAACCGAAATAATAAGTTCGGTTTGGGTAGGCTGGACCAAAGGGTGGGCTGGACCGGTTGGCGGGCGACGGCTGCTGTGGACTGCGGTGCTGCCCTGGGCCCTGGCCTGCTGGCTGGGTGTAGTGAATTAGTGTAAGTGTAATATACTATTATAATAATATAATTAAAAAGCCTAAAAGTAAACCCATTTGATCTAAACCCTAAAAATCCCATTCCCCTCTCGGCCGCACGCACCCACTCACGGTCGTCGCCGTCGTCGCCGTCGCTTGCCTCTCACGCTCTCAGCTCCTCTCCTCTCGCCGTCTCGCGTTCGCTCTCTGTTCTCACAAGTCACAAGCGATCACCTACGAGGCTACAACTCCGCCGGCATTCCTGGGCAAGCGCAACTCCTCTCGTCGCCGTCTTGCCATAGCTACAAGTCTACAACATCTTTGCGACTCCACATCTTTGCCTGCAGCACTCCCTCAGCTGATCCGCCTGCAGCCCTCCCTCGAGCGTCTCGGCTGAGGGAGACAGGAGATAAGCCCTGTCTCTCTCATGTGGAAAGGTGGTGGATGTTCCTCGGTAGAGATTTCTGGGCTAACGTTGGATGGGGGCAGGTCACAGGTGTGTTATTTACTATGAGAACTGGTTTACTTTTTTTTCCTGGTTATTATTCTTTTCCAAGGATTGAAGGGAAAGGCATTGTGAGAAATTTGTCATGAAGGCAGAATTAGGGGGAAAGTTCAGTTCATCTCTGATTGGAGAGATAAATATATAAATATAGCAGACCTTTTATTCTAAATCATTTTTTAGATGGTTGTTATTAGAATGAGACAGATTTTTTTATATGAATCTAAGACAATCTAAAATTTTGAATGCCACGATGCTCTTATAAAATTAATCATGAATGCTGATTGTAATTTACTTTGTGTCTACAATTTTCTCAATCTGTTTGGTTTATTGTAATTTCATCTGACTGATTTTTTTAAATCTGTCCTTATTTTCTCTTTTGTAAAATGCTGAAGTTCAACTTAAAACTTTTATCCTTTGGCAATTCCATATTTACATATAAAATCAGGCACTTGCCATTTGGAAATCTTTTTATTATTAGTTCTACAAATGTCTAAGAAGCCTATATCAACTTCTAGCAACTTTGACAAATGGATTTACTTGTTTTTTGGTTCTTTGGCAGTGGTGGGAGAAGAGCGATTGGAGCGGATATAAAGAGCATTTTCAAATGTATCAAACAATGTATTATGATGTGGTGTTCTGAATGATAATATTGATAAGACTATGATTTTATCTCTTATTAAATATGCATTTTCTAGTATATATGTTCATACAACATGATCCATTTAAGATGACATTTAATTCAGATAAATAGTCTAATTTCACATGCTTAGTAGCATGTATCTGAAATTAATATTTTCAATCTATTCATGGGGTTAAAAATAAGATGTACTTATTCTTATTTGTTTCAATTATTTAACTTAATCTGTATTTGGTGATTTCATGTCCTTCTTGACATGTTTTTTTTCCCTTTTTTTTGCTATCACATTCTATAGGTGCAGAGAAATCTGGAGAAAACGATGAAGGAGATTCCTTGTGGGAAACATGGAAAGAAGTTCTTTACTAGGATGAGTGGAGGTAATCAGGTCTTTCTACATAACATATTTCAATATTAAGTTATCTTTCTTCATAATCACGTCTTTCTAACTAATAACATTCAATGCAACCGTCCATAAAACTTTGGATTAGAAAGAAGTGAATCATAGAACACAGTGGGAAGTAGTATTGTTGTAGAATTCCTGGCGAGGAAAAAAAAGTGATTTTATTGTAGTAATACCTATTATACACAAAACATACAAACGCATACTGTAAGTTCTATGTACATATGTTTTCATGTTATTTAATCATTTGCTTCTTTTAATAATCAATAAAGCGTTCACTACTTGATGGGCCTTTAGCATTCACTTCTTTTGTTTTTGCGCAAGTGTATTACACTATGCTTCTTGCACATTAATGCTCTAGACATGGTTTGTCTTCTATAATTCTATTAGTATAATGAAAAAAATCCTAGCATGTGACTGTTAACACACCCATTACCGTTTACCTATAAACAAATGGAGCAGGATCAATTTTTCATCAGGTCATGTTGCCACTCTAATCCGTTCATCTTTATATGTATTCTACCAAAATTTAAAAAAAAACTGTGGTTGTAATGTGTCAGAAACGACTGCAGCAGGAGGAAGAGCTGAAGGCAAAAGAAGCCGAATTGATGCGTGGAAATCCCTTGATCAATCTCAATAATTCAGCTTCCTTCAATGTCAAAAGGAGGTCAGCTTAAAGTTTATCATTACACTTTTGTCCGTAATCGGTAATGCATTTTTTGCGTTTCGCTCTTCTAACATATTGTTCTGCAGGTGGGACGATGATGTGGTGTTCAAAAATCAAACTCGTGGAGGAGAAAGCAAGTCTCCCAAGCGCTTCATAAACGATACCATCAGGATTCAGGAGCGACTTCCACTGCAAGTTCTTGCAGAAGTACATGAAATGATGAAATAATTCGAATGTATAAGATTTGCATACGTGTTTGTGGGATTTCTCCTGAATTGGAAACTTGTAGCAGCTAGACCTCCTATGTATGTGATGACATACTTTCTTATCAAGTTTGAGAGTAGCTATTTTATCCATTCTTCATGCGAATACTTATATTTTTACAAGTAAATACTGCTAAAGCAACAGAGTGATTCTCACGCATCATTGCATCACACATACTGCTAAAGAAACACAATTACACAAACGTTACTCACGCATCACTACATCACACATACTGCTAAAGCAACACAATTACACAAACGTTAAAATAAAAACAAACAGAACATATAAACGTGGAAATATGACAAACTAATGTCAATGCCATGAAGCATACGTGGATTTGGAAGAATGAACAACCAATACAACTAATCTCGGTGCGCATAATACATAAAATTAAATTAGGGTCAAAAATATTCGGTTAAATCGGTTAATTCGATTAAAAACCGAATTAACCGATTTTTTTTTGTTCGGTTTTTTCGGTTTTTTCCAATAAATTCGGTCGGTTCGGTTTTCTCGGAAAAATTCGGTTTATTCGGTTTTCGGTCTATTCGGTTCGGTTCGGTTTTAACCGAATACTCACCCCTAACTGCGAGGCAGTGGCCTTACGGCGATGAGACCTATCCTCCTAGCACTGCAAGCCAGTGGCTACGCCGCCAGGCCTTGCGGCACTGCGAAGTGGCGACCTCACGGTTGCGCTAGTGAGAGGAGGCTTGGCTATGACCTCTGGCAAGGAGGCTTCACAGTAGTTGATCCTGTCGCGAAGTAAGGTGGAGGCCCCAAGAGTAAGATGATCTTCTGAAGATCACAAACTACTGACGCTGGCTCCGATGCTAGCTCCTAATCTGTAAGACAAAGACCGTTAGAACCCGCCGGGAAAACTCCCCGACAAGACACTCCGACGGTTAAGTCAATCCCTGGTGGTGGAAGAGCAAGAAAGCAATAAAACAGTAGTGAAACACTATTCTCGCGCGTACCTCGGGTATAGGAGTGGAGAGGCTTATATAGCCGGGGGAGCTGACAACTTCTGCCCAACCTGCCGCCTTTTGTCACGTAGCGAGGACAGGGTAAGGCGTATCCAGAGGTGGCAGGATAATGTATCGTATACCGGAATAAGGAATGAGCGCTGTCAACTTATGGGCGGGCGCCGTCAGGCGCAGCTCGGCCTGACACCAACGTATATGGTCGTAGTACGAGGGGACAGAGTATGACAGGGAGATCATGGTGTCAGCGAGATACTCGCGATTCGGGCCAGAATGGTACCTGACCTGCGCCGACCCCGTACAGCTTCTACGAGTCTTATGTCAGGGAGTGGTTGTTCTGATAAGTCACGATAAAACCTTGGATGCTAGGGCCGACTGGCGGCCTAGAGTAATGATGTCGACTGAGGGCGTATAGCGAAGAGCCGACTGAGGGCTCAAAGTGACTATGCTTCCCGAGTTAAGGAAGGCGTCCCGAGCGAAGATATGCTTCCTGAGTCGTGGTGCGCTCGGTTCTGGACGAACGCCCGAACTTGGCTGACTCGGAGATGGTGTGGTCGACTACCGAGTATTCTGTTGGCACAGGGTGCTCCTAACTCGGGGAATTTAGGATTCAGTGATACTTGGGTAAAGACTCCTCTAGCTCTGGAGGTCCTAGGGAGTGTGGACCGCCACGCGCTCGACTGAGACCCGAGTCGAGGGGTGCGCGGGATCAGATCCGCTTATGACTTCAGGATACTTTAGTTTGAGGCTTTCCCGACTCAGGAGCGTTAAGACTCAGTGAGGCTATAAGTCAGGACTTCTCTGACTCGGGATTCTCCTAATCCGAATCTTCCCGACCCAAGATTCCCTGAACTCGGAGGCCTTTAGGGCTTCCGGCCCTCTTAGCCTTGGTGATCGTTCTCTAGCAGGGCCCGTGGCTCATCATCTTCGAATGAACTGGGTCGAATCGTCGACCTGGGCCCCATATTCGAAGAGCCCATAAACCCCTCTTCTACTGATGAGGCGCTAGGCTACCGGGCCAGGCTACACGTAAGCTGGCCCGAGATCATAAACATCCCTCTCGAGTCTAGTCGAAGGAGGCGCTGAGTCCGACTGGCTGGACTGTCATTCTTGCCTGAGCCTGGCACGCTTAGGTGGCGTGCTCTTGCGGTCGATCTACACAGTCAACCCCGGGCCAGCGACTAACCTAGCCGGTAAACTTTCCCATCAATGTCTCTTCCTTCTATCGTTGCGACCCACGCCGAATCATCCCATATATTCTTCTTAATTGTCGCCTTAACTGCTTGAGCCACGTGTCCGCGGGCCATTCGTGTTCCGAGCAACGATGCGTCTGCTGCCCATTCCAGCAAATGTCCGACTCGCACGTGCACTCTGTCGCTTCGGGAGTCACCTCAAGCCTGATCGGATGACCAATGCTCAATCCCGCCTCTTTTCCTGCATGTTTTCGGACGGCTAGCATCGCACCCCAGACCCTATAAATAGGCCTTTCACCTCACAGTTTTTACCATCGCTTTTTAACTTCGGCCCCAACCTGCTGCCGCTTCAAGCTCTGCTAGGGTTCCGGCGAGTCCATCCTTCCGACTTTCTTCTCCGGCGGTCTTTCCCTTTCCCGATTAGTTTCTTCGCTTTTCTTTTTCACATGGATTCACCTTCTTCATCCTCTTCACCCACTGAACCATGGTATTCCACCATGGTAGCGGACCTTCACGCCCACGACCTAGATCAACTTCGGTCGGACTACTTAATCCCCTCCGACCACAGACTCTGCTTACCCAAGTCAACCAATCGATCCGATTCTGCCCCTCAGGGCTTCATCACCCTCTCCCGAGATCACCTACAAGTTGGCCTTCGCTTTCCCATTCACCCTTTCATCTCCTCCATCTATACATATTTCTGCATACCATTATCTCAATTAGCTCCGAACGCCATCTGCCTGATGTGCTGCTTGGTTATCATTTTTTACTTTGTACAAAATTCCCCTTCAACCCGAATCCTTCCACTATTTCTATTACATTAAAAAACAAGAGCCGGGCGATTTCTTCTTTCAAGCCCGTGCCAAAACCTCTTTTCTGGTGAAACTTCCATCCTCTAACCATCCTCTAACAAAGGATGGAAGGAGCGTTATTTCTTTGTTAAGCCTACCTCGACCCCGAGTTGGCCCACGGCCTAGGTCGAGGATCTTCCTTCCTCCCCTCCTCTCTCCAAGTACTACCGTACCTCCGCGGCCTACCAGTCGGCGCTATCCAAGTTCGACAGTAGGCACTTCCACGGAGTGCACTTGCTGTAGGAGGATCTCCTTTCCGCCTTCGGCCTCAGCCCCGTGCTGATTCCCCCATTGACTTCATTCGGTAAGCGTTGTGATATTTTCTTCAAATATTTTTTAGCTCTAATTAAGGTCGCATTGTCCTCGCAGCTCTGATAATGTTGGCTGCAGCCCTAGCGGAAGGTTTCGGCCTGGACAACGCCGAGCTAGAGGCTCGGGTCGCCGCCGAGTTGCAGACGAGGGAGGGTGCTCCAACTAAAGCTACTCCTGCGGGCTCGGGTCCCGTGGCCCCTGAACCCACGCTTGCCATCGCTATTCCCAGGACGGAACCATCGGCGACCAGCGAACGACCTCCTGCCCCACGAAGACGACGCGCTTCTCCCCCGACTGGGGATCCTGCTCGACCTTCCCCCAGCAAACGCCAGAAGAAGAAGAAGAAAGCGGCTCCCAACTCGGGAGCCCTCCTAGTAGCCTCCACCTCGGCTCCGACTGCCGCCCCCTCAATCTCCTCCGGCGCACCCGACCTACCCCTACCAGAGAGGTCGGGAACCCCACCTGCGGAGGGTCAAATCAATCGACCCCCCATGCATCTCCTGGCGCCGACTCAATCTGACTGTCACCTGGGCATCCCTCAAGGCGAGCTTCCCGATCGGCGCCAGGAGCACTGCCTGTATGGGTCGGTAGCCGACCGATTCGTGCAGGGACTCGAGGGGTCCTACTTTCAGGGGTCCCGCAGCAAGGCCGACACATTTTTCCTTGAGACCACTCAGGTATGCATGGGATCAATTCCTTTCTTCATCGAGTACTTAGTTTTATGATCTCATGATTTTTGCCTTTTCTGCAGTTTTGCGGGGCATGTCATAGTCTCTCTATGGCACTTTTGACCCACGCCTCGGACCGGGAAAAGGCCGAGAGGAGGGTGGAACTCCAGGAGACTTGGCTGAAGCACACTTAGCTCGTTTCCAGTGAGTCCACTTTGAGCGATCTACGGGCCGAGGTTGCCGCCCTCCAGGATCGGCTGGCTCATTCTGAAGAGCAGCTGGGGATCGCTGGTAACCATTTTAGTGGTGTTACGGTTTCAAATACAATTAAAATGTCGAACTCCTCTAAACTAATGCAGTATAGAGTAACTCGAGTCGTCTCTCTCAAGGAATGTAATGATAGGTTAATAATAGTAGGATTCCAAATTATTGCTTTTGGATTTTGGATATTAAAGTAGGGGTTTGGATTTGAACGCTAATACTACGAAAAGAAATAGCAAAGCAAGTATGAAATCTAGTCCTAATTAATGAAAGACAATGCAGGTAAGGAAATCTAATTTAACCTAACTACAATTGCAAAAAAGACAAGGGCAAATTGAAATAAAGCATCAACGAAACTAAACATGGAGCAAAACCTAAAGCCTTAAAGAAATCTGATCTGACCTAACCTATTGCATCCAAATCAAGTACACGAACATAAGGAAAACATGAAGCATTCAATTAACAAAGCATTCAATTAACAAAATGGTTTAGGAATTTCATCAAACATGTAATGAGCATCAAGCAAAATGATCCAAGTACATGAAAATTGAAACATCAGGGGATCTATCCAATACAATCATTCACCAATTAACACAAACAACCAACCATCAAAACAACAATCAAATCTGATGAAGGAAACCAATGAACACAATAATCAAATCTGATGAAGGCTGGAGTGCTGCTGGATCGGATGAACAACTGCCGAATCTGATGAAGGGATGCCACCAGTTGTGATGAAGAGGAAAGAAGTGGAAGGGAAGATGGAGAAGTTGATGGAGTGGAGAGGGAGAGGAGATGAAGAGAGATGGAAGGTGGAGGAGATGACCGGCTGGCGACGGCGAGATGGTGAGTATGCCGCCGGCCTTGGTCGTGGAAAAGGCGTCGGGGTGGAAGAAAGTTTCGACCCCCTCCTCCCTTGTGTGATGGCGTGATCCCCTCCCTTGGCTGCCCTTGCTTCCTTTTCTACCTCTCTTTTCCACCTTTGATTTCCCTTGATGAGTGGCCGAGATTACTTGCAAGAGATCTCCCTCCATTTCCATGCTAGATCCGAGTGGAGGGTTGTGATATACCAGTTCTTCCGACCGCTCTAGACAGCAACAGATCAGACTGAGTGACCCCTGATTGGTCTGGACGCTCCCTGATTGGTCTGGGGACCGATAAGGAACCTCCCTTATTGGTCTGGGGACCGATCAGGATTTGATCAGTAGCTAAAATTTTGAATTCTTCTGTGCCATCTCCTCCTGATCGATCACTGGGCCGATCAGGCCTTCCCTGATCGGCCACTGGACCGATCAGGCCTTCCCTGATTGGTCTGGTGACCAATCAGGCCTTCCCTGATTGGTCTGGTGACCAATCAGGCCTCCAACAGAATGAAATTGGAGTCTGATGTCGTTCTTTATGGATCCATCTTCGCCCCCGATGTGCCCTTTTGATCCGATGATGCACAAGCTGTCCAAAAATTTAATAGAATGAAATATGAGTGTGAAAATGCAGGAAAATTAATTAACCAATGAAAATACATCCTATTCATAATTATGCATCATTTCATAAACAAATACACCCCAAAGTCTCAATTCCCTCGCTAATTGTACAAAATTTATCCTTCAAAATGCTAGTTATCAATCGCCCGCAGCCAAGCCGAGACAGCTGACATGGTTGCTGCTCAGTCGAGACTTAGGATCTCTAGCTTGGAGTATTTTGAGCGGAAGGTCTGGGTTCTCAAGGCGAAACCCCTGGCCAAACAAACCAAAGCCGAAGCCGATCATTGGGAGGCGTCCGAAGCTGTTGATTCCCTCAAGGCCCAGCTTGAGGCCAAGGAAGCCGAGGCGATGGCCCAAGCGAAGCGGGTAGAGGAGTTGGCCGCCGAGCTGACCTCCAAGGACCAAGCCCTGCACAACCAGAAGGAGGAGTTCGAGCGCCTGAAGGCGGAGAGGGCCGAGTGGGAGGCAGCTCGAGCGGAACTAGAGGGGCTGCGCTCCTATAAGGAAGCAGAAGCTGATCGGTGGGATGCCCGTAGGGTTGAGTACATCAACTCTACGGAGTTCAGCAATCAGCTTTTTGAGCGGATTCGAGCGATGATGAGGCATCAGCTGCAGAACATGTTCGAGCAGCTCAAGCAGGGCAGGCATATAGCCCCCGACCTATCCTCTTCGGTCATCAAATACGCGAGCTTGACTAAGGGCATGCCCGCGGTGGTCCAACAACCCTTTAAATGAGGGTCGGACTTTTGTCTTTTTATTTTCTTCAACGTATAGAGGTGACTCGCCTCAGATTTTGTAATATCCCTGCTTTGGCAACATAACTTTTCTTTTGTTCAAGCTTTTTCGGATGTAATTGTCTTTTCTCTTGAATGCTAATGGCTCGGGTGATTGTTAGCGAGAGCAACTCGAGTGAAGGAACGATCGCTTAACTCAGTTTCACGAGTGAATGTGTGAAATGCTCGAGCGCGAGGGCTTCTAAGTATCAACCACTCGGGGGAGAGCGCAGTCGAGCAACTCAGCCGTATGAGTGACTGAGTTAAACACTTGAGTGCTATGACTTCTAAGTGTTAGCCACTCAGGAAGGTTAACGAAGTATTTAGCAACCAGAGCAAACCCACATGCATAAAGCTGCCGGCTCGGGCAGTTCAGAGCATCATCATTGAGTCAATTTGATCTTGGATAGTGTGGGCAACCACGTGCCCGACCGAGGAGTTAAGTAAGGGAAGTCGTGCAGATGTGTCCGCTCATATGCCGTTCGAAGGTGAGAAATTAGACACTCGGTCGGATAGCAATCAAGGAGCATGGGCCGCCACGCACCCAACTAGGAACCGAGACGAGGGGTGCACAGGAGTTGAGCCCACTTATAACTCGTGAGAATAAGAATCGGGACACCCGGTCAGGCCGATTCTCAGGAGCCTGGTCCGCCACGCATCTGATCGGAGACACTGACCTAAGTGGGGAATGGGAGCAGGGCCCGCTTATAACTCACTGGCAAGGCGAGAGTCTGGACACTCAGTCGGATAGTACTCAGGGAGCGTGGGCCGCCACGCGTCCGATTGAGAGCCGAGCCGAGGGGTGCGTGGGAGCTGAGCCCGCTTATAACTCGTGAGAACGAGCGTCTGGACACCCGGTCAGGCCGATTCTCAGGAGCGTGGGCCGTCATGCGTCCGATCGGAGACACTGACCTAAGTGGGGCACAGGAGCAGGGCCCGCTTATAACTCGCTGGCAAGGCGAGAGTCTGGACACCCGGTCAGGCCGATTCTCAGGAGCATGGCCCGCCACGCGTCCGATCGGAGACACTGACCTAAGTGGGGCACGGGAGCAGGGCCCGCTTATAACTCGCTGACAAGGCGAGAGTATGGACACTCGGTCAGATAGTTCTCAGGGAGCGTGGGTCGCCACGCGTCCGACTGAGAGCCGAGCCGAGGGGTGCACGGGAGCTGAGCCCCCTTATAACTCGTGAGAATGAGAGTCTGGACACCCGGTCAGGCCTATTCTCAAGAGCGTGGGCCGCCACGTGTCCGATCGGAGACACTGACCTAAGTGGCGCATGGGAGCAGGGCCCGCTTATAACTCGTTGGCAAGATGAGAGTCTGGACACCCGGTCAGGCCAATTCTTAGGAGCGTGGGCCGCCACGCGTCCTATCGGAGACACTGACCTAAGTGGGCACAGGAGCAAGGCCCACTTATAACTCGCTGGCAAGGCGAGAGTTTGGACACTCGGTCGAATAGTACTCAAGGAGTGTGGGCCACCACGCGTCCGACTGAGAGTCGAGCCGAGGGGTGCACGGGAGCTGAGCCCGCTTATAACTCGTGAGAACGAGAGTCTGGACACCTGGTTAGCCGATTCTCAGGAGCATGGGTCGCCACGCGTCCGATCGGAGACACTGACCTAAGTGGGGCATGGGAGCAGGGCCCGCTTATAACTCGCTAGCAAGGCGAGAGTCTGGACACCTGGTCAGGCCAATTCTCAGGAGCGTGGGCCGCCACGTGTCCGATCGGAGACACTGACCTAAGTGGGGCACGGGAGCAGGGCCCGCTTATAACTCGCTGGCAAGATGAGAGTCTGGACACTCGGTCGGATAGTACTCAGGGAGCGTGGGCCGCCACGTGTCCGACTAAGAGCCGAGCCGAGGGGTGCACGGGAGCTGAGCCCGCTTATAACTCGTGAGAACGAGAGTCTGGAATACCTTCAAGTTGAGCGAGGACCGTACTCTTCCACTATTATTGCCGTTGGGTGTTACATTTGTGTTACAAGTTTTCACTCGGCCTCTCGATAGGGTTGAAGATGGATCGCGCTCCATGGTCGATCGAGTCCCTTCCCCTGTTCGTTTTCTAAGTAATACGCTCTTGAGGCTAGTTTATGTGTGATTTTGAAGGGTCCTCCCCATTGCAGCTCTAGCTTGCTAACATCCCCGACCATCTTGATTCTTTTCCAGACGTGGTCCCCGACTTGGAATGTTCTCGGCAGCACCTTGCGATTATATCTTTGTTTCATCTTCTTTCAATATGCGAACATCCGAGCGGCTGTTGTTCGAGCAATCAGCCCTAAGATGGTCCGGTGTGACCATGGGTTTTGATGTTTGGGAAAAGGGTTTAAGTTAGGTTTACCCTTGTATTTGATATGCGTATGTTAAGTGTGCAGGTTGTACAGGTTACGCATATGGACCTGACTGGACGGCCTCAGTACGGTGAAGGATGGCATGGAGGCCAGCTGGAGGCTGGCGTGCGCATATGAGGGACCATGGAGTGCAGGGATGATGAGCTGATGGGCACGGACTTCGAGGCGTACGTGAAGGGTGGCATGGAGGCAAGCTGGAGGCTTGCGTGCGCATCCGAGGGACGAGGGCCGAAGATGAAGAGGGCGCGAAGGCAACAGTCGAGGCTGCGGAGGAGGAGTCAGTCGAGTCGTGAGGGTACGAGTGCAGTGTGATTGTACTCGGGAAATCCTAGGGTCTGAGTGCGGAGTGGAATGTACTCAGAATGGGTAACCTTAGGTGGGTGAGTAAACCAGTTGACTGGCCTGGGGGCAGTCGACTGATGGAACTCACAGAAAGGTCTCAGCCCTGGGACCAGTCGATTGCCCTTGAGGCAGTCGACTGGTAAGTGGCTGGTGAGTTGGCTAAAATTCGAACGTTGGGGTGTAACGATCGAATTTGGCTGGCACCAGTCGACTGCCCTGGGGGCAGTCGACTGGTAGCGAGAAATCAGCCCCGAGTCCTATTTAAAGAGGACTTCGTGGTGACTGAGTTTCTTAACGAAACTTGTCTAGGTTAAGGGCAAGTTAGTAGTCTTCGTGTCCAGAGCTTTGTTTGGTGTTGTGGTGAGGTTTCTCCACCCACAAGGAGCGACACGTGATAGCCGGAGGTTATCTGGGGTTTGATCCGCCGAAGGATTGTTGGATTAGTCACCCGACCGGGGTGGATACCAACTAAATCAGGTTGTTAGCGTTGTTTTTGTTTGTTTTTGTATATTCCGTTGTGCTACTAACAACGCAGGAACAAGGGGGTTCGGAAAATCGCTATTCACCTCCCTCTAGCGTCCAAAACGATCCTTTCAGGGCTAACCGCCAAACATTTTAGGGCCAAACTAAATCATTTTGATTGGACTAACCGCCAAGAAGAGCAAAAGCTAGAGGGAAGAACATGGAAGATAAGTTGGGGGAAGACATCAACGCACCACCATCCTACAATCATGAAGGATTCGGCCATTGGAAGTCAAGGATGGAAAATTGGCTAGGAATGGATTGGGATTGTTGGATGACTATTGAAGATCCCTTTGAAATTTCGAGAGACAAGCACGGGAAGAGGCTTCGTCCAAGCTACTGGACAAATGAACAACAAGAGCAATCTAGGGCAAATGAAAAGGTAATCAATATTTTAGTTAATATTTTGCCTACTAATGTTTTGAGTCGTGTAGGAGAATATCAAAATGCATATGAATTGTAGAGCAAATTGCAAGAAATTCATAAGAACCCTACACAAGATCAATTAGTGGAAGAGGCCGAGGAAGTAAACTCAATAGCCCAAGAAGAGGAGAAAAAGGAAGAAGAATCATCTACCTCCTCAAGTGAAATGGAAGAAGAGAGTGAGAGGTCCTCCACCTCATCTAGAGAAGAAAAAGAAGAAGTATCAACGTCAAGTATTGAGGGGGAGGAGAGACCCTCAATCATACAAGAACAAGAAGAGGCCTCTACCTCTACCAAAGCCAAGAGAAAGGAGCATATCACATGCTTTGGTTTCAACGAAAAGGGGCATTACAAGGATAAGTGCCTGAAAGGTAAAATGGAGGTAAAATCTAAACCTAATTCCATTCAATTTAAATCTAACATAAATTGTAGGAATGGAGGAGCCTAAGAACGGAGGAAGAAGATTAGATGCTTTACATGTGGAGAGATGGGGCACTTTCACACCAAGTGTCCTATAAAAAGGGAGCTAAAGAAAATGGAGCACTTGAGGAGATGGGAGAAAGAAGAAAAAAAGAAGAGAAGAAGCCCACATCAAGGAGAAGCATCAAAGGTAAGGAAGGTAACTTCTAACCTTAAGCCAAAATGTAATTCAATTTCAAGTTCTTCCTTGCATTCCAAAAATCATGTAAATCACTCATTCATGCATGCTAGAAATTATGAAAATTGCTTAATGGTACATAACTTTGGATTTAAGTACAATGATAGGAATAAGGATAACAAGGTAGATCACCACTCTAGAAAAAGCATGCATCATAATAGGCCTAAGATCTATGTATCCAAGGCTAAAGACATTAACCCCAAGGAAGGCAAACATATGCCTAGGAAAGTGGATAGGTCTAGGAATGTCCAAGGTGGACATATGGACTCTAGGGTTCAAGGCCTAGAAAGGGAAAATCAAGTCTTGAGGGCAAGACTTGATACATTAGAAAAAGCTCTAGAAAGATTCACGGTTGGATCTAAGGGTTTGGATATGGTGTTGGGTGGCCTAAACCGCACTAATGATAGATCGGGGTTGGGATACCGGTCTAAGAACTCCCATGCCAAGGGGAAGAGATATGCTAGGGTAGCATATGATCATGGCAAGAAGGGGGAGTCCAAAAATGGCAAGGGGATGCCATTTAAAAAGAAAAAGGATGACTTAACCAAAGATGAGGTGTCTAAGGTTAAGTGTGTCAAATTTGTAGGCCAAGAATCACCGGTGGAACACCAATGTGGCCTAGTGATGGTTGAGTTACCTAGGGAGGTGGCTAGGGCTAAGAGGTCAAGGGAGAGCTCTAGGAGCCTTTGGGATATATGGTGAATGGACCATGGGAGGGGGTGCTCCTAGAGGTCTAGATGGACCATGGAGTGTGCCAAAAGAATTGGAGACGGACTTGAGTCTCAATTCTTGGGTTTTGGCACGGTGTTTTTGAGTTTCATGCATGGAAATATGACATTGGGGTCATATTGCATGAAAATTGGTTTTTAGTGTGTAATTGCCATGTAAATCAATGCTAGGGATGCATTGTGGGGTGGCATGGGCAAAGACATCAAGAGGAAACCAAAACTAGGACTTTAGGTCAAGGTTTGATTGAAGTTTTTGGCTAGTTTTGGGTTTTGTGTCAAACTTGGGAATGGTGATAGATACATTTTGGAATGTATTTTTTCCAAGTAGATATGGGTACCACAAACCTCTCCACAAAATTTAGGAATTTTTGGAGATTTGTGGAATTTTTGGTGCATTTCTGAAGTTCGTCATAAATGCTGAAATTTCAGACTTTCAGAGTATCAGTCGACTGCCATTTTGGCAGTCGACTGGTCAAGGCCAATTTTTTATCAACAGCTGGTTTGGTGTTCAAATGATGCAAAACAAGTGTATGGGGGGCTAGTACACATTGCTTATGATCATTAGGGATTGAAAGAACCAATAATTGGGATATTGTTGGGTTCTTTTTGATGTTAAGCAAAGGGGGAGAAGTGTTAGGTTTAATTTGGGAAACCAAACATACCTTTGCGAGAAACCCTAGGTTTAGGGGGAGTTGAGTTTAAGGGGGAGCATGGTTGCTCCATTCTTGGCGTAAGGGGAACCTTGGAAAAGTTCTTAAAAAGTCTTTGTAAGTCCAATATAGGGGAGCTTGGGAGAAGCTTTAAAAAGCCCGTGAAAATCCTAACTTGGAGGGTTAGGTGGTGAAAATCCTAACTTGGAGGGTTAGGTGTAGAAAATTCCAAACTTGGAGGGTTAGGTGTGGGATGCTTTGGGATAGGATCCATGTATGCATTGCATATGCATGATTTGAGCATTGTTTTTGCTATTGACTACTGTTTTGCTTTCCCTAACTTAAACGTATTGCCAAACATCAAAAAGGAGGAGATTGTTGGAGCAATCGGCCCTAAGATGGTGCGGTGTGACCATGGGTTTTGATGTTTGGGCAAAGGGTTTAAGTTAGGTTTACCCTTGTATTTGATATGCGTATGTTGAGTGTGCAGGTTGTACAGGTTACACATATGGATCTGACTGGACGACCTCAGTACGGTGAAGGATGGCATAGAGGCCAGCTGGAGGTTGACGTGCGCATATGAGGGACCATGGAGTGCAGGGACGATGAGCTGATGGGCGCGAACTTCGAGGCGTACGTGAAGGGTGGCATGGAGGCAAGCTGGAGGCTTGCATGCGCATCCGAGGGACGAGGGCTGAAGATGAAGAGGGTGCGAAGGCAACAGTCGAGGCTGCGGAGGAGGAGTCAGTCGAGTCGTGAGGGTACGAGTGCAGTGTGATTGTACTTGGGAAATCCTAGGGTCTGAGTGCGGAGTGGAATGTACTCAGGATGGGTAACCTTAGGTGGGTGAGTATACCAGTCGACTGGCCTGGGGGCAGTCGACTGATGGAACTCACAGAAAGGTCTCAGCCCTGGGACCAGTCGACTACCCTTGAGGCAGTCGACTGGTAGGTGGCTGGTGAGTTGGCTAAAATTCGAACGTTCGGGTGTAACGGTCGAATTTGGCTGGCACCGGTCGACTGCCCTGAGGGCAGTCGACTGGTAGCGAGAAATCAGCCCCGAGTCCTATTTAAAGAGGACTTCGTGGTGACTGAGTTTCTTGACGAAACTTGTCTAGGTTAAGGGCAAGTTAGTAGTCTTCGTGTCCAGAGCTTTGTTTGGTGTTGTGGTGAGGTTTCTCCACCCACAAGGAGCGACACGTGATAGCCGGAGGTTATCCGGGGTTTGATCCGCCGAAGGATTGTTGGATTAGTCACCCGACCGGGGTGGATACCAACTAAATCAGGTTGTTAGCGTTGTTTTTGTTTGTTTTTGTATATTCCGCTGTGCTACTAACAACGCAGGAACAAGGGGGTTCGGAAAATCGCTATTCACCCCCCTCTAGCGTCCAGAACGATCCTTTCAGCTGTCTTATCCCGAATTTTTTCGACCAAGTCCAGCTCCAAACCTCTCCTTTCTGGGTTGTCTTCATCATAGGCCCTTCGCCAGTCCGACTCGCAGCCCATCTCGACCGACACCACGACCTCGCTCCCATAGACTAGCTGAAAAGGAGTATGGCACGTGGTCTCTTTTGGTGTGTTTCGTAGAGCCCACAAGACACTTGGCAACTAATCCACCCAGGTTCCTCCTGTTGGATCGAGAATTGCGAGAGAGGGGGGGGGTGAATGTCGCAATTCGTTCGGATTTCGTAAAGAGCAATTGCGTAGCGGAATAATCAAAATCAGACAATGCGAACACCAAGATTTTTACTTGGTTCGGAGCCTGGATCGACTCCTACTCCAAGGCCCACGGTCGTTGACCGTTTACTATGGGCAATACTATAATCGCGCAAAACAATTTTACAAAGATTGATTACAGTAAATTGCAGTAAGGAAAAAGACAGCTTTTCTTTGTTACCGACGTCCGGTGTAAATCGAAGTTCCAGAGCAGTTGGACGTCGCCGGCGCTTGTATCTCGAGTCTGGAGGGTTCTGGAGCAGAGCGCGGGAGCAGAAGAGCGTGATTGCGTTCAATGGAATTGCTTGTTTAAACCTGGGGTCGAGGGCCCTTTATATAGGGCTGGGGGCGCCCGGGATGCTCGGGGCGCCCCCCCACGTGGCTTCTGATCCGGCATGCTCTCGGTCGTGACTGATCGCTTCGACTTCGGGATAACAGTTGACTGGGGCGCCCGACGCGCGCGGGGCGCCCGGTTGACCGGTCAAAGCTTCATCCATTTGGTTTCGCGAGGGTGAGCTGCAGCTGCCAGTGGCGTGGCACAGTGGGCGCCCGAGACACGCGGGGCGCCCGACATGCGGGGCGCCCGACACACGCGGGGCGCCCCCAATTGCGCTGCTGTCGGGGCGTTTACCTCTCTGCTGACTTTGGGTTGACTCTGGGGCGCCCGACACATCCGGGGCGCCCTACTCAGCTACGGCCTCACTCCTTTGAGGCTCTCTGAGCTGCAGAAACACAGTCCTTCCGTCCTGCATCCAGGGTTAGTCCAAAACAGCAAATAATAAGTTAGTTAAAACAGCCTTAGCTGTCTTGGTTCTGACTTTGGATCTCCAAAATGGAGCCCTAGGTCGAACCGACGCCTAATGTTCCCTCGAGGGGAACGCGTCCTCACCTACTCCTCTCGGGAGAGTTTTACCTGGTGCCAACCGGATCCTCCAGTTGGACTTTTGCCCAGCAGTCCTTCGCCAGGTCTTGAGTTACCAAGCTGCCCTTCGCTTGGTGCCTAGCATCCCTTTGCTAGGTCTTTTCTTCTGGCAGTCCTTCGCCAGTGCCTAGCATTCCTTCGCTAGGGCTTTTCCATTCTGGCAGTCCTTCGCCAGTGCCTAGTATTCCTTCGCTAGGGCTTTGTCCATTCTGGCAGTCCTTCGCCAGTGCCTAGCATTCCTTCGCTAGGGCTTTTCCTGTCTGGCAGTCCTTCGCCAGTGCCTAGCATTCCTTCGCTAGGGCTTTCTTTCCTGGCATTCCTTTACCAGTGCCTAGCAGTCCTTTGCTAGGGCTTTTTCTGCACACTCAGTGAACAACGTTAGATCACAAACAAACTTAACTTTGAATCCTTTGCCAATATCAAAACAAGGTTCGATATGGTGCTTCCTGCACCAACACCTCCCACATGGTCCAACTTAGTCTTCAGCCCTCTTAAGATTTCTCGGTTAGCCACCTTCGCTTGACCATTACTTTGCGGGTACGCCACCAAAGTAAAAGCTTGCTTGATGCCGTAGGCCGAGCACCATTCCAGTATTTTCCGACCCTGGAATTGTCTTCCATTATCTGAGACAAGTTTGTGAGGAATTCTATACAGGCATAAAATGTTCTGCCACAAGAACTTAATCACGCCCTGCTCGGTGATGCGCGCCAGGGCTTCTGCTTCAATCCACTTGGAAAAATAGTCAACGACCACTAGCTGGTATTTCTTCTGAGCTGTGGCAGTCGGGAATGGTCCCACGATGTCCATGCCCCATTGGTCGAACGGGCAAGAGACCGATGATGCCTTCATTGTTTCCATGGGTCGGTGAGGAAGATAATGGTGTTTCTGACAAGACAAGCACGTAGCAACCACTTGTCAACGTCTTTCTGTAGGGTCGGCCAGTAATAGCTGGCTAGCAATGCTTTTCGAGCCACGACCCGAGCTCCCGCGTGGCTTCCGCAAACTCCCATATGAATCTCTCTCAGCACATAATCTGCGTCCTCCTCGCCCAGACATTTGAGTAGGGGTCGAGTAAAGGAGCTCTTATATAGTACATCCCCAACCATGGTGTACTGAACTGCCCGCTTTCTAAGCAATCGAGCTTCTTCTCGGTCGGCTGGGATGACCCCTTCTGTCAGGGAGGCAATGAGTGGTGTCCTCCAGTCGAATTCTAGTTCCAGCTCGGCCTGCTGCTCAATGTGCATAATCATCAAGGCCGACCCACCCGGCTGAGGAAGTACCCAAGAGCCGACCGAGCTGGCCAATTTAGCCAGCTCGTCGGCCTTCAGATTGTTCTCCCGGGGGATCTTCTGAATCTGCACCTCTTGAAACTCGGCCTTCAGCTTCACATAGGCTTCTATGAAGGCCTGCAGCTAGCCACTGTTGACCTCGAACCGCCCGGTGACCTGCTGGGTGACCAGCTGAGAGTTTGAGTATAATATTACCTTGGTGGCTCCCACATGCCTGGTCGCTTGCAATCTCGCTATAAGGGCTTCGTATTCGGCCTCATTATTTGTGGCCCGGTACTCGAGTCGGACTGATAAATGTAGTTGCTCCCCCTTTGGGGAGACCATTAAGATGTCGATTCCGCTGCCTGACCGAGCCGACGAGTCATCCACATATACTTGTCAGGCTTCTTCGGGCTCCTCTGAGTGTAGCTCGCTCAAAAAATCTGCTAAGGCTTGTGCCTTGATGGCGGGGCGAGTCTGGTATTGAATATCGTATTCGCTCAACTCAGTGGTCCACTTGGCCCGACGCTTCTGGATTGGAAGCCACCCGACTCAGGTTGCTGTTGGTCAGGACTACAATGGGGTGCGCCAGAAAATAAGGCCTGAGTCTTCTAACACCCAACAGCAAGACGTACGCCAATTTCTCGAGTGTCGTGTATCGACACTCGACTCATTTTAGTAAGTGGGTGAAAAAGTACACTGGGTGTTGCTCGGCTTCTTCTTGTTTGGCCAAGACCATGCTGACCGAGTCAGCCGAGGCAGCTAAGTATACATACAGAATTTCCCCGACCTCGGGCTTGGCTAGCACTGGCAATTCGGCGAGATAAGCCTTCAACTCCTCAAACGCCTTGTCGTAGTCGGCGTCCCACTGAAATTTGGTGGCTTTACGAAGGGTCTTGAAGAATGGTAACCCACGCTCGGCCGACCGAGAGATGAAATGGGATAGGACTGTAATCTGCTCGGTGAGTCGCTGCTCCTCTCGGAGGTTTCGGGGTGGAGGCTGTTGGGTATGGCTTGGCAGGTTACTTAAGTGTATACCTGGTTGATCCGAGAAACCTCTCCATGCCTACGGATTAAAATTTAATCCGAAAAGAGAGTTGTCTCCCATCGACCGTCTCGTGCCGTATCGAACGATCCAAAGTTGCAACTTAGCCAATTGCCAAAATTGGCCTTGCACTTTGCTCAATCGTTCGACTGCAGAAAAGGCGACGAGTTGATCGCCAGCTTTTGTATTTATGGTCGGGTTCCAGTTAAGAATTAATTAAATATATTTTGCAAGCAAATCATAAAATTCTTACACATAAAATGATGAGACATATCCACACAACACATGTACGACATAAGGAAATACAAAGGAGCTTATAGAAAGTTATACCTTTCCGATCACCTCACGGTCTTCTACCTTATGTCCCTCCCTTCGCGAACGTCGTGTGGACAACGATCTACCGCGATCTGAGATCACCAAAAGCCCCAACCAACCCTTCTTCAACCGGCCACAAAACCCTAAACCCTAGGGTTTGCGCCGCGGAGACCTCCTCCCCTCCTTTTGCGCCGCCGTCTGCCGGAGCTGGCTCCAAGCCCTCCGGATCGGCGGTACACCTTGAGAGGAAGATGAAGAAGACAAGGAACTGCATTCTTCTCAGCCACAAAAGCCCTCAAACCCCCTTCTTCTTCCCTTTTGCGCCGCCTTCTTCTCCTCGCCGGCGCCTCCTCAGCCCTTCCCGAGCCTCAAGCAAGGTAGAAGAGATTCCTACCTTGCTTCCTTGAGTCTCGGCCGAAGCTTGGTGGAGGAGGAATCAAGGAAACCGAAGGGAGAACCCTTTTCCCTAGTCGGCGTCAAGAGAGGAAGAGAGAGGGAGAGGGGGAGGGTTTTTCCTTGGCTCTTGGGTTTGATTAATTAGGTTTGGTTTCTTGATCTCATAGGATATTTATAGGGCTAAAGCAGGGACCAAGAGGAGGAGTTGGTTCTTGGCCCGCTAATGGATCCAAACTCGATCCATTAATTAGAATCCATTCCACTAAAGGATCCTAATTAAACTCACCCTCACCAACCCCCATATGTTCATATGGGCTTCACATATTACGAGTCGTCCATCCCCCCCCCCCCCCCCCCCCCGTGTTTAAGATTGCACATGCCCGATAATTAATTAAATTAATGACAATTTAAATTAATTAATTTCTGGATCCTTGATTAGTACCACTCAACCTTATCAACGTGCCGGATCAAATCCACCTGCAAGGTTTGGCACGATGAACCTTTTGAGCTCATCAAGGGGGCATCATCATCCTGACTCTCCAGGACACGGATTTCGTCAATAATCATCGGCACATCATATTATTAATATTATTTCCTAACTAACCGGGTCTGTCGATCTAACAGAATAGATCTCACCCATTGGTAAATCAAAAAAATAATAATTAATAATATATGTCCGATATTATTTCGGGATTAAGAGATCGCACTCCATAATAATAACTGAGGTCCTATCCAATTATCTAGTCAGTACAAATTGGATAACCTCGAGTTTCGGTCCTACTCAATGTACTCATAGCACACTAGTGTAGTCCTATGGTCAAGACCAACCATACTTGACTACACTGCAACCATCCCGATGGGTTGTCCAATTCCATCTAGGTTGTGAGCCTCTATTTATGCTAAGTAAGGCACTGATAATATGATCTTCCGTGTGACACCACACACCATGTTATCTGCAATGCTAAGCAATGGGACTTCGTGTATGTACTATTATAAACAAACACCTAGTGCAGTGTGATTCTCTTTTCATAAACACATGTTCATATAAAAAAAGTCATGTTTTTCAATATACACATCTTACAGAGGCATGTCCAGCATGATAGATCGAATAGCGTGCTAGAGGGGGGGTGAATAGCACTTCATCGAATTCTCTACAGAATTGTTAGCACAACAGAAACAATAATATGCAAAGGACAATAAAAACAATGCTAACAATCGGAATTTACTTGGTATCCACCCAAATGGGTGACTAATCCAAGGATCCACGCACGTACTCCACCTCCACTAAGAAAAATCTCCTTCAGGTGGAGAAACCATTACAACGGTGTTGTCTTCCTCTTTACAGAATATAGTGATTGAAGAGAGAGGAAGATAAGAAGACTTTTTGCACAAGAAATACTTCGTTACAGTACAAAACCGTACCATTCACGTGCAAAAAGGTCCTCCTTTTATAAGCGAACAGGACAAACTCGCAGTCTGTCCAGCCCTGCACCAGTCGACTGCCCCTAGGGCAGTCGACTGGTCTAGCACTAATTGCTAGCCAACGACTAGTTTTGGGGTGTTACCAGTCGACTGTCCCATGGGCAGTCGACTGGTCTGAGGCTGAAAACTCTCTGTGAGTTTTGGCAGTCGACTGCTCTCTGGCCAGTCGACTGCCTTGCCTCTCAGCTCAATTTCAGTCACTCTGAACCTTCTCCTTCACGTGTGCCTTCAAGTTCACTCCCTTGGCTCGCCCCTTGAAGTCATCTTCCTCTGGTTCTCGTCCCTTGGATGCGCACACAAGCCCTCCCTTGGCTTGCCTGCATGCCACCCTTCACGTGTGCCCTTGAAGTCCACTTCCCGGCTTCCCCTTGGAGTCCTCCTCCCTCGGCTCTCGTCCCTCGGATATATTCATCATGTGTGATTCTCCAAGTCTTGCAAACTCAATCACACATATAAAATACAACATACCACTCTAACCTTAAACATATTAACACACACACATCAAAACCATGATCTTCTAATCATTCTAGGGTTGATTGCCTCAACACAGCAGGGCCTTGACTTTACTTGAATTGGCTTTGATACCCCGCTCGGTCACTATGTACCCAAGAAACTTCCTACTCTGCGCACCAAAGAGACATTTAGCAGGGTTCAGTTTGAGCCCGTACCTGCGCAGGGTTTGACAAGTCTGCTCCACGTCTGTCACCAGGTCTTCCGCTCAGGTGGACTTGATCAGGATATCGTCCACGTATACTTCAATATTTCGCCCGATCTGAGCTCGGAAGACCTTATTCATCATCCGCTAGTAGGTGACTCCAGCGTTCTTTAACCCGAACGGCATGACGGTATAGCAATAAGTGTCATCTGCCGTGATGAAGCTGACTTTCTCTTGATCTTTAGCAGCTAAGGGTACTTGATGATACCCTCGATACGCGTCCAGCATTGAGATAAGTTCGTTGTCAGCCGTTGAGTTGACCATCTGATTGATCCGGGGTAGGGGGTAGCAGTCCTTCGGGCAGGCCCGGTTAAGGTCCCGGAAGTCGATGCAGACTCTCCACTTATTGTCGGGCTTGACCACCAACACTACGTTAGCCAGCCAAGCCGGGAACTGTACTTCCCGAATGTGGCCGGCTTCGAGCAACTTCTCAATCTCGGCCTGGATCACTTTATTTTGCTCGGTGCTGAAGTCCCGATTTCTTTGCTTGACGGACCGAGCATGGGGATATACATGGAGGCGATGCTTTGCCACCTCCAGTTGGACGCCCTTCAGCTCTTTGACTGACCAGGCAAACACATCCTGTTTTCGAGCCAAACATTCCAATAGGGGCTCCTGCTCATTGGGTAGCCCGACCCCAATCTTGACTCGGGCTTCCTCCTGGTCGGGAAAAAACTGGACCTCCTCCTTGTCATCGCGCAGCTCGGCCCACGGAGAAGCTTGGACCATGTTGCAACTCGAGAAGGGTCGCGGGGCCTTCTGGCTCTCCACCCGGACATCATCCACGTAACATCTCCGGGCTACCCTTTGATCCCCTCTGACCTCACCGACCTTGTCCCCGACTGGGAACTTGATCTTGAGATAGAAGGTGGAGGTGACGACTCTGAATTCGTTGAGGGTCGGTCAGCCCAGAATAGCATTGTAGGTCGAGGGAGCGTCGACTACCAGGAAGGTGGACCATTTGGTCCTCTTCAACGACTCCTCGCCTAAGGAAATGACCAAACGAATCTGGCTGATGGGCTGCACCTAGTTCCTTGTGAACCTGAATAGTAGGGTGGCCACCAGCTCCAGCTGGGACATCTCGATCTGCAGCTGGTCAAATGTCTTTTTTGTACAGGATGTTGATCGAGCTGCCCGTGTCCAAGATGGTCCGGTGGACCTGGTAGTTGGCGATGACGGCGGTGATAACCAGGGCGTCATCGTGTAGGACTTCCAATCCCTGTAGATCCTGGGGGCCGAAGCTGATTTGTGGCCCCTGAGCTTGGGCGGCACTCGTGCCGACCTAATGAATCTATAATCGGCGTACCTGGGACTTTCGCGCCCGGTTGGAGTCTCCCCCAGTCGGTCCACCGGAGATAACATGCACTCTACCCCGGACGTCGTTCTGCCGATTGGGTTGTTCTTCGTCCATCTCCTCTGCCTCGGCTCTATCTTCTTGAGGGAACAGGTTGCGGGCGACCGGGGGGTTTCTTCGGAGTTCCTTGGCCACAGGGTCCACGGCTTGGCCGCCTCGGCCTGAGCCGCGCCCGGGAGATGCTTGTCGCCCTCGCCCTCGAGGTGTGGGAGCCCAACCTTGGCCAGCTTGCCGACACTCCTCGATTGCGTAGTCGTGGCTCTGGTGAAAAGCATAGTATGGCCTCCATCGGGTTGGGAGACACCCTTGATCCACCTGTTGCATGTGTCGCCTTTCTCCTCCCGCTTGGTCTATGGGTCTGCGCGGGCTGCGGATGGGCCCACCCAGGGATATATTGCTCGAGGCGGGGTTGGGAGGCGCGATGTTGATCGACTCCTTCCTCCGAGCGGCCTGCGCTTCCTCAACATTAATATATTTGACAGCCTTGCCCAGTAGGTTGTCAAAATCCTTTGAGGGCTTCCTGATCAGAGAGCGGAAGAAATCTCTCTCTTGTAATCCCTGGGAGAATGCGCTGATTAGGACTTCAGGAGTGACAGTCAACACTGTTGGTGCAGGAAGCACCATATCGAACCTTGTTTTGATATTGGCAAAGGATTCAAAGTTAAGTTTGTTTGTGATCTAACAAGTTACTCTAGTGTGCAGCATCAAGCCCTAGCGAAGGACTGCTAGGCACTGGCGAAGGACTGCCAGCACCAAAAGCCCTAGCAAAGGACTGCTAGGCACTGGCAAAGGACCGCCAGAATGCTAAAACCCTAGCGAAGGACTGCTAGGCTGGCGAAGGACTGCCAGAAGAAAAAACCTAGCGAAGGGCTGCTAGGCACCAAGCGAAGGGAAGCTTGGTAACTCAAGACCTGGCGAAGGACTGCTGGGCAAAAGTCCAACTGGAGGATCCGGTTGGCACCAGGTAAAACTCTCCCGAGAGGAGTAGGTGAGGACGCGTTCCCCTCGAGGGAACATTAGGCGTCGGTTCGACCTAGGGCTCCATTTTGGAGATCCAAAGTCAGAACCAAGACAGCTAAGGCTGTTTTAACTAACTTATTATTTGCTGTTTTGGACTAACCCTGGATGCAGGACCGAAGGACTGTGTTTCTGCAGCTCAGAGAGCCTCAAAGGAGTGAGGCCGTAGCTGAGTAGGGCGCCCCGGATGTGTCGGGCGCCCCAGAGTCAACCCAAAGTCAGCAGAGAGGTAAACGCCCCGACAGCAGCGCAATTGGGGGCGCCCCGCGTGTGTCGGGCGCCCCGCATGTCGGGCGCCCCGCGTGTCTCGGGCGCCCACTGTGCCACGCCACGGGCAGCTGCAGCTCACCCTCGCGAAACCAAATGGATGAAGCTTTGACCGGTCAACCGGGCGCCCCGCGCGCGTCGGGCGCCCCAGTCAACTGTTATCCCGAAGTCGAAGCGATCAGTCACGACCAAGAGCATGCCGGATCAGAAGCCACGTGGGGGGCGCCCCGAGCATCCCGGGCGCCCCCAGCCCTATATAAAGGGCCCTCGACCCCAGGTTTAAACAATCAATTCCATTGAACGCAATCACGCTCTTCTGCTCCCGCGCTCTGCTCCAGAACCCTCCAGACTCGAGATACAAGCGCCGGCGACGTCCAACTGCTCTGGAACTTCGATTTATACCGGACGTCGGTAACAAAGAAAAGCTGTCTTTTTCCTTACTGCAATTTACTGTAATCAATCTTTGTAAAATTGTTTTGCGCGATTATAGTATTGCCCATAGTAAACGGTCAACGACCGTGGGCCTTGGAGTAGGAGTCGACCCAGGCTCCGAACCAAGTAAAAATCTTGGTGTTCGCATTGTCTGATTTTGATTATTCCGCTACGCAATTGCTCTTTACGAAATCCGAACGAATTGCGACATTCACCCCCCCTCTCTCGCAATTCTCGATCCAACAAACACGTCCAGTGTCACCCCGTTGAATCTTTTGATGTAGGCCCGAAGAGATTCCTTCGGGACTTGCTTCCACACGAACAGGTTGAGGCTCGTTTTGTGATGCCTTCGACTGCTCGTGAAGTGTTGGAGGAAGACCCTCCTGAGCTCCTCAAAGCTCATGACCAACCCATTGGGATGTCGGTCAAACCATCTCTGGGTCGGGCCCGAGAGGGTTGTTAGGAAGGCTCGACACTTGACGCCTTCCGGGTATTGATAAAGCAGAGTGGTACTCTCGAACTTCATTAGGTGCTCCTCCAGGTTGGTGGTCCCCGAGTATTCGGGGATAGTGAAGAAGCGGAGATGTCGGGGAATTGGATCTTCCAAGATCCAGGAAGAGAAGGGACTGCGTACTAGGGGGTTGGAGAAGGATCGGCTAGGGCCTTCCCCTTATCTGGTCGCGACCCATGTAGTTGGTTGGAGGTCGATGCCTCGACCTGCATTGATTCGGCTTCGTCGTCCCAACCCCGAAAGAAAGCCGCAGGGAAGGGAGCAGAACCGCCCTCAGGTCAGTCAGGCCTTCCTCGACTTGCCGACTGTCTGTGCGCCGCCGGTTCGTGGAGTCTGGGTGCCTGGCTGCCGACCTGTGAAGGCCTCTGCGGAGACTTCTGGGCTCGGTTGGCCATCAGGAGCTCGTACTCCTCAGGCGTAACAGTCATCATGACTCGGTTGGGATCTTTCATCTTTCACTTCCGATCAGGCTAAGTGCCCTCCTTCTAGCGCCAAATTTGATCCTGTCATGAAGCGAGGTGGAGGCCCCAAGAGTAAGATGGTATTCTGAAGATCACGAACTGCTGACGTCGACTCCGGTGCTAGCTCCTAATCTGCAAGACAAAGACCGTTAGAACTTGCCGGGAAAAGTCCCCGGTAAGATACTCCGACGATCAAGTCAGTCCCCGGTGGTGGAAGAGCAAGAAAGCAATAGAACAGTAATGAAACACTATTCTTGCGCGTACCTAGGGGATGTGGAGTGGAGAGGCTTATATAGCCAAGGGAGCTGACAGTTTCTGCCCAACCTGCCACCTTTTTTCTCGTAGCGAGGACAGGGTAAGGCGTACCCAGAGGTGGTAGGATAATGTGTCGCATACCGAAATAAGGAAGTGGGCGCTGTCAACTTATGGGCGGGCACCGTTAGGCGCCGCTCGGCCTGACACCAATGTATGTGGTCATAGTACGAGGGGACAGGCTATGGCAGGGAGATCATGGCGTCAGCGAGATACTCGTGATTCGGGCCAGAATGGTGCATGACCTGCGCTGACCCCATACAACTTCTACGAGTTTTATGTCAGAGAGTAGTTGTTCTGATAAGTCACGACAAAACCTTGGATGCTAGGGCCGACTGGCGACCTAGAGTAATGATGCCGATTAAGGGCTCAGAGTGACTATGCTTCCCGAGTTAAGGAAGGCGTCCCGAGCGAAGATATGCTTCCTGAGTCGTGGTGCGCACAGTTTGGGATGAACGCCCGAACTTGGCTGACTCGGAGATGGTGTGGTCGACTACCGAGTATTCTGCTGGCTCGGGGTGCTCCTAACTCGGGGAATTTAGGATTCAGTGATACTTGGGTAAAGACTCCTCTAGCTCTGGAGGTCCTAGGGAGCGTGGGCCGCCACGCGCCCGACTGAGACCCGAGCCGAGGGGTGCGCGGGATTAGATCCGCTTATGACTTCAAGATACTTTAGTTTGAGGCTTTCCCGACTCAGGAGCATTAAGACTTAGTGAGGCTATGAGTCAGGACTTCTCTGACTCGGGATTCTCCTAATCCGAATCTTCCCAACCCAGGATTCCCTGAACTCAAAGGCCTTTAGGGCTTCCAGCCCTCTTAGCATTGGTGATCGTTCTCTAGCAGGGCCCATGGCTCATCATCTTCGAATGAACTAGGTTGAATCGTCGACCCGGGCCCCATATTCGAAGAGCCCATAGAGCCCATAAACCCCTCTTCTACTGACGAGGTGCCAGGTTGTCGGGCAAAGCTACACGTAAGCTGGCCCAAGATCAGTAGTAAAGCTTGGCCACGGTCATCATCCACATCAGTTGAACACATCATTTGTCCACTGTGTCATAAGCCGATTTGTAATTCACAATCAATCGACTTAATTTGAGTTTAAAACAAGGAAAAATTTGAGAAAACTCCCCAACATCAAACTGGGCTTTGCATACACTCCCCAACCGAAAATTTCTTTGCATGCACTCCCTGATGGGATTGACAAGATAGTTTTGTGTGTTATTTTTTTATCAGTATAAAAGAGTAAAAATTCAGTATAAATCGTAAAGATTTGAGTATAAATTATTTGAGATTGAGTACTAATTTAAGAAATTTGAGTATACATTATTTCAGTATATAGTAAAAATTTCAATATACATTATCAAAATTTAAGTATGAATTGATTTAGATTGAGTATTATTTGAAAAAATTTGAGTATAAAATTTAGAAATTTGAGTATGTGAGGTTGCATCCACCACATCAAGATTTTCACATGAGGGATCACCAAAATTTTATATTCAAATTTCTTAAATTAGTACTCAATCTCAAACAATTTATACTCAAATCTTTATAACGTATATTGAATTTTCACTCTTTTATACTCATCACATCAAGATTTTCACATGAGGGGTCACCGAAACTTTGTACTCAAATTTCTTAAATTAGTACTCAATCTCAAACAATTTATACTCAAATTTTTACAATGTATACTGAGTTTTCACTCTTTTATACTCAATTCATCAGGGAGTGAATGCAAAGAATCTATCAAGTGGGGAGTGCATGGAAAGGGCAATTTATGATTGGAGAGTTTTCTCCTATTAACCATTAAAACAACTGCTTATCTACCAACCAAATCCTTTTCTAACTAGGTTGTTACTCAATTGCACCATCAATCAACTATTGTATCTCTAAATTCCATCAAACCAAAACATTATAATTTTAAATTCATAGTTGATTGCTCTATTTCACTAGTATATCAGAACTTTAACTACCACCATACCATACCATAGTTGAATCGATGTCATGTAAAAAGATTGTTGGATATTTGGTCTTAATGATCAAATACAATTTTGCAAAAAAAAATTAGGATGCCATCAATTGATGAAAGTCTGAATTGACTTCAAAAACGAAATTTACATTTCACGTAAATAAATCTAGACTATTAATTTGCTCAAAATCGATTACGGATGAATAAGTAATTAATTGTTTAAAGTCAGCTAAAAAATAACATAGAAGGAAATAGATAGGGAATAGTCCCATATCTGTAAATTCCAAGAGTGCTTACTTCTTCATATGTGTTGCTGTGTTAATGGAGTTAAAAATGAAAAACACAGGTGTTATCTTCTCACAGGCGAGCAGGTGCTCGCACCTGTGAGCCCGCGACCCACCACCCACGCACGCGCACATGACACGATCTGGAGCGTTGATCGAGAAGAGTCACGATCTGACTGTTGGTGATGACACTTGATCTGAAGCGTTAGATCGAATCTGGCAGCTGTGATCAAAAAGGGATCTGAAGGGTTACAACTATCTAGATCTTGCGGCTTAGATCAAAGGGCTATCTGAAGGTTTACAACACTCCAGATCGAATAACCTAGATAAATCCTAAACCAAAGGTCACAACCACTCATCAAAGGGTACCTCACCTCTTCTCCTTGTATAAATAGAATCCTCTAGATGTTGGAATCATTCATTCAATCATCCATAGTCCAAAAAGCATGCATCTCATCTTCTGCATCCAGAGTCCAAAAAGCCTACGAGAAGGTTCACTTACTGCTATCCGTGAACACCTGTAGCGGATCAATATCGTTTTACGGAGATATATATATCTTATATCAGTTTGCATCCTCTCGACGACAACAACTGACTCACAATCGTAAAATGATATTGAGCAAATTAATATAACCTTAATCAATGACGTTCTGACCACCGTTCCACACGGAGAGAAGCTGGAGAAGATCAACGAAGCCGACTTCAAACGATGACAGTAGAAGATGTTGTTCTATCACAATGCTAAACCTCGTATGGTTTTTGCATGAAGACTGACTAGCTACTACGGAAGGTGATTCCAAAAGTAAGGTTACATGTGATGCATGGTTGCAAGGAGATTTTCTGTGCTATTATTAGTAAGAGCCCTAGAATTAATTATGTGATGATTGACTAGGAATTTTTATATCATATTCTATTATTAATAAAAGCAAAGTTTAGTTATTATACTTACTTTATATCACTACAAGAAAACAGGGTTTCAGAGACGAAAAATTCCATCTCTGAAAGTCATTATTCCGTTTCCAATGAATATTTGAGACGGAATATTCCGTTTCAAAAATCCGTTACTAAAAGCCCCGTGGCTAAATTTGAAATGGACATATTCCATCTTTAATTTTAAAAACGGATTGTAAAACTGTTTATAATTTGAGAAAATGAAATTATTTTTTTTTAAAAAATTGTTTCTAATTGTATTTTAAATTTGTCATTAGTCTATCTCAAACTACACGACAAATATAATTTTAGTTCGTTTATAAATTCATTTATAATTTTGTTTATAAATTAGTATATAAATTCCGTCTCAAATTTTTGTTTTAAATGACAGAGTAAATATTATTTTAATCAATTTATAAATCTATATATAATTTCATTTTTAAATTTCACTAAATTTAAAACGTAATAGTTTACGAGAAATAATTACACATTTCAAACAAATTAAGAATATTTAAAATAATTACTTGTCAATGCAAAAGTATTCTACAATTAACACTGAAATAAATAAATATTCATATAATTCAAATATATTTATCCATTCATCAAAGATAAAGTAATTTAATCTTTATGTCGTCTATCACGACACTCACGGGGATCAGATCCTCTTAGATATAAATGATTTGTATATCCCACCTCTTGAATCATTTTCCGAACCATTCCTTTAGATTTTCTTCTCTTTGCCTACTTTCCTCCATAAGTTGTTCTTCCCTTTGCCTATTTTCCATGATAACGGATTCCAATTTATTTTTGCTTTCAATAATTTCTTTCTCCATCCTCTTGCTTTTAGCACACATGTCTTCGATTTCTTGGGATAATTCTTTGTTCTTCTCATTGGAGCATATTTCATTAGAACTTTCATTGTATAATCTTCTAAAGTGTTGATTGCGTCCAAATCCGTACACCCTCCCCTTACATGGGCCGCCCACCACATCGCACCATGATTTTAAATTGAATGATGGTTGAGTAGAGTGATGATCAACATTTTGTCTCTCTTTATATTGTTTCTGTCCATATACAAATAATTTATATTAGTTTAATAAATATTAGCATGAACAAGGATTAATACAGATAATAAAAAATTAATGAAATATGTTTACTTACACTAACTCAAGCCGATTTGTTGTCCACAAACTCTCCAATACTTTGCTTTCTTTTATGCATTCGTTCAAAAAACTCAAATTCATCAACTTCTCATCCCAAATCATTTTTCTACAATCATACCTAATATATGTCAATATAAAATAGAACAAATGAGACACATTGATTTTCATAAATTTATGAGATGTGCAAATTATTGCAATAAATGTGTTAGAAAAAGAGGTATACCATTCTCTCACGATGTGCTCCAAAAAAAATTGAACCCCCAGTATGTTTGGTAGTAAGACCTATCCTTCGCTGTCATTCTATTCTTACATGCAATTTCACATTTGATTTTGTGATCTTTATTTCAAAGAGTTTTAACCAAGTCATTCCATATAGTAGCTTCTATCCAATCAGGTCCCCTACCTATCATATCTAATGTTTGGTTCTCTTCCTAAATCTTCTTGTGCAGATGATAATGCTGCTTTCTTAGCCAAATGAATGGGTGCCCTATATCTCTCACTTGCATTTTCATTCCATACCTTTTTCATTTCTGTCTGTAAAATTATCCCAATTATATCTCAACTGCATCAAATTTAATAAGTAATCAATGATTATAAATAATATCGCAGGTGAATAAATAATCAATAATTATTATAAAAAATGAAATGAAAGAAAAAATCATTATTTCCTTATACATAATATGATTTGATAGTAAATAATGATGCAAAGAGTATCTCTCCTTACAAATAGATCTTTTAGCAAATATATAATGTAACAAATGTAGCAAAGATAACAAAGATAATCTTACAATTCAGTATTTCAAATTAAAGCTCAAGTAAATTCAATTCAATATAGCAAATGTAATGTTACAGTTTCAATATTTCACTATTTTAGATTAGCAAATTCCTAATAAATTTCATTCGAAATCTTTCAGTATCTCTCATTCCAAGCTATTTTTCATGCCAATGTAGCATATTCAGAAGGGTTGTTTAAAAATTCAAGTAAATTCTAGCCAATAAAGGAATGAATAATGATTGAGAGAGTGAAAATGGGAAAGTGAAAATCATAGTGAATGACGTGGCACCTTACATGCACGAACTCCGACGGGTTCACCGTGCCCCCTAGGGTATAATTTGATTCGGGGAGGCGACCTTCGGCCGCCGATGATGTCCAAGCGATAATCGAACGTGTGTATGTAAAATGTCACGTCATATCACATCATTCACTATGGCTTTTACTCTCCCATTTTCACTCTCTCTGTCATTGCTCTAAAGGAATATTACGTGGATCATTACAATCTAAAGATTGGGGGAATTCAAGTAAATTACGTGGATCTCATGCCAATAAAGGAATATTACGTGAATTCAAGTAAATTCAAGTAAAATCATGCTCTTTACAATCCTTTAATAAGTTATTCAGATAATAAAGGAATATTACATGGATTAAACTCTGATTTTGATCACAAAAAAAAATATTTGAACTCAAATTGCCAAAGTATTAGACTGCAGACAACCAAAACAACGATGATGGACGTGCAAATTTCTATTGTATGACCTTTGTGATTTGTTACTAATAGTCTAACACTATTACCAACTAAAAGGCATAAGCATACCAAGGAAAACTATCACACAAACATGACAGTAAATGTTAAGAGTAGCAAACATGACAAAAGCATGCCAAAGTAATTTAGTCTCGATGTGTGCTAAGAGTTGCAACCAATAAGAACTGACATGACAGTAAATATTCATGGATGGTTTAATCATGCTAAAGGAAAATCATTGCACAAACTATGCACTCAATTCACAAATTTGCACCAGCATTCTTGTTGATATGATACAAGAGCTCACAAAGAATATCATTTAAGTTAGCTTATCATATTTGTTTGGCAAGAATGGTATAATTAACATAAAAATTTTTCCGAAATAAATCTTCCTGTTAATTATTCCACTTTGCCAAACAAAAAAAAAGTTTCCAAACAACAAAGGTATTACTTGTTAGTAGGAGCCCTAGAGCCAATTATGTGATGATTGACTAGGGACATTTTGTATCATATTCTATAATTAATAAAGGCATGATTGATTATTATACATACTATGTATTTGTGTCAAATAACTAAGTATAATAATATCCTTGGGTAGTAGGTTCTTATCTACATCATATCGATTGGTTGAATCGATAGTGAGATGATGTAGATAATATTACTCTAAACCATTCCTAGTCAAGTATTAATATTCAAGGACAATATTAATGCATGGAGACTAATATGTAGGTCAACTGATGACTTGAGCTCATAAGTCATGGATATGTGATATCAAGTTGACACATGGGTATACATTGGAGAATGTGTACTGAATTGACCCGCCATGAGAAAGTTTCATAGATTGTCATATGAGTGTCATAAACTTTCTCATGTGACTATTGGTATGAATAGTCCTTAGACCTGAAGTCACTACGGTTCCCTACATAAGGAGTTATGTACTTTGATATCGTCAAACGTCACCCGTAACAGGGTGGACTATAAAGGCGATCACTGGGTATGTAATGAATTATGCGGAGGGATGTGAATGATGTAGGTGGGATCTATCCCTCCCATATGACGGGAGTGATATCTGTGGGCCCCTTGATCGAGTAGGACTACTAAAACGCACGGTCATGCTCAAAAAAGTCAATATGAGATATTGAGCTCATTTGTTTAAGTGAGTCTACTCGGGGATCAAGAAACACAAGATTGATCGAGGATGACACGGTCTATGCCTCATTGGTCAATCTAGATATCAATGATAGAAGGACAAGGTCATACATTATCATAGTCACGGAGGTTTAGTCGGATCTCGACTTTTCTTGTTACTTGGGTAGCAATGATGCATTGCTAGATGCCGCTTATTGCTTTTGTGTCTAAAGTTGTTTAGACACATTGCCAACGTTACGAGAACCTATTGGGTCACACACTAAGGACACGATGCTTCAGAGATTAATTGATCTTGGTTTAACTAAGATTTGATTCGAATTGTATTAATTGAGTTAGACTCAAGTGAATCCAATTAGATTATGGGATTGAGTCTAATTTGAGTTAGACTCATCTAGATTAGACTCAACCACTTAATTATGGATAATATTCATTAAAAGGTTTAATAAATATTATTTAAGAGGAAAGTTAAGAGACATTCTATTCATTAGATGAATAGAATTTTAAGAGTCTCAAGGAATACCAAGAGGCTTGGTATTCATTGGGTTTTATTAGCATTAAGATGAGAGGAGCTCAAGGGACATAGACCCTTGGTATTTATTAGATGAGTATAAATACCTCTCCTTGTCAAAGGCTAATAGGGGCATCTCTCTTCCTCTTCATTCTTCCTCCTTGTCTATAACTCCCTAGTGGAGGTTCTTGTGCTTTGTGAACCATCCCAAGTTGGTAGCACAATTAAGGTGGTTCTTCTCCGAGGCGTAGATCGTGTTTGTGTGGATACGCATAGAGGCACGGACACTTGAACGTGCAAGAGATCCGTCGAACCAAAGGACTAGCTGGATAAGCGAAGGGCACGCGACAAAGGTATTCCTATAAGATAGGAATTGTATATCACTTTGTATGAGTTTTTCTTTCGCATGGATCGCTCGAGGGATCTTATTTCCGCTATGATTTTAAATGTTTTTACCTATAAATCCCTACAGTGGTATCAGAGCCACGTGCGAAAGATTGTACAAAGTTTAGAAAACTTTTATATGCGATATAGAAGTAGGATATAATTTTATTATAGATTGTATAATGTATGAGCATTTATCGAGATACAAAAGTTTGTGTTGATCAAACTAAAAGTCTATAGCATCATCATATGAAATATGAAAGTTGTTGGAGCAATCGGCCCTAAGATGGTCAGGTGTGACCATGGGTTTTGATGTTTGGGCAAAGGGTTTAAGTTAGGTTTACCCTTGTATTTAATATGCGTATGTTGAGTGTGCAGGTTGTACAGGTTACGCATATGGACCTGACTGGACGGCCTCAGTACGGTGAAGGATGGCATGGAGGCCAGCTGAAGGCTGGCGTGCGCATCTGAGGGACCATGGAGTGCAGGGACGATGAGCTGATGGGCGCAGACTTCAAGGCGTACGTGAAGGGTGGCATGGATGCAAGCTGGAGGCTTGCGTGCGCATCCGAGGGACGAGGGCCGAAGATGAAGAGGGTGCGAAGGCAACAGTCGAGGCTGCTGTGGAGGAGTCAGTCAAGTCATGAGGGTACGAGTGCGAGTGAAATATACTCGGGAAGGGAAATCCTAGGTGAGTGAGTAGGGCAGTCGACTGCCCTTGGGGCAGTCGACTGATAAAACTCACAGAAGGGTTCTGGCCTGGTACCAGTCGACTGCCCTGGGGGCAGTCGACTGGTAGGTGGCTGGTGAGCTGGCAAATTCGAACGTTGGGAGTGTCAACGGTCTAATTTGGCTGGCACTAGTCGACTGCCCTGGGGGCAGTCGACTGGTAGCGAGAAAACAGCCCCGAGTCCTATTTAAAGAGGACTTCGGGGTGGCTGATTTTCTTGACGAAACTTGTCTTGGTTAAGGGCAAGTTAGTAGTCTTCGTGTCCAGAGCTTTGGTTGGTGTTGTGGTGAGGTTTCTCCACCCACAAGGAGCGACACGTAATAGTCGGAGGTTATCCGGGGAGTGATCCACCGACGGATTGTTGGATTAGTCACCCGGCCGGGGTGGATACCAACTAAATACGGTTTGTTAGCGTTGTTTGTTCTTTTCATTATTGTTTTCCGCTGTGCAACTAACAACGTAGGTACAAGAACGAACCGGAAATCGCTATTCACCCCACTTCTAGCGGACGACAACGATCTTACAATTGGTATCAGAGCGAAGGATCGCTCTCGATTGGACTAACCGCCGAGAGAGCAAAAGGCTAGAGAAGATGGCGCGTGAAGAGCGCTTAGGGGACGACATCAACATTCCACCTCCTTACGATCGAGAAAGTTTTGATTATTGGAGGATGCGAATAGAGGTATGGTTTAATATGGATTGGGATTTAATGATTGCACTAACACATCCATTTGAAGTTCCGAGAGATAAGCATGGGAAGAAGCTTCGACCAAGATATTGGACCAAGGAGCAACAAACGCAATCAAAGGCAAATGAGAAGGTAATTTCAATATTGCTTACGGTTTTGCCTAATGATATAATTAGCGGTGTAGGTGAATATCAAAATGCACACGATTTATGGAACAAGATGGTAGCATTCCATGAAAATCCTACACAAATTCAAGAAGTAGAAAAGCCTAATAAAGTGAGCTTAATGGCCCAAGAAGAGGAAGAGGACAAATCGGATGAAGAAAGAAGTTTAACATCCGAAGAAGAGGAGAAAAAGGAAAAAGGAAAAGAGGTATCCATCTCCTCAAGTGAAGTGGCACAAGAAAGTGAAAGGTCATCCACTTCATCAAGGGAGGAAGAGGAAGAGGTCACAACCTCAAGGATTGAGGGGGAGGAGATACCCACTTCCATACCGGAGCAAGAAGAAGCTCCAACCTCCACCAAAGCAAGGAAGAAGGAACATATCACATGCTTTGGTTGCAACGAAAAGGGACACTACAAAGATAAGTGTCCAAAAGGTAAAAAGGAGGTAAAATCCAAACCTATTTCAAGTTCTTTTAAATCTAATGTGGGTTGTAGGATTGGAGAAGCTCAGGAAAAGAAAAAGAAAATTCGATGCTTTACGTGTGGTGAGCTAGGACACTACCACACCAAGTGCCCAAAGAGTGGAAAACTCAAGAAGATGGAGCACTTGAGAAGATGGGAGAAGGAGCAAAGGAAGAAGAGAAGTTCACAACAAGGAGAAACTTCAAAGGTAAGGGAGGTAATTTCTAACCCTAAGTTAAAGTGTAACTCTAATTTGAGTTCCTCTATGCATGAGAAAAATAGAGCTAATTATTCATGCATGCATACTAGAATTAATGAGAATTGTTTGCTTATGCATAACCATGGTTTTAAATATCATGATAGGAATAAGGATAACAAGGTAGATACATATCCTAAGAAAAGCATGCATCATGGTAAATCTAAGACCTGTGTATCCAAGGCTAAAGGCATTAATCCCAAGGGAGGGAAACAAATGCCTAAGAAAATGGGTAGTTCTAGGAATATCCAAAATGGGCATGTGGATTCTAGGTTTAGGAACCTAGAATGGGAAAATCAAACTTTAAGGGAAAAGCTTGAGAGGTTAGAGAAAACCCTAGAGAGATTCACTATTGGATCTAAGGGTTTGGATATGGTGTTGGGTGGTCTAATACCCAACAATGATAGATCGGGTCTAGGATACCGATCTAGGGTCTCCCATGCCAAGGAAAAGAGATATGCTAGGGTAGCATATGATTATGGCAAGAAGGGGGAGTGCAAGAATGGCAAGGGAATGCCATCAAAAGGAAATGAAAAGGTCTTAACTAAGGATAAGGGGTCCAAGGTTAAGAGGGTTGAGTTCGTAGGCCAAGAGTCACCGGAGGTTCACCGGTGTGGTTTAGCATTTGTTGAGTCACCTAGGGAGGTGGCTAGGGCTAAGAGCTCAAGGGAGAGCTCTAGAAGCCTTTGGGATATATGGTGAATTGAACTTAGGAGGGGTGCTCCTAGTGGTCTAGATGGACCATGGAGTGTGCCAAAAGAATTGGAGATGGACTTGAGTCTCAATTCTTGGGTTTTGGCACAGTGTTTTTGAGTTTCATGCATGAAAATATGATATTGGGGTCATATTGCATGAAAATTAGTTTTTGGTGTGTAATTGTCATGTAAATCAATGCTAGGGATGCATTGTGGGGTGGCATGGGCAAAGACATCAAGAGGAAACCAAAACTAGGACTTTAGGTCAAGGTTTGATTGAAGTTTTTGGCTAGTTTTGGGTTTTGTGTCAAACTTGGGAATGGTTATAGATACATTTTGGAATGTATTTTTTTCCAAGTAGATATGGGTACCACAAACCTCTCCATAAAATTTGGGAATTTTTGGAGATTTGTGAAATTTTTGGCGCATTTCTGAAGTACGTCAGAAATGTTGAAATTTCAGACTTTCAGAGTATCAGTCGACTGCCATTTTGGCAGTCGACTGGTCAAGGCCAATTTTTGTATCAGCAGCTGGTTTGGGGTCCAAATGGTGCAAAACAAGTGTATGAGGGGCTATTACACATTGTTTATGATAATTGGGGATTAAAAGAACCAATAATTGGGATATTATTGGGGTCTTTTTGATGTATGGCAAAGGGGGAGAAGTTTGAGTTTAAGTGGGAAAACCAAACTTACCTTTGCTAGAAACCCTAGGTTTAGGGGGAGTTGAGATTAAGGGGGAGCATGGTTGCTCCACTTTTGGCGTAAGGGGAACCTTGGAGAGGTTCTTAAAAAGCCTTTGTAAGTCCAGTGTAAGGGGAGCTTGGGAGAAGCTTTAAAAAGCCCAGTTTGGTAGAAAATCCTAGCTTGGAGGGCTAGGTGTGGGAAAATCCTAACTTGGAGGGTTAGGTGGTGAAAGTCCTAGCTTGGAGGGCTAGGTGTAAAATTCCTAACTTGGAGGGTTAGGTGTGGGATGCCTTGGGATAGGATCCAGTTATGCATTGCATATGCATTCATTTAGCATGGTTTTTGCTATTTACTACTATCTTGCTTTCCCTAACTTAAACGAATTGCCAAACATCAAAAAAGGGGGAGATTGTTGGAGCAATCGGCCCTAAGATGGTCAGGTGTGACCATGGGTTTTGATGTTTGGGCAAAGGGTTTAAGTTAGGTTTACCCTTGTATTTAATATGCGTATGTTGAGTGTGCAGGTTGTACAGGTTACGCATATGGACCTGACTGGACGGCCTCAGTACGGTGAAGGATGGCATGGAGGCCAGCTGAAGGCTGGCGTGCGCATCTGAGGGACCATGGAGTGCAGGGATGATGAGTTGATGGGCGCGGACTTCGAGGCGTACGTGAAGGGTGGCATGGATGCAAGCTGGAGGCTTGCGTGCGCATCCGAGGGACGAGGGCCGAAGATGAAGAGGGCGCGAAGGCAACAGTCGAGGCTGCTGTGGAGGAGTCAGTCAAGTCGTGAGGGTACGAGTGCGAGTGAAATGTACTCGAGAAGGGAAATCCTAGGTGAGTGAGTAGGGCAGTCGACTGCCCTTGGGGCAGTCGACTGATAAAACTCACAGAAGGGTTCTGGCCTGGTACCAGTCGACTGCCCTGGGGGCAGTCGACTGGTAGGTGGCTGGTGAGCTGGCAAATTCGAACGTTGGGAGTGTCAACGGTCGAATTTGGCTGGCACCAGTCGACTGCCCTGGGGGCAGTCGACTGGTAGTGAGAAATCAGCCCCGAGTCCTATTTAAAGAGGACTTCGGGGTGGCTGATTTTCTTGACGAAACTTGTCTTGGTTAAGAGCAAGTTAGTAGTCTTCGTGTCCAGAGCTTTGGTTGGTGTTGTGGTGAGGTTTCTCCACCCACAAGGAGCGACACGTAATACTCGGAGGTTATCCGGGGAGTGATCCACCGACGGATTGTTGGATTAGTCACCCGGCCGGGGTGGATACCAACTAAATACGGTTTGTTAGCGTTGTTTGTTCTTTTTATTATTGTTTTCCGCTGTGCAACTAACAACGTAGGTACAAGAACGAACCGGGAATCGCTATTCACCCCACTTCTAGCGGACGGCAACGATCTTACAAAAGTGTGCTATGATGCGAATGTACTCGACAAATTTTATAACCTATGGTTTCGGCTCATGAGCATTTTTTACAATCATAATAAAAATTGATGTCCTAAATCTATTATAATTGATTGATGACATGGTGCATGGTTATGGCCTTAACCCCAATGTGATTGGATGTATGTGTGTGTATGCATGTTGTAATTCATAATACGGTCTGCGTGTCGTGCCTTGTCTCTATTTTTCCTAGTTGTAAAAATAGATTTAGACTCGAATGTAACTCGAGTTTTCTACATTGTAATGTACAAAAAGAGCAGTGGAGTGTCCATTGAAGAATGAAGTTACAAGAAGGATGCCGACCACACACGATGACCGAAGGATGCACTTGGAGAAGATGTTATCCCTAGGTTGACCATCGATCTTCTCATTGAGAAGATCGTAGTATACGGGCCATAACCATGTCACGTTTTCTTTCTTATATGTTGATATATGCTATGTGTGTGAATGTGATGCATGCTTAGATGTTTATCTTAATTAAGTCGACTCAATATGCCTACCAAAGTTTGGTACTCATAAACGACCTCGATCATTTGTTGTTGGGTTTGCCAAACCAAAGCAACGTATTTTATCTTGGTAGAGTGCGAGAGGATAATTGTGATGTCGCGCTATCAAACTTTGGGTGAGACTTAACTAAGTCCCCTTAATTAGATTGAGAAACTTGGAGACATATCCCAAAAGTTGGGAAAATTTGGGTAAGAGAATAATTATTCTATGTCTTGGGTGATTAGCCAAAGCTAACTCAAGATGATGTGTAATGTGGATTTTGACCCTTTGTTTCAAAAAGTTGCATGAGATGTAATTGATAAAATGTTACCTACCTAATTATACCAAGTCTTGGGCGATTAGCCAAAGCTAACTCAAGATGAAGTATAATATGGATCTTGTCTCACATGAATAATGATTGCTATTTGGTTTGGAGCTAGTAGTGTTGATAAATTGAGTTTGCCTACATCCATGACTAGCCCTAACCAAAGCTCTATGATTCAGTGGGAGCATCATTTAATTAAAGGTCTAATTAAATAAATTAGATATGATACTTATTTCTGCATAATTTTACTGTTGTAGATCACCATGTCATCTAACACGTCAAATACTCTCTCTCTACGATCCGTCCTTGAGAAGGACAAGCTCAACGGAGCTAATTTCCTGGACTGGTACAGAAACTTGAGGATAGTCCTCAAACAAGAACGAAAACTGTACGTCCTAGAGCAATCTCTTCCAGAAGCACCAGCCGCTACCGCTACCCGTGCCGAAAAAGATGCTTACAAGAAGCATCAGGATGATGCACTTGATGTATCATGTCTTATGCTTGCCACCATGAACTTTGTGCTTCAGAAGCAACATGAGAACATGAATGCACATGAGATGGTTGAGCATCTAAAGCAACTATATCAAGGGCAAGCTAGGCACGAGCGGTTTGAGGTGTCTAAAGCCCTATTTGCATGCAAGATGCAAGAAGGAACTCCTGTAGGAACTCACGTACTCATAATGATTGGGTATGTCGAGAACCTTGAAAGACTAGGATTTCCATGGGCCAAGAATTGGCAACGGACCTTATCTTGCAATCGTTGCCGGAGGGGTATAATCAATTTGTCATGAACTACAACATGAATGAAATTGACAAGTCTTTGCCTGAGATGCTCAGCATGTTAAGAACTGCTGAACCTAATCTCAAGAAAACCAAAACCAGTAATGTACTGATGGTACAAAAGGGCAAAGGCAAATGGAAGCCTAAAGGCAAGGGTAAGACCCAAACCAAAGGCAAGGCCAACTCTACTACATCTAAGGCTAAAGATAAGGTGCCTAACGAGGGGACCTTCTTCCACTGTGGTTAGACCGGACATTGGAAGAGGAACTGCAAACATTACCTGGAGGAAGTAAAGAAGAAAAAAAGTGAGATTTCTGCATCAGGTATTTTTGTTATAGAAGTCAAACTATCTATCTCTTCTTCTTGGTATTAGATATCAGATGCGCGTCTCACATTTGTACTAATGTGCAGGGTCTTCAAAGAGCTAGATCATTGACGAAGGACGAAGTGGACCTACGAGTAGGCAATGGAGCAAGAGTTGCTGCCATAGTTGTAGGAACTTATTCCTTGTCTTTGCCCACTGGGCTTATCTTAGAACTAGAGGAGTGTTTTTATGTACCTGCATTGACTAAGAACATAATTTCAGTATTTTGTTTGGACAAGAAAGACTTTTCATTTATCATAAAGGACAAATATTGTTCCATAATATTAAATGACATGTTCTATTGTAATGCACCACTTGTGAATGGACTCTATGTTCTAGACCTAGAAAACTCAATCTATAACATAAATACCAAACGGTTCAAATCCAATGATGTGAACCAAACGTATCTCTGGCATTGTCGCTTGGGACATATAAATGAGAGTCGTATATCCCAGCTCCATAAGGATGGATTACTGGACTCATTTGATTTTGAATCATATGAAATATGTGAATCTTGTCTTCTAGGCAAGATGACCAAGACTTCATTTAGTGGACACGGCGACAGAGCGACAGACTTGTTAGGACTCATACATACTGATGTATGTGGACCTTTCAATGTTGCAGCTAGAGGAGGCTATCAGTACTTCATCACTTTCACTGATGATGCTAGTAGATACAGCTATGTGTATCTCATGAAACACAAGTCAGAATCCTCTGAAAAGTTCAAAGAATTCAAAAGTGAAGTACAAAACCAACTTGGGAAGAGTATTAAGATGCTTCGATCAGATTGAGGTGGTGAATACCTTAGCCAAGAGTTTCGTGACCATCTAGCAAAGTGTGGGATCGTATCCCAACTCACTCCACCTGGAACACCACAATGGAATGGTGTGTCCGAGCGGAGAAATCGTACTTTATTAGATATAGTACGATTGATGATGAGTCAGACAGACCTTCCTACTTCCTTCTGGGGATTTGCTCTAAAGACGGCTCTTTTCACATTTAACCGAGTTCCATCAAAGGTCGACACAAAAACATCATATACGATATGGACTGGGAAGAGTCCCACGATGTCTTTTATAAAGATTGGGGTTGTGAGGCTTACGTTCGACGTCAAGTCTCAGATAAACTAGGACCCAAATATGATCAGTGCTATTTTGTAGGATATCCCAAGGAAACGAAGGGATATTACTTTTACAATCCCACACAAGGCAAAGTGTTTGTCGCTAGAAATTGTGTTTTTCTAGAAAAGGAGTTTATTTCTAGAAGAACTAGTGGGAGAAAAATCCATCTTGAAGAAGTTCAAGATGCAGATAGTACTGAGGCCTTAATGGGCATTGAATAGGCACCACAAGATGTTGTGAATCATGAGATTGTTGCACAAGAAGTTGTGGAACAACAAGCTATTCAAGTAGACCAACCTATTCGCAGATCTGATAGGATACGTCGTCAGCCTGAGAGATACTCATTTCTCTTGTCTGGCCATGATGACGTTACGCTTATTGAGTTGAATGAACCTACATCCTATCAAGAAGCTGTGATGAGCCCAGATTATGAGAAATGGCTAGAGGACATGAGATCCGAAATGGAATCCATGTACACTAACCAAGTATGGACTTTGGTTGATCCACCTGAGGGAATTAAACCCATTGGGTGTAAGTGGATCTTTAGAAGAAAGACTGACATGGACGGACGCATACATACCTATAAAGGGTGATTGGTAGCTAAAGGTTTCAAACAAATTCATAGTATGGACTATGATGAAACCTTTTCACTAGTGGCGATGCTTAAGTTTATTCGGATCATGCTTGCTATTGCAGCTTACCATGACTACGAGATCTGGCAGATGGATGTCAAAACCGCATTCCTAAATGGGAATTTACTCGAGAATGTGTACATGACGCAACCTGAGGGTTTTGTAGATCCAGAGCATGCTGGAAAGGTATGTAAATTGCAAAGGTTCATTTATGGGCTAAAGCAAGCTTCTCGAAGCTGGAATCTTCGATTCGATGATGCAATCAAAGCGTTTGGTTTCATCAAGAATGAAGATGAACCCTGTGTCTACAAGAGGGTTAGTGGGAGCACAGTTGTCTTCCTGATCCTGTATGTAGATGACATACTCCTCATTGGGAATGATATCCCTTCACTACAGTCTGTGAAGACGTGGCTAGGGAATTGTTTCTCAATGAAAGACTTAGGTGAAACAGCCTATATCCTAGGCATCAAGATCTATAGAGATAGATCTAAGAGATTGCTTGACTTAAGTCAGAGTACATATATTGACAAGGTGCATAATCGTTTTGCCATACAGAATTCCAAGAAGGGATTTCTGCCAATGTCACGTGGTGTAAGTCTTTCAAAGACTCAAGGTCCCTCTTCTAAGGAGGAGAGAGACCGTATGGATCAGATCCCTTATGCATCCGCTATAGGGTCTATCATGTGCGTCATGCTTTGTACTCGACCAGATGTCTCGTATGCTTTGAGCATGACGAGCAGGTACCAGTCAGATCTAGGTGAAAGACACTAGACAGCTGTCAAGAATATTCTTAAGTACTTACGAAGGACGAAAGAATATTTCTTAATATTTGGAGGCGAAGAGGAGCTAGCTGTAAAGGGTTACAGTGACGCAAGCTTCCAAACAGACAGGGATGATTTTAGATCGTAATCAGGGTATGTGTTTTGCCTGAATGGTGACGTTGTAAGCTGGAAGCAGGACATAATCGCAGATTCTACAACAGAGGCCGAATATATTGCTGCATCTGAGGCAGCAAAAGAGACTGTTTGGATCCAAAAGTTCATTACAGAACTTGGTGGGGTTCCTAGCATAGTAGACCACATAGACCTCTATTGTGACAACAATGGGGCTATTGCACATACTAAGGAACCTCGGTCACATCAGCGGACTAAACACATACTACGACGCTTCCATCTCATTCGAGAGATCATCGATAGAGGAGATGTGAGGATATGCAGAGTACCCACAGATGATAACATCGCGGATCCTTTGACTAAAGCTTTGGCACAAAAGAAGCATGATGGTCATACCAGGTCACTGAGTATTAGATATTACAGTGATTGACACTAGTGCTAGTGGGAGATTGTTAGAAGGAGCACTAGAACCAATTATGTGATGATTGACTAGGGACATTTTGTATCATATTCTATAATTAATAAAGGCATGATTGGTTATTATACTTACTATGTATTTGTGTCAAATAACTAAGTATAATAATATGCTTGGGTAGTAGGTTCTTATCTACATCATATCGATTGGTTGAATCGATAGTGAGATGATGTAGATAACAGTACTCTAAACCATTCCTAGTCAAGTATTAATATTCAAGGACAATATTAATGCATGGAGACTAGCATGTAGGTCAACTGATGACTTGAGCTCACAAGTCATGTATATGTGATATCAAGTTGACACATGGGTATACATTGGAGAATGTGTACTAAATTGACCCGCCATGAGAATGTTTCATAGATTGTCATATGAGTGTCATAAACTTTCTCATGTGACTATTGGTATGAATAGTCCTTAGACCTGAAGTCACTACGGTTCCCTACATAAGGAGTTATGTACTTTGATATCGTCAAACGTCACCTGTAACAGGGTGGACTATAAAGGCGATCACTGGGTATGTAATGAATTATGCGGAGGGATGTGAATGATGTAGATGAGATCTATCCCTCCCATATGACGGGAGTGATATCTGTGGGCCCCTTGATCGAGTAGGACTACTAAAAGGCATGGTTATGCTCAAATGAGTCAATATGAGATATTGAGCTCATTTGTTTAAGTGAGTCTACTCGGGGATCAAGAAACACAAGATTGATTGAGGATGGCACGGTCTATGCCTCATTGGTCAATCTAGATATCAAGGATAGAAGGACAAGGTCATACATTATCACAGTCACGGAGGTTTAGTCGGATCTCAACTTTTCTTGTTACTTGGGTAGCAATGATGCATTGCTAGATGCCGCTCATTGCTTATGTGTCTAAAATGGTTTAGACACATTGCCAACATTACGAGAACCTATTGGGGCACACACTAAGGACACGATGCTTCGGAGATTAATTGATCTTGGTTTGACTAAAATTTGATTCAAATTGGATTAATTGAGTTAGACTCAAGTGAATCTAATTAGATTATGGGATTGAGTCTAATTTGAGTTAGACTCATCTAGATTAGACTCAACCACTTAATTATGGATAATATTCATTAAAAGGTTTAATAAATATTATTTAAGAGGAAAGCTAAGAGACATTCTATTCATTAGATGAATAGAATTTTAAGAGTCTCAAGGAATACCAAGAGGCTTGGTATTTATTGGGTTTTTTAGCATTAAGATGAGAGGAGCTCAAGGGACATAGACCCTTGGTATTCATTAGATGAGTATAAATTTCCCCCCTTGTCAAAGGCTAATAGGGGCATCTCTCTTCCTCTTTTTTCTTCCTCCTTGTCCATAACTCCCTAGTGGAGGTTCTTGTGCTTTGTGAACCATCCCAAGTTGTTAGCACAACTAAGGTGGTTCTTCTCTAAGGTGTAGATCGTGTTCGTGTGGATACGCATAGAGGCACGAACACTTGAACGTGCAAGAGATCCGACCAACCAAAGGACTAGCGGGATAAGCGAAGGACACGCGACAAAGGTATTCCTATAAGATAGGAATTCTAGATCACTTTGTATGAGTTTTTTTTTCGCATGGATCGCTCGAGGAATCTTATTTCCGTTGCGATTTTAAATGTTTTTACCTATAGATCCCTACATTATTTACCTTAAAATTTTCCCAAAGTAAATCTTTAATATCATTGGGCACCTTTTTCCACGTTGGCCATGTTCCTTTAATCACTCCGATATCGTTTGTAATTTCACGAGAAACCTCATTTTCAACAAATCTAAAGATAACAAAAATAAAAATATTAAAGAAAGAAAAATAAGTTAATAAAAGAGTATCAAAACTTATTAAATTTAAAATGTCATATGACTTCTTATTCATAACCACGTTTATTTTAGTTAGTTCATCAATATTTGTTGGAATTTAAGACCCTTGATTAGGCCCTCTTCATCGAACTACTGATGAACTACCTTCTTCGTATCTTGAATCATTACGTTATTATCTGAAATTTATCTTCCCTCCTCATCCTATGACCAATAAATACATACAATATAAGTAATTAATTAATAAATGCAATATCAAGATAAAATTAACACACTTGTATTTCATTTTGTATGTTATCAAGTCCAGGTGTTGTATCATGTTGCCTATATGTATCATCATTAAAGTAAATATTATGTAAGTGATTCGATCAACTTGTATTACATTAATAAGAATTAAATATACATACTTATCCATCGTAAGAGATTGCCATCTCCGCCGTCCTCTCCCCTTTGATCTTGTTTTATTGGAACCAATATCATTTCCTCTATTTGACATTCTGCATCAATGTTTAAATATTTAATCAATATATGTAATAAAAAATAATGTATACTATAGAGAATTTGTCGCATGTTACATAAAAAAAGAAATGTCACATATTACCTTTAAACTTGGTACAATCTGAACTAAATTTAAATAACTAAATATATACTCTAGGAAAACAACATTTAATTAGAACCAATAAATTAAAAACATCATCCAAATGCTACAATATTACTCTCAGTACACTTTGCTCCAAATGAGAAAAAAAAACAGCATAATAAACTACATAAATTCACTATCACTATTATTAGAGTCAGAATCTGTTTTATCTTGTGTTTCTTCATCTGATTCAAAATCTTCAAGTTCTTCCTCTAGCTCTTCACCATCTACAATAACTTGCTTGCCGTTCATAACACATCGAAGCTCCTAAATTTCCATGGAATTTAATTCCTCTTCATCAACATCAACAATAATATTAACATCATCAATATCTACATCTCCTCAATTTCCATGGAATTTAATTCCTCTTCATCAACATCAACAATAATATCAACATCATCAATATCTACATCTATGAGAACATGTGGAGTCGATATCTCCTCTTCTTGATAAGCAACCTCAACAATCGGTGAAACATTTTCATCTTGATCTTCAAGGAATGGTATGTCAAATTTTCCTCTAGCTTTCACTTTGCATACTATGACCCAATCATTTCTCTGTCATTTGATGGTAGAGATCTGGTATAGTACACTTGTTGGGCTTGAGTAGAAAAGGGTCATTTGTGTTCAACTTTGATTTATGATTAATTTCTACAAGACCCAACTTATGCACTTTCATCCCTTTATCTGATGTATAGTGCCAATGTCACTTAAACAATACAATAACTCCTTGAGACCATAATATTTCAATTCTAGAATTTCTTCCAATGCTCCATAGTAGTCCACTTCATACTCATTGATGGTGCTCCTAAGACACAAACATCATAATTTGATGTTGCTTTGTAACGCCCATGTTCCATGGTCTCGAATTTAAATCCATTGACAAAGTATCCTTTATGACTTGAAACCAGTCGATTTGGACCATGTGCCAGCTTCTTCATGTTATCATCCACCTCAAAAGGATGTTCTTGTATCTAACATTAAAATAAATTTAAAATTAAATGGACTAAAAATATTGTGATAAAATATTAGAAATTGATGTATAAATTAAGATTATAATTACATACTTACATAAGTGAGTAACCATTGAGGAAATTCTTGATCACATAATATTTGAAGTTCCTTGTCAGTATTGATCCCTAGATATAGTTGTTTCTTTACTTAAAAAATTTCCCTACATTTATAAATTGATTATTTATTATTTTTAATTTTCAATTACCAAAATAATGAAAATAGAACGTATGATAAAAGAAATTACATCACAAAAGGAACGATCTTGTCATAATTCATCAAGATATATCTATGGGCAGCTTTGAACTCATCATCTTTAAGATATCTAACTGCAACTCGAAAGCCAAGTGCTTGTCCTAGGTGAGATAAAATTGATAGCCCGCTAGAAGAATCTACTACTCCATCATTTCATGGAATTCAATTTAGTCGTGATTGTATGTGTGGTTCAATGTATAATGAACAAAATGTTAAAATTTCCTCAATCATATAAGCTTCAACAATTGAAGCTTCAACTTGAGCTCTATTACTCACCTTTTTCTTCAAATGGTACAAAAACCTGAATAAATTTTAAATTTTTATTAGATATATATAACTAGCATCAACATGAATTAGTAAATTGATGTAAAATAATACATCTCAAAAGGATACATCCATCTATAATATATAGGTCCACCAACTTTTGCTTCATATGCAAGATGAATTATCATATGCTCTATGGAATTGAAGAAAGCCGGAGGGAAAATCTTTTCAAGCTTGCACAATATCTCAATAATATTTAATCCAATTTGTTTCATGTGCTCTACTTGCAACACAATTACACATATATCCCAAAAATAGTTGCTTAATTCTGTTAATACTTCCCAAATTATTTTGAAAGTAGATCACAAAATGCAATAGACAATAATTTTTACATAAATATATGACAATCATGACTCTTTATCCCAATAAACTTGCATTCGCTCTCATTTACACAACAAGATATGTTCGATGAATATCCATCTGGGAGTTTTAATGATTTAGTCCAAAAACATATTTTTTTCATTTGTAATTACTCAAAGTGTATGGTGCTTTTGGTTTGTAAACTTTACCATTTTCTTGATCAATAAAATGCAACTCAGGATGCCTATAAAATTGCTCTAAGTCTTTTTTAGCTTTTTCATTATCCTTCGTCTTATCTTTGACATCCATGATAGTGTTGAAAACATTATCAAAGATATTTTTCTCAATATGCATGACAATAAATGGTGTCGAATAAGATTTATTTGCCAATAAAATAGCTCACAAAATATACTACTTTAATCCAATCATATGTTTTTCCAAATCACAATAAGTTGGGTGGCACTTGGTGGTTTCCCAAATGTTACAATTGGAAGTCTATTCACTCTTTGATATAAGTCTTCACCACTTAAATGAAGAGGCGGAAAATCTTTTTCAACCTTACTCTTTCGAAACTTATATGCTTGTTTTCTAAAAGGATGATCATGAGGTAAGAATTGACGATGAAATCAAACCAAGAAGCCTTTCTCCCACACTAAAATTGGAATGATTTTGTATGTTCCATACAGCAAGGACATACTAACCAACCGTGACTACTTTAACCAGACAACAATAATTGCATATGCTAGAAAATCACTAATTGAGTGCAACCTTCATTTGAAAGTTTTGTTTAGAACACACATCATAGGTCTAGGCTCCAGTGGTCCATAATTCTCTTAACTCATCTATTAGAGGATCTAAGAAAACATCAATATTTTATAATGAACTCTTTGGTCCAGGAATAACCATGTTAAGGAACATGAAAGGCTTCTGCATGCACATCCATGGAGGGAGATAATAAATTGTAATAATAACTGGCCAACATGAATAAGGGGAACGTTGATGACCAAATGAGTTGAATCCATTTGTGCATAATCCAAGTCGCACATTACGTGGATATGAGGCAAATGAAGAATAAGTGCGATCAAAATGTTTCCAAGCTTCACCATGAGATGGGTGTGCCATTTTTCCGTCTATGCAATGATTTTTGCATGCCAAGTCATGTGCTCACAAGTACATGTAGATGCATAAAGTCTCTTAAGTCTAGGTATTAATGGCAAGTACCACAAGACATGAAAAGGCACTTCTCTTCGCACTCCAGCCTTCCTCAGTTTGTATCTAGGATGAAAGCAAATGGGGCATTCTTTGTAGTCATTGTATTCTTCATAATATAGAATACAATATTCACACGTGCATCAATTTTCTTATAACCAAGTCCAAGATTGGAAAGTTGCTTCTTTGTTTTATACAAATTCGGCGGCAAATTATCACTTTCTGGTAACATGCTTTTTATTATTGACATGAGTCTATCGTAGCATGCCTCTGGTAGATTATACTCAGACTCAAGATTTAACAACTACGTCACTGCTGAGAGTTTATTGTGATTTTTGTAACCATTCCATAATGGCTCATCTGTATCCTTTAATAAGTCAAAGAACTTTTGTGCATCATAATTCGGTGATTGTTCATTACTTATTGTAGTCCAATCAAAACTTTGATCAATACCATCAATCACCATAGTTCGATAACGAGATCCTTCTTCATTATTATGAACCCTTTCATTATCATTAGTTTTCTTTAATGGTTCACCATGTGCATACCATTGCTCGTAGCCACGAGTAAATCCATTTTTGACAAGGTGATAACGCACATCATTTTCCTTTAAAAATTTTCTATTACGACACTTACTGCATGGACATCTTATTTTGTTATCACTAACACACGTCGGATGTTCATAGGCAAACTTTAAGACTCCTTTAACCCCTTCAATAAACTCAGATGAAGGTAACCTTTATCATCTTTTCGATGTTGTTGGATAAAGAAAACTCTTCAAAATTATTTATTAAACCACGACCATTACACAACTTATATAGCTTGTAGCCTGTAAAACCCTAATGGTACAAGATAGAATGAAAAGACCTAACTACCCCTCACATCCTCACAACACTCCCCCTCAAGTTGAACATATATATCAAACATGTTTAACTTGCTAAGGGCAGTATTAAACGCAGCTTGGGGTATAGCTTTTGTAAACATATCAGCAAGTTGGTTCTCAGATTTGACATAGGGCAAACATAATTCTCCAGAATCAAGTCTCTCCCGAATAAAGTGACGATCAATTTCGATGTGTTTGGTTCGGTCATGTTGAACTGGATTATTTGCAATATTGATTGCAGCTTTGTTGTCTCAATATAGTCTGAGTGGTAATTCAGCCTTTAATCCAATGTCTTCCAATAAGAAGGTCAACCACAACATTTCTGCAAGACCATGTGCCATGGCCCGATATTCTGCTTCCGCACTAGATCTTGCGCAAACACTCTGTTTCTTACTTCTCCAAGTTACCAAGTTTCCTCCTAAAAAGGTGCAATAGCCAGAAGTTGATCTTCTATCATCTCTAGAACCAGCCCAATCAGCATCAGAATAACATTCCACTTTCAGGTTACTACCTCCTTTAAACAGCAAACCTTTTCCAGGACATGACTTTAAGTACCTTAAAATCCTGTCAACGACCTTCATGTGAATAGTTTTAGGAGCATGCATGTATTGACTCACGACACTAACAGCATAGGTAATGTCAGGCCTAGTCATAGACAAATAGAGTAACTTTCCAACCAACCTTTGATACGTTCCCTTTTCCAGATTTGTAAGATCTTCCCCATTAGAACTAGTAAGATCATGACTTACTTCTATAGGTGTCGATGCTGGCCGACAACCCAACTTCCCTGTCTCCTTGAGCAAATCCAACACATATTTTCTCTGACATATATAAATTCCCTCATGAGATCGAGCAACTTCAATACCAAGAAAGTACCTCAATAGTCCAAGGTCTTTAATCTCAAATTCTGATATTAACTTAGACTTAAGAGTCTGGATTTCAATCTCATCATCTCCTGTAATTATCATATCATCAACATAAACCAAAAGAATAGTAATTCTGTCCTCTTTCCTTTTCACAAAGAGTGTATGATCAGCATTCCATGCCTTTTAGTAGTCCTACTCGATCAAATGAGCTATCAAGCTTAGAGGACTTGGTCCCAAGTACCTCAATAGTAATTTTGTTTACCTCTAAGCTTTTCACAAAGGGTTTCGAAGAGCCTTGCTCTGATACCATGTTGGATAAAGAAAACTCTTCAAAATTATTTATTAAACCACGACCATTACACAACTTATATAGCTTGTAGCCTGTAAAACCCTAATGGTACAAGATAGAATGAAAAGACCTAACTACCCCTCACATCCTCACAACAGATGTCACATCCAATTACGATTTGTAGACATATTATCTGCATTTTTAAAAAATATACAAATATTTTTCATACAAAATAAGAGTTTATCATTCTCCGAAAATTAATCTGTTTATATTAATGAAGCTACTACTGGAGTAATCTGTTTATATAATCTATAGACATATAATCTGTTTATATCCAATTATTTGTAGACTAATTGGATAGTAATGAAGCTATACTAGAGTCTAAACAATCAAGTTTTGCTATTACTTCAATCAGACAACAAGTTATATGTGCATTGTGCATCAAGAAAAAAAACAATACTAAAACATTGCAATAATAATATATGATTGAAGAGTCAAATTTATTAATAAAGCAGTAAATATCAAAAGAAAATAAAATAATAAACTTTACTCATGCATACACCTAGCAAGGCAAGGCGTATCACTATTAGGCTATGATATTAATGAAATAATATCTGACTTTCACACACCTAGCAAGGCAAGGCGAATCACTACTAGGCCATGATATTAATGAAATAATATCTGAACTTTAATCTTGCATACACCTAGCAAGGCAAGGCGTATCGCTATTAGGGCATTCATGTGCTCGTCTCCAACTACCGCCATTGTGGCACCACTACCGTCGTCTATTGCAGAACAGAGAAGAAGGTTGGATCGAAAAAGAATATAGGGTTACCTGAGCTTGAGATTGTTTGGTGGATCAGTGAGAAAGAAAGCCAGAGAATGCGCATGGAAAGGATTACCTAATCTGTTACGAGATTACGACAAAAAAGACAACAAGAACAATAGAGAACACATCAGATTTACGTGGAAAACCCTTGATGGGAGAAAAACCACGGGCAAAGGAGAAAAATCACTATGAATAATGGAATACAAAGTCGGCGGCTCAAAGCCTTAATAATCATTCAAAACTCTAATAATAATAAGCCCTTTAAATAGGGAACGATCCCTATTTTTTTTCCTTCATAATTTAGTTTTCACCATATATGTCGCACCGCGATCTTTTTGGGCCGAATCAAACTAAATTCGGGTCACCAAACTCTAACAATCTCCACCTTGACGCGAATTCCAGAAATCTTCAAAAGAACATTCTCCTCCTCTTCCACAAAAGCCCTACAAGCAAATCTCAGCATCTAGCACCAACCAAGTCCAAGCAATGCTTAAACTTGGCTATAGGGAGTAACTTAGTCATCATATCAGCAAGATTATCATGAGTACTGACCTTCCTCACAATAATATCACCACAAGCAATAACATCACGTATAAAGTGATACCTCACATCAATGTGCTTTGTCCTCTCATGAAATATCTGATCCTTCGTGAGGAAAATGACACTCTGACTATCACAAAAGACTGTAGTAATCTGCAAGTCTTCACTAAGCTCACTGAAGAGTCCTTTCAACCAAATAGCTTCCTTACAAGCTTCTGTAATAGCCATATATTCAGCCTCTGTAGTGGACAAAGCAACTGTATTATGCAAAGTAGCTTTCTAACTGATAGCACAACCACCAACAGTGAACACGTACCCCGTAAGTGATCTTCTTTTATCAAGGTCACCTGCAAAGTTAGAATCAACATATCCAATAACTACAACTCTATTACTCCCAAATGCTAACAAATATCAGAAGTCCCTCGTAAGTATCTGAAAATCCATTGAACTACCTTCCAATGCTCTTTACCAGACTTTGCCATGTATCTACTAACTGCACTCACTGCATGTGATAAATCTAAGCGTGTACAAACCATAAAATACATGAGAGATCCTACAACACTAGAATATGGAACCCGTGACATATAATCAACCTCATCATCTGACTGCGGGCATAAATCAGCTGAAAGTCTAAAGTGTGCAGCTAACGGAGTACTAACAAACTTGACAGTATGCATGTTAAACCGATGAAGTACTTTCTCAATATACCCTTTCTGACTTAGGTATAATTTACCTGCCTTTGTGTCTCTCAGAATGTCCATCCCAAGTATTTTCTTTACAACTCCCAAATCTTTCATCTCGAATTCTTTACTTAGTTGGGCTTTGACCTTTCTTATCTCTTCCTTATTATTGGCCACAATCAACATATCATCAACATATAAGAGTAGATAAGCAAACGATCCATCATCAGTCTTCTTAAAGTAGGCACAATTGTCATAGCTGCTTCTTCTGAAATCATGAGTGATCATAAACGAATCAAACTTTTTATACCATTGCCTAGGTGACTGCTTCAAACCATAAAGGGACTTTTTCAACAAGCATGCATAATCCTCTTTTCCTGAGACTTCAAAACCTTCTGGTTGCTGCATATAGATGTCTTCCTCAAGTAGCCCATGCAAGAATGTTGTCTTCACATCCAGCTGCTGCAACTCAAAGTCATGCATGGCCACAATACCAAGGAAGACTCGAATCGTACTATGCTTTACAACTGGAGAAAATACATCTGTGAAGTCTACTATTGGAATCTGACTGAAGCCTTTAGCAACTAGTCTGGATTTGTACCTGGCTTCTTCAACTCCCGGTATTCCCTCTTTTCTTTTAAATACCCACTTGCAGCGAACAACTTTCTTACCCTTAGGTAATTTCACCAAGTCTCATGTGTTGTTCTAACCAAGTGACTCCATCTCCTCCTGCATAGCAATCATCCACTTACCAAAATTATCGCAGCTAATTGTTTCTGAATACATCTCAGGTTTTTCACCGAAATTAATCTCCTCAGCCACGTTTAAAGCATAAGCGACCAAATCAACCTCTATATATCTCTGAGGGCGTTTAATTTCTCTCCGAGGCCTATCTCTCGCAATGGAATATTATGAAGGTGCTTGTGATGAGCTCGTTCCATCCACAACATTTAAAATAGGCTCTGGAGTAGTCTCTGTAGATATCAGCCCAATCTCAATCTCCACCTGTGTGCTTGTCTTCTGCTTATCTTCCTCAAAAGGAGTTTTAGATGGAGACCCCTGAAGCATGCTAGTCTCATCAAAGACAACATCTCTACTGATGATGACTTTCTCGGTCTCTGGACACCAAAGTTTGTATCCCTTCACTCATTGTCTAAAGCCTATAAATATGTACTTCACCGAACGAGGCTCCAACTTCCCATTATCAATATGAGCATACGCAAGACATCCAAAAATTCTCAAATCAGAATAACTAGCAGGAGTATCAGACCATATCTCTTGTGGAGTTTTCCTTTCAATAGTAGTTGATGGAGAGCGATTGACAAGATAACAGGCATACGCAGCGGCTTCTGCCCAGAAAAACTTCGGTAGCCCAGCATTAAGGAGCATACAACGCATCTTCTTCATCAAAGTCCTATTCATCCTTTCTGCTACACCATTCTGTTGAGGAGTACGCCGAACTGTATAATACCTCACAATACCTTCAGCTTTGCATAAGGCATTAAACTCATCAGAATAAAACTCCAATCCGTTATCAGTTCGAAGATGCTTCAATTGCCTCCCTGTCTGCTTCTCAATCATGACCTTCCACTCCTTAAAGGTAATAAAAACATCACTCTTATGTTTTAAAAAGAATGTCCAAACTTTTCTTGAGAAATCATCAATAATAGTCAACATATAGAGTGCACCACCTTTAGATGATACTCTAGAAGGCCCCCACAAATCAGAGTGAATGTAGTCTAGCGTACCCTTTGTGTTATGAATGCCAACTAAAAACTTGACTCTTTTTTGCTTGCCAAAAACACAGTGCTCGCAGAACTTTAGCTTTGTAATACTTTGACCATCGAGGAGTCCTCTCTTGCTTAATTCAACCATGTCATTCTAACTCATATGACCCAAACGCATATGTCAAAGCCTTGTAACATCAGAATCAGACAAAGACGAACTTGCGACGGTAACATCACCTATTACTGTGGATCTCTGCAGAACATATAAACTGGCGGTTCTCCTCAGTCCCTTCATCACAACAAGAGACATTTTACTGACCTTCACAACTCCACCTTCACCAGTGTACTTGTACCTAGAATCAAGAGTACTTAAAGATATCAGATTTCTCTTCATATCAGGGACGTGCCTCACATCACCAAGTGTCTAAATGGCACCATCAAACATCTTAATTCTGACAGTACCAATACCAACGATTCTGCAGGATGCATTATTGCCCATCAAAACGACACCACTTGAAACCGTTTCATATGTTGAAAACCAGTCCTCATATGAAACGTATAGCCAGAATCAAGAATCCATTCCTCACTCTGCTTCAAATCAACATCAGATGCAACGAGAAGTTCACCATCACTGTGATTTTTGGCAACATCAGCCTCACCAGATTTCTCTGGTTGTTTTTCCCTCGAATTTTCACCTGCCCTTTTATTCTTATTCTGCAACTTGTAACATTCTGATTTGATGTGACCCTTCTTCTTGCAATAATTACAGATCTTATCCCTATTTTTGGATTTCGACCTGCCCCTGATATTAACACCAGAGCTTTTCTCCTGAGTCTTTCCTCGAATAATAAGACCCTCACCCTGAGCCTCGGATCCTTCGACAAGCTGTTTCATTTTCTCTTTCGAAAATAATGAATCATAAACTTCATTCAAAGTAAGAGTATCACGACTATATAAAATAGTATCTCTAAAAGTCGTATATGACTAGGGTAAAGAACACAGTAAGATCAATGTTAAATCTTCATCGTCATATTTGACCTCCAAAACCTCTAGGTCAGAGTCGATTTACTTAAACACGGTCAAGTTATCTCTTAACGACGTACCTTCAGCCATGCGATGAGAATACAAATGTTGTTTCAGACCCAGTTTGCTCGTAAGACTTTTTGTCATGCACAACTGCTTCAGTTTTAGCCATAGTGCAGCAACGGATTTCTCCTTCAAAACATCCTATAAAATCTCATTCGATAGGTGAAGGTAGATCTGAGATAGTGCTTTTCGATCCTTACGTTCCTTTTCCTCCTTTGTCCATGTCGAGGGCATATTGTCTATCCCGAACAGTGCGTCGTCCAAGTCCAGATGCGCCAGCACCACTCGCATCTTAACCTGCCACAGCGTAAACCTGGTATTGCGATCCAAAAACGGACTATCATACTTTATGCTTGTCGTTGTCATTAATCCCAGTTGAAATCCACAAAATCAAACCAACTTGGCTCTGATACCACTTGTTACGAGATTACGACAAAAACGACAACAAGAACAATAGAGAACACACCAGATTTACGTGGAAAACCCTTGACAGGAGAAAAACCACAGGTAGAGGAAAAAAATCACTATGAACGATGGAATACAAAGTCGGAGGGTCAAAGCCTTAATAATCATTCAAAACCCTAATAATAATAAGCCCTTTAAATAGGGAATGATCCCTATTTTTTTTTCCTTCATAATTTAATTTTCACCATATATGTCGCACCGCGATCTTTTTGGGCCGGATCAATTTGAATTTGGGTCACTAAACTCTAACATAATCAACTTAATGGTCATGTTGTATGAGCCAAGATGGACATGAATCAATCGGCCTTAGTGTACGTCAATACTTGGAATGAATAGATAAACATGCATGATAAAGCAATTTCAAAACAAGGATAAACCCAAGAAAATTAAAGAGTTATATCTGTTGGTAATCTCAAAGTTATGGTAATATTTAAGGTAATTAAAATAACAAATGAACATGATAAAACACCAACAATATATGACCAGACCACTTGCATTAAATTAGCACACTATCATGCCATAAAGTTCATCTTATTTAAGCAGTATTATGCCAAAAAGTTTATCTTATTTAAGCACTCATAACCAACAATCCTTCAATTATCAAGACATAAGATTGACCAAATATTTATGTAAAATGGAAAACTTTAAACCCAGTCGTGATACATTCACATGCAGAAAAAAGGTACTAATGTAAGAATAGATATAAATTGACCAAGAAAAAAAATCACTGGTTGAGAAAGAAGAGACTGCTAATCAATCAGTGTGAAATTGATAATCCTACTAAAAAATAGTTGGTGACATGAATAACATTTTCCATTTAATGGCTACTTTTATCTAAACATATTAATTTATTTGGTCAGATTAATCTTATAAATTTAAATAGGTACTGCCCACTTATCTATGTATATTCCAGCATACAAAGTACATAACATAGTCCATTTTATAGCCAATATAATTGGCAATATTTTACAAAGATGGATTCTTTAATGATATAAAACGTCTGTCAACAGATTAACCTTTCAGTATGTAGATAATACCATGCATATGTATATAACCTTAAATTAATGTATTTGGAAATGCTACAGAAAGGATAGACGAGCACAGTAATGGAAAATAGTTCAACAATTTTTCAATGCTTGTATCATTGTGCATGAAGATAGAATACAGAATGCATACCTTCCAGTTATTCACCTCTGTAAAATTCAGAATACAGAATGGATCATTTCAGAATGTTATTCTCTGCATGAATACAGAATACAGAATGCAGCCTCTGTAAAATTCACCTACACCAGGTGGATTCCTTTTATTCACCTACACGAGTCCAATTTCACCTACACCAGTCCAATTACTTAGCCATTAGTCCCAGGCTATGGATAAGAACTATGAAAGATGATCACCTCAGCAACAGTTAACCATCGCCAGGGATATCCAGGGAAATATGAACTGGAGCTAATTCGACTCGATAAACCATTATGGACTGGCATCCAGGGAAAATGAATAACAGAACCACATTCAAATCTTCTATAACTTATTGCGCCCTAAAATCAAAACCTGGTCATTTCAAAACCACATTCAAATCAAAACCTGCACCATTCAAATCTTCTAGAACTGACTGTCATTCTCTAATATATAATACATACATGTATTACACACAAGCAACGGTAGCCGCAGCAGCAGCCAATACTACCGAGGCTGAGACCAATGTGGTGGCTGCAGCAGCGGCAAGGCGGCAACCACCGCGAGATTAGGTCCCGCGAGCGGCCGGCCTCGGGACAGCCATCCCGCGATTAGGTCGCGCGAACCACGATCACAGGATGGAGAAGAAGGCCAGAGAAGAAGATTAGTATTACCTGAACTTGAGGTGGATCGTGGAAAGAACGCCGGAGAAGAAATCGCATGCGCCTTAAGCTAGAGCCTTGCGTGCCTTGGAACCGTGCTTGATATGCGGCCGGAGAAGAAGATCAAGTGCGCCTTAAGCCGGAGTCGTGCCTGCCTTGGAGCCGTGCTTGATTTGGGACCGGAGAAGAATATCGCGTGCGGCGCCGTGCGATTCAAGTCGGAGAACAAAATCGCATGCACGCGGGTTTTGGGAGAAAAAACAGAATCAAATATATTAGAATAGAGTTTTGGGTTTTTGATGAATTAAAATAAAATATATTTATAATTACTTAATTTTTTTTTCTTCAAATTATATAACTTATAAATAGGGGTGTCAAAAATAAACCTGACCCGACGACCCAACCTGAATCGACCCGAAAAAAATCAAATTGGGGTTAAAAATTTTCAGGTTCGGGTCGAGTTCGGATTGGAGGGTTTCGGGTTAAAAATTTTCAAGTCGGGTTCGGGTTGATCCGAATTTAATGTTCAGTGGATTTTTTGAGTTTAAATCAAATTTTATTTTAAAAATTAATATATTTTTATGTATATTAATATTAATATTAGTATGATCATAATGTATTATTGAGATATAAGTGAAGAATTATAAGAAAAATAGTCAAAAAAGGCATTTTGAATCAATTTTTTGGGTTATTCGGGTTGGGTTTGGGCGTTTCAGGTTAAATTCGAGTTCGGATCAGGTTCAAGTTGGGAGATTAAAAAAAAATCCAACCTGACCCGAACCCAACCCGACCCATCCGAATTGACACCCCTATTTATAAATGGATTTTTTCTATTTAAAATATTTTTAAATAGATTTATAGACAAATAAAATTTCGTATCAAATTCTGTTGTTATTTCGTATTTATTTTTATTTATAAATTTTTTTTTATAAATTTCATTTTTAATTTATTTTAAATTTTGTTATATTTTTTCTATATTATTTTTTTTTTAAAAAATGAAACGGATTAATAATTCCATAGTAAATTCGTTTATAATTTATTAAAATTTAAAATAGAGATTTTATTTCTATTTTAAAAATCTACTTTTAAAATCATGTTTTCTTGTAGTGTATTTGTGCCAAATAATTAAATATAATAATATTGTTGGGTAGTAGATTCTTATCTATATCATATCGATTGGTTGAATCGATAGTAAGATGATGTAGAAAACACTACACCAAATCATTCCTAGTCAATTATTAATATTCATGGACAATATTAATGCATGGAGACTAGCATGTAGGACAATTGATGACTTGATCTCACAAGTTATGGATATGTGATATCAAGTTGAGACATGGGTATACATTAGAGAATATGTACTAAATTGACCCTCCATGAAAAAGTATCATAGATTATCATATAAGTGTCAAACTTTCTCATGTGACTATTAGTATGAATAGTCCTTAGACCTGAAGTCACTACGGTTCCCTGTATAAGGAATTATATACTTTGGTATCATCAAACGTCACCCGTAATAGGGTGGACTATAAAGGCGATCACTAGGTATGTAATGAATTATGCAAAGGGATGTGAGTAATGTAGATGGGATATATCCCTCCTATATAGCAAGAGTGATATATGTGAGCCCCTTGATTAAGTAGGACTATTAAAACGCATGGTCATGCTCAAATGAGTCAATATGAGATATTACACTCATTTATTTAAGTGAATCAACTTGGGTATCAAACACAAAAATTGATATTAATGATGACACGATTTATGCTTTATTGGTCAATCTAGATATCGAGAATAGAAGGACAAGGTCATACATTATCATAGTCATGGAGGTTAAGTTAGATCTCGACTTTCTCGTCACTTGGGTAGCAATGATGCATTGCTAGATGTTGCTCATTGCTTATGTGTCTAAAGCGGTTTAAACACATTGTCAATGTTACGAGAACCTATTGGGTTAGACACTAAGGACACGATGTTTCGGAGATTAATTGATCTTAGTTTGACTAAGATTTGATCCAAATTAGATTAATTGAGTTAGACTCAAGTGAATCCAATTGGATTATGAGATTGAGTCTAATTTGAGTTAGACCCATTTAGATTAGACTCAATCACATTTGAATAAGATATTAATTCATTAAAATGTTTAATGAATTAATAATAAAGGAAGATGAATGGTTTTCTCTTCATTGGGTGAAGAGAAGATAATAATAAAAAATATGAAACATGTGTTTCATTAGTTTTATTGACTTTTATTGGCTTTAATATGGGGAAGCTAAAGAGACAAAAACTCTTTATATTCATGGGATGATATAAAAGAGTTCTTCTTGCATTTTGGATAAGACTTAGTCATTTTTCTTCCTCTCTTCCTCCTCTTCTCCCTCTTTGGCCGAAACCTATCTTTGACAAGCGGGATAAGCGAAGGGCAAGTTCCAAAGGTATACACATTAGATTGATCTATTAGATAGATGAACTTCGTATGAGTTTTCTTTCGCATAGATCGCTCGAGGGATCCTTTTGTTGGTGTCGGAAGCACTAGATCGAACCTAGTTTTGATAATGGCAAACGGTTCAAAGTTAAGTTTGTATTGTTATCTAATGGATTTACCAAATGTGCAGGAAAGTCCTAGTTCACCTAGGCACGAAGTCTTGACCTACAAGGTTGAACAAGAAGTCCTGGTCGAGGATAGGGCAAGAAGACCTGCCCGAGGGTGGGCAAGAAGTCCTAATCGTGGACTGGGCAACGAAGTCCTGATCCGGAAGATTAGGCATGAGTCTTAGTCGAGCGAGGATTACGGACAGAAGTAGAGGCGGGTCTAGGTACGAACGTCTCGAGATCCGGCAATCTCAAAGGCTGAGCAAAAGTCCAACCAGAGGAGCTGGTTGGCAAAATGTAACTTCTCCTGAGAGGAGTAGGTGAGGACGCGTTCCTTGGAAGAGGGAACAGTAGGCGTCGGTTCGACCTAGGGTTTCATTTTGAAATCCAAAGTCAGAACCAAGATAGCATCGGCTGTGATTTATACTTGTATTTATTTATATTATATTGTTTTTGGACTAACCCTGGTTGCAGGATTGAAAGGAAGTAGGTTCTGCATCCCAGGCGCCTGAGAGGGCTCAGGCGCTCGAGAAGCCAGGCGCCTGACATTTATCAGGCGCCCCAGATGGTTTTTTCCAGCGGATGAGTTCGGCTAAGCTGGCAGGTTGCCATTGTTAGGATCTGGGATGGCTAGAGAGAGGGGTGTGAATAGCCACCCACTGAAAATTTTGCTTCTTTTCTATAATCGAGTTAGCAACGAAAAACAAAATACAACAGAAATAAAAAGATAGCAGAGAATGACACAGGATTTACAAGGTTCGGGGATAACTTACCCCTACTCCTTGGCGTGCCCGTGAGGTGGACGATCCCTTGATCTTCGACAGATTAGACCCCGAAATGAAATCGGCTAAGAACTTCTCCTTCTCAGTGGAGTAACCTCTCCACAAACGTCTCAGCAATATATCAGATGAAGCATAAGAGACTCGAGAAGAAGCTTACAGAACAAATGCAAGCACAAGCACCAGCAGAAACCGAAAGATCAAGAAGACTGCGCAGAGAACACCAAAAACAACTCAACAGCCACACTTTCCAGTTAGTTCACTCTGTTAGTTGCTTCGTTCCCTTCTTTTGGCACAAGTCCGTCTCCAACTCAACCCAAGAAATGAGACTCAAGTCCGTCTCCAACTCTTTTGGCACACTCTATGGCCCACCTAGACCTCCTAGAGAAACATCTCCCGAGATCCATTTATCATGGATCCCAAAGGCTCCTAGAGCTCCCCCTTGAGCTCTTATCCCTAGTCATCTCCCTAGGTGACTCAACCAACACTAGGCCACACCGGTGTACCTCCAATGACTCTTGGCCTACAAACCTAACATTCTTAACCTTAGACGTCTTATCCTTGGTTAAGTCATTCATTTTACTTTTAAATGGCATCCCCTTGCCATTTTTGGACTTCTCCTTCTTGCCATAGTTATATGCTACCCTAGCATACTTCTTCCCATTGGCATTGGAGACCTTAGATCGGTATCCCAACCCTGATCTATCATTGTTGGGTTTTAGACTACCCAACATCATATCTAAACCCTTAGATCCAACCGTGAATCTTCCTAGGGTTTTCTTCAATTTATCAAGCCCTTGCCTCAAAGCTTGATTTTCCCTCTCTAGGCTTCTAACCCTAGAATCCATATGTCCACCTTGGACATTCCTAAACCTACCCACCTTTCTAGGCATATGTCTCTCATTCTTGGGATTTTTGTCTTAATCCTTAGGTCTAATGGTCTTGGATTTATCATGATGCATGGTTTTTCTAGATTTTTGATCTACAATACAAACCATACTTATCTCATGATATTTAAATCCTAAGTTATGCATAAGTAAATAATTGGCACTATCTTTAGCATGCATGGAGGAACTTAAATTTGAATTACATTTTAATTTAAAGTTAGGGATTACCTCCCTTACCCTTGGAGCTCCCTCTTGATGTGAGCTTCTTTTCTTCTTTTCCTCTTTCTTCCATCTTCTCAGATGCCCCAATTTCTTGAGCTCTCCTTTTCTTGGACATTTGGTGTGATAGTGTCCTAGCTCTCCACATGTGAAGCATCTAATTTTCTTTCTTTTCTCTTGGGCTTCTCCATTTCTACAACCCATGTTAGATTTAAAAGAAATTGAAATGGGTTTAGGATTTACCTCCTTTTCTTACCATTTGGACGCTTGTCCTTGTAGTGTCCCTTTTTATTGCACCCAAAGCAAATGATGTGGTCTTTTGTTCTTACTTTGGTGGAGGTAGGAGCTTCTTCTTGCTCCAATATTGATGAGGATCTCATCTCCCCCTCAATTCTTGAAGTTGACACCTCTTCTTCTTCTCTTGATGAGGTGAATGATCTCTCACTTAATTGTGCCTCTTCACTTGATGAGGTTGACGATTCTTTTCCTTTTTCTTCTTCTTGAACCATTTGGCTTGTCTCCTTGGGCTCTTGAGCTCGTGTAGGGTTTTTATGGAATTCTCCTATCTTGTTCCATAACTCATATGCATTGTGATACTCTCCTACACCACTTAACACATTAGTAGGCAAAATGTTAACTAATATCGAAATTACCTTCTCATTTCCCCTTGATTTACTTTGTTGCTCTTTAGTCCAAGATCTAGGTCTAAGCTTTTTCCCATGCTTGTCTCTTGGAATTTCAAATGGCTCTTCTAGCACCATTATACACCCCCAATCTATTTCAAGCCAAGTCTCCATCCTTGTCTTCCAATAACCAAAATCTTCATGATCATAAGATGGTGGAGTGTTGATATCATCCCCCAACTTGTCTTCTATCATTTTTCTCCTCTAGCTTGTGCTCCTTTGGCGATTATTCCAACAAGAGCGGTCATTCGCTCTGATACCACTTGTTAGATCGTTGTTGTCTTGCTAGAGGGGGTGAATAGCAATTTCTCGGTTTTCTTCCTATAAGGTTAGCGTGTGCAAGCGGAAACAATAATAATAAAATCAAAAACGCTAACACAAACCTATTTACGTGGTTTGGAGGTGAAGCTCCTACTCCACGACAGTCCGTGAGGTGGACGATCCCTCGATCCTTCGGCAGATCACTCCCCGGATGCCCTCCGGCTAGCTCGTGTAGCTCCTTGTGGGTGGAGAAACCTCGCCACAAACTCGGACACACTTCTGAGCACCAAAGACTACTAACAAGCTCTAACCAAGCTTGTTTCGTCAAAGGTTTCCAGCCAAAACCGAGCCTCTTTAAATAAAACTCAAGGCTGGAAAACACCCTACCAGTCAACTGCTCCCAAGGCAATCGACTGATCCCATTGAAAATCGACCGTTGTAGCTCAACGTTTGAATTTTCAACCAACACTACCAGTCACTACCAGTCGACTGCTCCCAGAGCAGTCAACTGGTCCAGGGTCGACTACCTTTTGTGAGTTTCTGTTGTTGCTGGTAGTCGACTGTTATATTCCCAGTCGACAGCCCAGCCTACAAAGACACTCTTCCTCACTCTGACGACCCTCCTTCACGAGTGCCTTCAAGTACACTCCCTTGGCTTGCCCTTTGAAGTCTTCTTCCACTGGTTATCGTCCCTCGGATGCGCACGCAAACCCTTGGCTTGCCTCTATGCCACCCTTCGCGTGTGCCCTTTGAAGTCCACTTCCCGGCTTACCCTTGGAGTCCTCTTCCCTCGGCTTTCGTCCCTTCATGACTCAGCTGACTCTTCACCAGCAGCCTCGACTATTGCCTTCGCGCCCTCTTCATCTTTGGCTCCCGTCCCTCGGATGTACACAAGCCTCCAACTTGCCTCCATGCCTTCCTTCACGCATACCTCGAAGTTTGTGCCCCTCGGCTCATCGTCCCTGCTATCCATAGTCCCTCAGGTACGCACACAAGCTCGCGGCTTGTCTCCATGCCACCTTTCACCATTCCCGAAGCCGTCGAGCTAAGTTAATATGTGTAACCTGCAATCCCGCACACTCACATACACATATTAGAATACAAGGGTAAACCTAACTTAAACCCTTTGCCCAAACATCAAAACACATGGTCACTCCGGACCATAGATTGCCCCAACATATCCTTGGATTAGTCACCTCTAGGAGGTGGATACCAAGTAAATCAAGGGAGTTAGCATTGCTTTCTTTGTTAATTGATTTTGTCTATTATTGTTTTTGTGCTTTAGCTAACATTCTTGTAGACAACAATCAAAGAAAAAGCTATTCATCCCCCCCTCTAGCCTAACGTCAAGGTCCTAACAGTTGCAAATTTTGATTGTAAAACCTTCTTGTTGTGTACCCAAAGCTTCCAAAGCCTACTCTTTTCCTCAAACTCAAAGTTCCATCTTGTAAAGAGGAAGAGATCATCTTACAAGGGTTTCTTCACCTTCAAGCTTGATTGAAAAGGAGAAGAGCATAATGGAGCTTAATTGTATGGGTGTGGATCCTTGAATTAGTCACCTTAAGGAGATGGAAACCAAGTAAATCAAGGGAATTAGCATTGTCTTAATTGTTATTATTTTTACTTATATTTTTCTTGTGCTTTGGCTAATATTTTATAGACAAAATCCAAGAGAAAATATTCACCCCCCTCTAGCTAGACGCAAAGGTCCCATCAGGTATGTCTAGATCAAAATTTGTATGATGTTAAATATTTGAGAAAAGCATGCACTCTTTTTGGTAAAGAGAATAACATCATAGCATGTTATTCATACCACATGTATTATAGCAACAATAAGGGTAGTAGAAGAATGGATCCCTGCTTCTCTATTATGTGAAACCCATGAAATTATAAGTTAATCTCAATTTTATCCTAAATGACTATTTAACTGTTCACTTAAAGTTTTAATCAGTGTCTGCTATTTTAGTGTGTATCCTATTAACTATGGATGATTCGGTCTATGGAGCATAACTAGGAAAATGATTGATTAGAATGAATAGATTCTAGCTAAAAAGAAATATTAAAATTGATTTACATATGTGATACTTATTCACTGGTCGACCAGTTATATTTTTTTGTTGAGTACTTAAAAATATAATTGTGATTAAATGTATTAATTAGAGATGTTGAACATGCTCTTAATATAGTTGTCATATGAGAGATTAAAGATGTTCATATTGATGTAAATATTTAATCTGGGATAAAGACAAGTTATTGTTGTCTCAAATTCGTTTTACAAAGAAGCTAAATTAAGTATAATAACTTTCTTAGTAGTAATTGCTCAGTGTGTTTATTGTCGTATGAATCATTTTCTCTGGAGTATTAATTGAATATTCTTATATGGTCTTTGTGACTTTCTTACATGGTCTATGTGACTAGATGACCTTTATGGATTGATTTAGACGAGTGGGAGATGTTGGAGTTAGGAAAGTGAGAAGGTGCCCCTTCCCCTTCCTCTTCTAATCCACTCAACCTCTTTCATTAATGGAGGAAGGGGAAGAAACTTTCTACCCCCTATAAATACAAGTTTGCCTCCAAGGCAAAGGGGAGGGTCAATAGAGAGAAGCAATGTGTATACGTCCAAGTCAATAGAGATTGTGCGAGACAAGCAATGTGCGAGATCTGTGCAAGGTCAATGAGAAAGGGTTCGTCCCGTATATGTAACGTTTCCGTGCAAGGTTCGTCCGGATGCACAAGAAGAAAAAAGAGTTGTTGTGAAGAATATTCAAGACTGGTTTATCCAATTACAAAAAAAAAAGGATTTGATTTGTGAACCTTGGGACATGGTTCCTAAAATTCTCAATATAAAACTATTTTCCTATTATATTAGAGTCAAGTTCATCCGTTGTTCCTTCCGATTTGAAAATGATGAATCAGACAGCAGACAAATTGAACCTGGGGTGACCGGTTCGGTCCCACGGAAGTTTCCCACCGGTCACAAGAGTAAATTGGGAAGCGCTCGTGGTGGGCAGTCTAGAAGCCCAGCGTCCCAGGGTTCGTGCCTCATTTGGAGGAAAAATTCATGTAAAATGCGCCGTAGTTAGGGATCAAACCACGGATGCCTAAGTTAACGATTAGTTACCATACTGCTGTACCATAGCCCGGGGGCTAATAGGCAACTAGAACCATAGTTCCTTCCGATTTGGGACTATCGTAGTAGAGTCAATTTCTTCTAATTTATCATTTATTTTTCCAACATATATTATGTAGGTGTATGTCATGCTAATAGGCAGAGCTGACCTCAGAGTGGTGTAGACAGGGCCCCACCTTTGAAGGGCCTCTTTTTTAAATTTTGATTTTTATTCATCGCTCCATCTCAGTGGGCGACGACAGATATTGCCTTCGAAGAAGCCGTATACTAAGTGCTCAATGCCTCAGCCCTAGACGAGATCTCCAAGCTCTTCTCGCTTCCCATCGCCGAGGCTACTCCGATCTTAGATAATGCTGAAAGAAAATCTCTTGTGAGTCTCCGTTTTTGTTTCTTAATTGTTCGTTATATATGTGGTTTTGAACATTCGAATTGGGGATCATACTTGTCATCCTCACACTTTGGTTTTTGACTTTTTGTTCATTATGATTGGAAAGGAGTTTGTTTGTTCATCTGGTAGTTAATTTCTATCATTTTAATTTGGATCTTTGACAATTTAGTTGATGTTCTTGAATCATATCTATGTAAGATTTAAATCAGCTAATGATGTTCATCCCAATAATCATGCTATATATATATATATATATATATATATATATATATATATATATATATATATATATATATATATATATATATATATATATATATATATATTAGTCTACTTTTTCTTATGGTCTTTAATAATTTAGCTAGGATTCAAGTAAACCAATTTACATCATTCACATATCAAATTCTACTCAAATTAATCATTGTTCAATCTGAACATCATAACTAACTATTCTGATTTGATCAATATAAATGTTTTACTATGTTTCAAACAAGTTCTATTCTATATTCTTTCTTCTTCGCAATATCAACATTTTTCCAAATTCTTTTAAGGTGATTATTTTAACTACAAAAAAAAAAAATCAAAAGATAGATTGAGATATAGAAAGAATAGCACTCGTCCTCTGATCCTGTCGTCGAGCGCGATGAAGCCGCAATCGGATGACGGTGTAGAGGGGCGTGACGTGAACGATGACTGGATGTCCTCGCGCAGAATGGCAGCGGGCGTGGGGTGTCCTCTGAAGGGTCGGAAGCAGGTGCCGCCGGATGAACCCTCGACCGGATGGAGGTGGACCTGGGGAGGAAGATGACCGTTAGCAACCTAGCCGGGAGACGTCCCGGCAAGGCACTCCGACGGTCAAGTCAGTACTCCGATGAACAAGGAAAATAATGGAGCACTGGAGACGAGAGGTTTCGCGCGTACCTGATAATGAGGAGGGGAGTGGCTTATATAGCCGGGGAAAAGGACCAATTCTGACATGTGTCAGGACCTTCTGACAGAGTCAGAGGATATGGTATGGTTAGGTCGATTTGGGTATGACCTGTGTCAGGATCTTCTGACAGGATCAGAAGATATGGTATGGTTAGGTCGTTTTGAGTATGACCTGAGTCAGGCTTCTCTGACAGGGTCAGAGGATATGGTATGGTTATGTTGATTTGTAACCAACACTTTGTCGCATACTGTTTGTCTTATGTGAGGAAAAAGACAGGTTTCTGTAAATCTCGGACAGGCGGCGCCGGTCAGAGAGTGTCAGTTCACACGAGTGGTGACAGCCTGCTATCGGCAGCTGGTGCAAGTGCATTCTCTTTATCCCAAGGTGATTCTGAGAGAGTGCCCGAGTGGACACAGGGACGGCACGCCCGGCTGGATATCAAGCCTGTGTAAAGGACTGCCGGGCGGATGCACTCGGATGAACGAGTGTAAGCTTTAATGCGGTCGGCCGGGAATACCCGGCTAGACGAGGCATGTAAGCCTTAATGTGGCCGGGCGGAAATACCCGGATAAACGAGGCGTGTAAGCCTTAATGCGGTCGGCCGGACTTGACCGGCCGGATGAACCGCCATATTTATTCTAACCAACCGCCCTGAGCCCGTCCGGCCGGCGGGGGCCCTGGGCCCGGCTAGGGTGTCAAGCTGGCTACCCGTACAATGGCGTGGACCCCAAAACTGGCCAGGTCGTTTGCCACGCTGGCTGCCCATATGATGCCAAAGATAGGGCGGGATCAATAGCCTTCCCCTCAAGTCTAGTCGAAGGAGGCGATCAGTCCGACTGACTGGACTACAAGTGTGAACAACCATTCTGCGGCCGAGCGATTTTGCCCTTTTAATATCCAGCCGACTTAACACGATGCTCAACAGCTGGTGTTGAGTATGCTCGCCTTGTCCGGGCGGACGAAGATTGTTAGTCGAGAGGGGCGTGGGCCGCCACGCACCTGACTCTTTTTTAACGAGGTCGTCCGGCCGGACGAAGCATGATGAAGGAGCGTGGGCCGCCACGCATCCCCGACTAACCATTGACATGGTGAGGGTATCCGAGCGGATGAAGATTTTGACCGGAGGAACGTGGGCCGCCACGCGTCCTCGTAAATTGTCCTGCGTAGGCAAAATAGTTATTCCCGACTGAAAAGAGCGTGGGCCGCCACGCGTCCGTATATTGTGAATGCGTCCGACCGGACGAACATTGATAGTTGATGAGAGATATACTGAATATGTTTGGGAGGGAGAGCGTTTGCCTTGAGTCGCAAGAAAGGTGGAGTGTCATGCGCCCCAGACGATTTTCTCGTGATTGCCCGAGTCAGTCAATTAATGGAGACGCGACATTCTAAGTCGAATGAGGTGATGTGACACGCCCGAGGCGACCGGCGCCTTAACGGCATCACCTCCGCTTTAATGGTCCGGGCCACGTGGCGCCCGTTGGTTGGCTGACCGGGATGCGATTTCTCTCCATGATTACGAGCTTTTAATGGCCATTAACGCGCGTAATTCTTTCTGCCACGCGGCAGCTTCCGACTGGCCGACACGACGACGCGCCCTGTCGCCGATGCAGGCGGCGTCAGCACCTGCGGCGCGTCTTTTCGAGGCTGATTCGTGGGACGCTTCAATGGCATGGATGAGGCGATCTCCGTACACGTGGATCGCCATCGGACGGTCTCCCATCCTTCGGCCTAACTATAAATAGGCCTCCATATTCACCGAAACCCTTATTTGCTCTTCCCTGTTCTCTCTTTACCTCGGTGCTGCTCGCTGTCTTCGCGTGCCGCCGCCGATTTCCTGCTTCTCCGCCCGTTTCATAATCCGCTTCGTCACCACCTACGGTCAGATTCTCCCCTTTTCTTCCCTTTCCTTCTGCCCCATGGCTGCCCCTGCGTGGTACACTTCCGTCGAGTCTACCCTTTACGACGAGACTGCCTCCGACCTCCGACTGGCCTACAATATCCCGGAGAACTATCGCATCGTCGTTCCTACCAAGGCCGACCGACCCCACAAGCCCCCGGCCGGCTTCTTTGTGTTTTTCCGGGACCAGCACATGTCCGGCCTGCGCTACCCTCTTCATCCCTTTACTGTAGAGTTCTGTAACTTCTTCCACGTGCCCATCTTCCAGCTTTCTCCCAATGCCGTTCGTATACTATGTAACCTAATAGTTCTCTTTACCCTTTACCGAGTCCCCCTCCGACCGGAGGTTCTTTATTTCTTTTATTACCCGAAGAAACAGGAGGCCGGGAATTTCTTTCTCCAAGTCCGAGCCAAACTATCCATAGTGGAGAATATTCCCTCCTCGAATAAGGGGTGGAAAGCTCATTTTTTCTTCATAAGCCCTCCGACCAGCCTTGGGTTCCCGATCGGATGGGTTGAAGACATGCCACCTATAGCTCCCTTAAGGAATTTTAAGTCCGACCCCTTATTTAAAACGGCGGTTTCGCTACTCGGGGGCCTCCGCTTCGACGGCATGAAACTTCTCAATGACGCCGTCTTGTACATGTTTGGGCTGAGCCGAGTGCCTGCCGCCCTGCCCGGCACCTTCTGTAAGTCATTTTTTGTTTCGTACTCCTTTTTCCCCTAACTCAATATCCTATGATTTTGCAGCCGAGATGATGTGGGAGCGGCCCTCGATGAGGCCCTGGGCCTGGCAGACGAAGAGTTAAACGCCCGGGCGGCTGAACAACTGCGCCTGCGCCAGGGCGGTCTGTCCGACCAGCCTCCGATTCCTGAGAGCGCGGAGCCCGCCCCTCAGGCTCCTGCCCAACCAGCGGCGACTGGTTCTAGGGAGCCGGTCGGCTCATCCAAATCTTCTGCCCCTGCAAGATCTTCCGGTAAGCAGAAGGTTCAGCCTACCCTGCAGAAGTCCCTGCCTTCCAAGCGGAAGGCCAGTGCTTCTATCCGTATAGAGGAACCGACGGAGGCAGGTCGGTCCTCTTCTGATTCTCCCGACCCGCAACCTTTGAAGAGGCGCCCGAGGACTTCTGCGTCGGGCTCTCAATCTAAACCTACAGAGGCAACTGCCAGCCCGGCTGGAGCGAGCCGGTCGGCTGGCGCACCGGATTCGCCTCGCTCGGGAGGACGCCGCTCGCAGCCGTGTGCCTATGGCGTATACCTCCCCTCGGTCGACCCAGCGACCCCTAGTGAAGTCCAGCAGCGGCTTACCCTTTACGGGGAATTGGCGGACTGCTGGGAGCAGGGCATGAGGGAGGGACTTCCAGGCCCCCGATCCGACTGGCCGACCAGTTCTTTCAGGACGCTACGCATGTAAGTCCGATGCTTTTGATGCTTAAATAACTTGCTTCTTTCTAACATTTTTATTGTAGTTTTGGGCCTCCTGCTCGAGCGTCGCCTATTCCTTGGTTATCAACACCAGGGACGCCGAAGCGGCCGAACGGCGGCTCGAGGAATTGGAGCTCCGCCAGTCGCACGCTAACCTTCCCGGCCGGCGAGGAGGTACAGCTATCCTCCGCTCGGAGATACTGGACCTTAAGGAAAAACTCCGTTCCGCTGAGGCGCTGCTGACGGAGAAAACCACCCGAGCGGAGGCAGCCGAGCGGGCGTATGCCCGATCTTCCTCCCTGCACGCAACCCTTGAGCAGGAGAGGAAGAAGGCTCTGGCCCTGCAGCGCAGTGCCCGCTTGGACCTCGACCAGAAGGCTGTCGAGGCCCAAGCCTTGAAGGCGGAGCTAGACAAGATGATGAAGTCCTCGGAGGAGCTCCGGACGACCCTGAACGACAAAGAGCAGGAGCTGGCGACTC